>CM038051.1:181281553-181304053 GCA_021397845.1 Areca catechu | reverse complement strand
TAGAGGAACTCCGAGCCGAGCTCGACCTCGGCGAGGGCGGTTTGCCTTAGGCAGTCGTCGTGTAGTGCAGTCTTGCCGACCCTAACTTTGAGGATGTGGCGCTAACTAGGCCGGGGAAACTTACACGTGGCTCGCTCGTATTCGACGATACCTGAGCCTGGCCACGTCACTGTCACGGCTGTAACAGTTGCCCCCCAGCCCGCCGTTCCGTTGGGCATCGTAGAACGGAACGTCGGGATTAAATGCGGACATGACATGGAGAGGCGAAGATCTTGCATCATAATTGCCACGATCCTCGTCGTCGTAGCTCGATGCAGCTGAAGACCTATGGGGAGCTGCCACGCGTCGCCCACTTGCCCATAATCAATGCGTCGCTTCGAGGCAGAGGCCGTTACTCTGCTAACGAGGCATCGGTGTCGGGCGTGCGCCCACGTGGCGACCATCCAGTGGCCTGAGGCGGAATGACGGGTACGGCCGCTGTCTGTTGAGTTTGAAATGGAGGGGACTTTCCAGAACGAGGCCTTTTTCCTTGCTTCGTGGGCGGTTTGCTGTAGGCTAACAACTCCTGTTGCTCGCGCTCGTCTGTGCATTTTTGGTGAGTGCCTCCTTCTTCTCTAGCCCCCCCTCCTTCCTTCTCATTTCCTTTCCGATCTTTCTGTCCTTTTCTTTTCCATGGCGCGCCGTCGCCATGTCTCTTCCAACCCGGACGAGGCCGGTCCATCCCGACCGAGGACTCCATCTTCTTCCTCCTCAGGTGAGGAGGTGATTCCGGAGGAGGTCCGCCGGCGTTTGCAACCCGGGGGGATCACCATCGGCATCCCCAGGGGGATCCGGCCCCTCCGGTTGCACCTGCCGTGCCCCTCCGTTCCCTTCCTGCTCTGCCATCTCTTCCTGCTCCGCCTTCTCTGCCTGCCGGTCCCTCCGGTCATGCCTCCACCATGATCGAAGGCGATCTTTCTCTGCTCCGGGATGCCTATGGCATCCCGGGGTCTATCCGTCTGTTTGCTCCGCGGTCCGGGGAGCGCGTCACCATGAGTGGCCCCAGCCGCATAGCTTTCTACGAAGACTTCCTCCTTGGGGGTCTTCGGTTTCCTTTGCATCCTTTCTTTCTTTCCTTCCTCAGCCACTTTCAACTCGTCCCGGCCCAGCTGGCTCCTAATGCCATCCGGGTCATCTTCTCCTTCATCGTTTTCTGCCACTTCCACGGGTTCGTTGCCCATTTTTCTCTCTTCAGGGCCTTGTTCACCCTGAAGAAGTGCTCCACCGATGACGGCTGGTGGTACATTTCACCCCGGCCTAGGTGTCTCCGGTTCGACCTCCCTTCCTCGGTCAAGGGATGGAAGAGCCAGTTTTTCTTTGCCTCGGTCGATGATGTCGACTGGGCCTGGAGCGAACCGGACCGGTCCCCGAACCGGAATTCCCGAGTCGAGTCGACGGACCAGGAGTCCTATACCTAGCTCCTGAGTGACGAGGTCCCGGCGCTCGAGGTTTTGCTTTCTGAGCAGAATCTTTTCGAGGCCGGTATCAGTCCCATCCGCGAGACCGGTGAGATTCGGCCCTTCATTAACCTCTGCCCCCCCCCCTTTTCTTCATAACTGAGTCGGCTGACCTTCTGTCTCTTTTGTCTTGCAGGGATGAAGTTTTCTTTGGAGAACCTCTTGGAGGGGGTGGCCCAGCGGGATGTCGTAGAGATAGACGAGCCCGCAGCGAAGAGGGCTCGCACGGAGATGAGCCGGGAAGTCGTGGCGACGATCGTGCCTGGCCCGGTTGCCGTCATTTCCCCGCCCAGACCACCTCAGGGCGGGGTCACTGATACTTCGGCCGTGCGAACTGGCGGCGCCGCAGAGGGAGCTCCAGCGTCCGCCGCTCCGCCCATCGCCGTGCCCGTCATTGCTGTCAGCTCGACAGCACCGCCCGTGGCGATCGCTGGCCCGTCGACTGCGGCTTCGGCTGAGGGGGCAGCTGCTGCAGGGGCCGGCCCGAAGGCTCCGGTGCCGGTGATCACCCACCGGGACTCGGTCATCCTCGACAGGGGGCTGGCCGAGAAGATGATGGAGTACGCTTCCACCGCCCGGGACCGCCGAGCTCGGGGTGGCCGGGATTACGCGGACGCGCTGCTCGGCATCCTTCCGCAGCTCTTCACGGTAAGCCCGAGCTTCTCCCTTTTCCTTTTTTCATAACTCAAGACTTACCTGCCTTTGCTCTGACCTGTGTCGTTTTTACCATTGCAGATCGGGAACGACGTCCTCCTACTGAGGAATTTCCTCGTAGGGAACGCCAAGAGGGACTCCGAGCGGGAGCAGAAGCTCGGCAAGCTTGCGGCTGACGTCAAGGATCTAATGGAGAAGGGCGCCGAGCTGCGAGCCGACAAGCAAGCCCTCCAGTCCGACCTGGCTCGTTCCGAGGAGCGGAACAAGGAGTTGGAGGCCTCCTTGTCGGAGGAGCGGACCTCCAACCAGCGCCGAACTGAAGAGGAGGCGGCGGAGAAGGCCCGCCTGCAGGCCCACTCCCAATGGCTGGAGCGCCAGCTGGAGGAGGCCCGGCGAGATGCGGCCGCGGCGAAGGACCGCAGCGCCTACGTCAACGGGCTCCTGGAGGCGGCCAAGCGGGAAGCGCAAGAGGCCGTCCCCAAATTCCGGGCTTCCGACGAGTATACGTCGGAGGTCCGGGAGGCTGCCGTGGACTCCTTCCTGAAGGGGTTCCGGATGTGCCGGGAGAAGGTGGGGGCCTTCTTCCCCCAGCTGGACCTGAGCGGAGTCGTAATCGGTGGCAGGAGGCCAGGAGGTGAGAGCAGGGCTTCCGGCACAGCCGAAGCGACACCTGCGGCACCGCCGTCCAGCGATGCCACGGCCCCGGAGCAGCCCCAGGAGCCGGCCGCAGTAGAAGTCGAAGTCCAGCACCCGCGCCTCCGGCAGATGGCTCCGAACCCGCGGCCCAGTGATCCCGGCACTGTCTTTTTGCTTTATTTCTGCTGTTTTTGTTTTTTTTTTGGGAGTCCCGGCCTGTCGGGGCTCCCAGCTTGTACTGACTGCTTATGCTAATGAAGATCTGAGCTTTTACCGAAACCTTGTTCGTTGTTTCATCTTACTTTCCTCTTCTTTTCTTTCTGAGATGTCGATCTGGAACACTTGAAATAACTGCAGGCCTGGTCCTCCCATTGCTTAAATCGAAGGATGGGGCCTGCTGAGTCGCGTCGCAGCAGGGCAAGCCTTAGGCGGGCCCGACTTTGGGTCGCCTTCATGCTTGCGCAGACAACACGGTTTCTGCACCATCTTCCAGGCCGAAGCCCGGGACCTCCGGACGGAGCTCAGTGCCGCAGGCTTTCTCAAGCCTTGCGCGGCTCTCTGAGCCGTACTCCGGGCTTGCGCGGGCGAACTGGAAACGGCGCCACCTTCCAGGCCGAGGCCCAGGATCTTCCGGACTGAGCTCGATGCCGCAGGCTTTCTCAAGCCTTGCGCGGCTTGCTGAGCTGTGCTCCGGGCCTGTATGGGCGAACTGGGTTCGGTGCCACCCTCCAGGCCGAGGCCCAGGATCTTCCGGACTGAGCTCGATGCCGCAGGCTTTCTCAAGCCTCGCGCGGCTTGCTGAGCTGTGCTCCGGGCTTGCGTGGGCGAACTGGGTTCGGCGCCACCTTCCAAGCCGAAGCCCAGGATCTTCCGGACTGAGCTCGATGCCGCAGGCTTTCTCAAGCCTTGCACGGCTTGCTGAGCTGTGCTCCGGGCTTGTGTGGGCGAACTGGGTTCGGCCACCTTCCAGGCCGAAGCCCAGGATCTTCCGGACTGAGCTCGATGCCGCAGGCTTTCTCAAGCCTTGCGCGGCTTGCTGAGCTGTGCTCCGGGCTTGCGTGGGCGAACTGGGTTCGGCGCCACCTTCCAGGCCGAAGCCCAGGATCTCCGGACTGAGCTTGATGCCGCAGGCTTTCTCGTTAAGTTAGAAGGGAGTGTTTGAAGTGGGGAAGCTTTGTTACAGAAACTGGGAGCCTTACATCACTGGTAGTACATTCTCAGGTTCGAGGAGTTCCATGTCCGGGGGAACCTGGCACCTCCCAATTCTTCCAAGTAATATGCCCCATGAGGGAGGGCTTCCGCCACCCGATACGGGCCTTCCCAGTTGGGCGATAGCTTGCCGCATTCCCGGGGTTGGGATGCTTCGGCGCGCCGGAGGACCAAGTCTCCGGGACGAAAAGCCTTAGGCCGCACCCGGGAGTTGTAATATCTGGCTACACGTTGCCGGTACGCTGCCATTCGGATTCGGGCCCTGTCCCTTGTTTCCTCGAGAAGGTCTAGGTTGAGCATCATCCTGGCCGGGTTTTCTGTCTCGTCGTATTGCTCCACGCGCAGCGTGGGTAGGCTGAGCTCGATCGGGATGACTGCCTCGGCTCCGAAGACGAGGTTGAATGGAGTTTCGTCGGTAGCCGTCCTTGGGGTGGTGTGGTATGCCCAAAGGATGCTGGGAAGTTCATCGGCCCACCTGCCCTTGGCCTGGTCCAGCCGCGTGCGGAGGCCCTGAAGAATGGTCCTGTTCGTGACTTCGGCCTCCCCGTTGGTCTGAGGGTGCGCCACCGAGGTAAAGCGATGCCTGATGCCGAGGTCGCTGCAGAATTCTTCGAATTCCCGGCAGTCGAACTGGCGTCCGTTGTCGGTGACCACGGTGTGGGGGATGCCGAAGTGGCAGACGATGGACTTCCAGAAGAACTTGGCGACGTTTGCTTCGGTGATCCTTGCCAAGGGTTCGACCTCGACCCACTTCGTGAAGTAGTCGATAGCCACTATCAAGAACTTCCGCTGGCCCGACGCCGGCGGGAACGGGCCCAGGAGGTCCATCCCCCACTGGGCGAACGGCCAGGGGGCTGAGAGCTGAGAGATTGGGTTGGAGGGTTGCCGCTGCACCGTGGCGTGACGCTGGCACCGGTCGCATTTCTTCACGAAGTCGGCGGCGTCTTCCTTCATTGTTTCCCAGAAGTAGCCCTGACGGAGGGCCTTGTACGCCAATGCCCTGCCCCCCACGTGGTTCCCGCAGATGCCTTCGTGAATCTCCTGGAGCACAAGCTTGGCTTCTGTGGGTCCTACGCACTTGAGGAGGGGGTAAGAGTAGGATCTCCGATACAATTGCCCGTCCATCAGGACAAACCGCACGGCTTTTTTCCTGATGAGGCGAGCCGCCTGTCGGTCCTTCGGCAGGGTGCCGCTGACGATGTACGCAGCGTACTTGTCCATCCAGCTGGGCTCCTGGCTGACCTGATGGACCTCCACCGGTGCTCGAGGCTTGGGACCTCAAGGCGCTCCACATGAGCGCGTCCCAGCATCGCGTCCGGCAGGGTCGCCAGCCGGGAGAGGGCGTCCGCACGGGCGTTCTCCCCGCGAGGGATGTGGAAGATGTTGAAGCGGCGGAATTTGGACGCGCCCGCCTTGACGAGCTCCAAGTACTTCGCCATTTGGGGTCGTGCGCGGCGTACTCTCCGGACACCTGCCCCGCTACGAGCTGGGAGTCGTGAAAGCTCTGAGGTTGGTCACGCCCAGCTCGCGGGAGACTCTCAGTCCGGCAAGAAGTGCCTCGTACTCCGCCTGGTTATTTGTTGCGGGGAATTGGAAACGAAGTGCGCACTCGGCGACGACCCCGTGCCGTTGGCAAGGATGAGCCCAGCTCCGCTCCCGCCGGAGTTCGAGGCTCCGTCCACATGGAGGATCCAGGCGTCCTCTCCGGGCTCATCGGCGCCAACCTCCATCGGCTGGGCCGGGGGATCTTCCTCGGGCTCCTTGCCCAAGCCTGCACACTCGACCAAAAAATCGGCCAGCACCTGCGCCTTCATGGCCGACCTTGGCCTGTATGCAATGTCGAACTCGCTGAGTTTCAGTGCCCACTTGGCCAACCGTCCCGAAGTATCAGGTCGGCTGAGCACCGCTTTCAGCGGTTGGTCCGTCAAGACGGCGATGGGGTGCGCTTGGAAATAGGGCCTGAGACGCTGGGCAGACACTATTAGCGCAAAAACAAGTTTCTCGGGCCGGGAATACCTGAGCTCCGCGTCTCGGAGGAGTTTGCTGGTATAGTACACCGGCCGCTGGAGCCCCTGGTCGTCGGTTCGGACCAAGACAGAGCTGACGGCCTCCGGGGTAACCGCCAAGTAGAGGGTAAGCTCCTCCCCCTCCTCGGGTCTGGACAGTAAAGGTGGCGATGCGAGCGTCTTCTTCAGCTCCTCGAAGGCCTGCTGACACTCCTCGGTCCAAGCAAAGCCATTCATCTTCCTCAGCACCTTGAAGAAGGGACGGCAACGGTCCGCCGACCTGGAAATAAAACGGCTGAGGGCCGCGACTCGGCCGGTCAGTCGTTGCACCTGCTTCTTGGAGGCGGGCTGCTCCATGTCCAAGATGGCCTGGACCTTCTCCGGGTTGGCCTCGATCCCTCTTTGAGTCACCATAAACCCTAGGAACTTACCGGCGGAGACGCCGAAAGCGCACTTCGCCGGGTTCAGTTCATCTGATGGCGCCGGAGGTTGCCGAACGTCTCCGTCAAGTCAGCCACGTGGTCCGAATCAAGTTTGCTCATCACCAGCATGTCGTCCACGTACACCTGCATGTTGCGGCCTATCTGGTCTTTGAAGATTTTACTGACCAGACGTTGATACGTCGCGCCCGCGTTCTTGAGGCCAAAAGGCATCATCCTGTAGCAAAAAGTCCCGCGGTCAGTTATGAAGGCGGTGTGCTCTTCGTCCTCCGGGTTCATCCGGATCTGGTTGTATCCGGAGAAGGCGTCCATGAACGACAAAGGCGATGCCCCGAGGTGGTGTCGACCAGCTGGTCGATCTTTGGAAGAGGGAAACTGTCCTTTGGGCAAGCTCGTTGAGGTCGGTGTAGTCCACACAGATCCTCCACTTACCGCTACTCTTCTTTACCATGACCACGTTCGCCAGCCAGCTAGGGTACTGGACCTCTCGGACGAAACCGACGGCGAGGAGCTTCTCTACTTCCTCGTTGATCGCCTTCTGCCTCTCCATGGCGAAGCTTCTCTTCTTCTGGCGGACCGGGCGGCAACTTGGGTCCACGTTCAGCCTGTGCATAATAACCTCGGGCGGGATGCCCGGCATGTCGGCTGCTGACCAGGCGAACACGTCAGCGTTGGCGCGGAGGAACTCCAGCAAGCGGTTCGCTCTTCCTCGGGGAGCTGGGCTCCGACTTGTACCATCTTCAGGGGATCTGAACCGAGGGAAAAAGTCAGCAGGCGCTCCACGGGCCCTCCCCTGGGTTCCTTCTCTCTCAGATCGAGGTCGTCGATATCATGGGCGAGCTCCGCGCCCCTGGCGCCCGGGACCGTCTGGAGGCAAGCGGGACTGGCTGGAGCGTCCCCCTCATCTCTCCGAGCCCGGAAGGCGTGGGGAACTGCACCAACAGCCTCCTCGTGGAGATGGTGGCGTCCAGTTGGTTGAGCCCGGGACGCCCGAGGATGGCGTTGTAAGGCGAAGGGAGCCTGACGACGGTGAATGTTATTAGAACGGTCGCTTGCCGGGGCGGGGATCCGGCAGTGACCGGGAGAGTGATTTCCCCCTCGACCCCCACTGAGTCCCCTGTAAAACCTACCAGGGGGGTGTGCACTGGCTTCAGCTGTTCGGGGGACAAGTTCATCCGAGAGAATGCATCGTAAAAAAGTATGTCAGCCGAGCTTCCACTATCCACCATGATTCGATGTACAGGATGCTTCGCGATGGTCATCTCGACCACCACGGCATCGTTGTTTACACTATCATTAATTTCCCTTCCTTTGGGAGGGATTACATTCTCCGGGACTTCCCGGGCTCTCTTCGTTGCTCGGTCGGGCCCGCGCGAGATCATGCCCACGGGCTTCTCCGTTGGGCGGTTGTCGATCGCAGGGACAGGCGTAGGGCCACGAGCGGTCGCCCTTCAGAGGGGGCCTCGCTCTTGACGAACTTCCTGAGGTAACCCCTGCTGATCAGCTCCTCAATCTCCCGCTTCAGATGGCGACACTCCTCCGTGTCATGCCCGTGTTCGCGATGGAACTGGCAGTACTTTGATCTGTCTCGGACGGCTCTCGGTTCTGAGGAGGAGGTCGGCGGAGGTAGCGCTCGCCCTCGATTTCCATGAGGATCTTCGTTCGAGGTGCGAGGAGAGGGGTGTACCTCCGCTCGGGAGTGGCTTCGCCCCTCGGCTTTGGATTTGGGCAGAGGTCGGCAGATGGCCCGGGCCTCCGAGCTCCCGGGGTGTCCCTCGGGAGCGGCTTCTTTGGAGTCTTCCCGTCCAGCTCTCGACGGGTGCGGTCGGCCTCCTCCTCTCGGATGTACTTGTGGACGTGGAGGAGGAGCTCGGAATACGTCCTGGGCGGCTTCTTGTCCAGGGAATAAGTTAGGCGGGACGTCTTGAGTCCGCGCTTCAAGGCCAGCATGGCGACGGGCTCGTCCAAGCTGTAGATTTCCAGGGCTGCGGTCTTGAACCGGGTGATGTAGTCCCGGAGCAGCTCCTGGTCCTGCTGGCGGATGGAAAAGAGGCTGTCCACCTCTCTAGGCACCTTTCGACAAGCGTCGAAATGCGCCACAAACCTTCCTTCCAACTGATGGAAGGAGCAGATGGATCCGGGCTCGAGGCGGGTGAACCAGACTCGAGCGGCCTTCCGAAGGGTTGCCGGGAAGGCGATGCACAGAAGGGCGTCGGTGGCCCCCTGGACCCTCATGAGAGCCTTATAGCTCTCCAAATGATCCAGGGGGTCGGTGGTTCCGTCGTAGGGATCCACCGGCGGCATGCGGAACCGTTTCGGGATCGGTTCTGCCTGGATTTTTTCAGAGAAAGGGGGGCGGGAGTCGTAGCCCGTCGGGTCTGCCGACGAGTTCTGCAGGTCGGCGAATCGGCGGGCGAACTCCGCCAGCTTGCGCTCGTGCTCCTCCAGACGCCTCTCGGCCTGGCGCCTGATGGCTTCATCGGTGGAGTCTTCCACCGAGGCTGCGGGTGAAGGGGGCGCCGATCGGTCTCGGCGCGAGGTTTGGCCTCGGCGTCGCTTGTTGCGATGCGCCGTTTCGGCCCCATCGGCCGGGGATCGACTCTCGTGATCCTCCGAACCGGAATAGTTTCTCTTTGCAGGAGCTTGGTGGCTCCCCCGGGGGTTGGAGATGGCCCTCGGGTGGGATGGCCTGCCCTGGATTGAGCGCAGGCTCCCACGCTGCCCCGCGGCTCGGGCCGCGGGGGTCCCTGGCTGCGGCTGAGTGGCTAGGACCGTTGCTGATGCTGAAGCTGTCGGACCGCTGAGGTCAAGGTCTGCAGCTGCTGGACGATGGCCGCAAGGGATCCGTCCACCTGGGCAGGCTGCTGTGGAAGAGGAGGGGGAGCCGGAAGCTCCCTTTCGGGGCTGTGGCCCCCTGGAGGGGAGTGGACATCCCCCACGCGGCTGGTGGACACCTCACGACCACGAGTGACCACCATTGCTGGAGAGCGTGACACCTGCTGAAGCTGGTTCCCGCTAGGGGTTAGTGTCCTGCCCCCCTACCTGGTGCGCCAATCTGTTGCCGCTCTCCGCCGCCGCGCCCGTGCCTCGGATCGGCCGATCCTTCCTGACCGCCTGGCGAGGGAGCCTCCCTTCCCGCAGAAAACCTGCAACAAAGGGATTAGAGGACCCTGGCCGGGGATCCCGGCGAGGGAGCTCCGACAGTCAAGTCAGTAGACGACGAGAAGGAACAGACCCTCCAGCCGGACCCCCTAAAGGGTTCCAGACTCGAGAGTTAACTGGTGAAGGAAACGCTCTAGGGACCAGAATCTCGGCTGGGCCTCCTTGCCGAGCTCGCGCCCAGCCTTCCCCTCTCGGGATTTCTGGCTTCTTCTCTCGGTGCAAGGCCTTGTGCCCGTGCTTCCTCCTTGTCCCCAGGCTAATTTGGCTTACCTTGTCGTCCCCAGATCCTTCCTTCTTTATCCCCTTCCGTCGCGCGTTTATCTTTTCCACCTCGGGAACCCCCCTCCCCCGTCCTCTTCTCTTTTCCCTTTTTGTGAAGGGTGCCAGGCGGCTTTCCGACCTCGTCCACCGGGCCCAGCATGGGAAAGGCAAGGACAGAAGAGAGAGAGGGGAGGGCGGCGCTGGCAGGGCGGCCGGTCAGGCCTCGGGCCCGGTGAGAGCGCCCTCTTCCCCAAGCGAGGGCGCCATCTATCTATGGGGCCTGTGTCGTCAGGGTTGCGTCTCTCGGCTGCGGGGCCTGTCGGGCCGATGCTAGCGATGTTCTGCGTGCCGCCGCCCTCCGTACAGGACGCCGTCTGGGATTCGTACGGCCCGAGGGACGGCCTCGGGGCCCGTCTCTCTCTCCCCAGGGCCCTCGCCGTACGAGCGGTCAGACCTCGGCTGAGTTGGGCCCGTCTCTGGGGGCCACCTAGCGAAGGGCGAAGGATCAGCCGACCTCGGCTTAGGTGGACCCCTCCTGGGTGGACACCTGGCGAGGTGGCAGGAGGTCGCCTGGCTTCGGCCGAGGTGGGCCCGTCTCCGGGTGGCCACCTGGCGAAGGGCGAAGGATCAGCCGACCTCGGCTTAGGTGGACCCCTCCTGGGTGGACACCTGGCGAGGTGGCAGGAGGTCGCCTGGCTTCGGCCGAGGTGGGCCCGTCTCCGGTGGCCACCTGGCGAAGGGCGAAGGATCAGCCGACCTCGGCTTAGGTGGACCCCTCCCGTCCCGGGCACCAATGAGGTTAGAGGAACTCCGAGCCGAGCTCGACCTCGGCGAGGGCGGTTTGCCTTAGGCAGTCGTCGTGTAGTGCAGTCTTGCCGACCCTAACTTTGAGGATGTGGCGCTGACTAGGCCGGGGAAACTTACACGTGGCTCGCTCGTATTCGACGATACCTGAACCTGGCCACGTCACTGTCACGGCTGTAACATATATATGTATACATACATATATATATATCTATACATACATATATATATATATATAGATACATATATATGTATACATACAATATATGTATACTACATATTATATATCATACATATATAGTATACATACATATATATGTATATATACATACATATATATGTATATATACATCTACATACTATTATATACATATAACATATATACATACCTACATATATATATACCTACATATATATATGTATATATATATATATGTATATGTATTATATAATATATATATGTATGTATCTTTATGTATATGTATATGTATATATATATGTATGTATGTCTATATATATGTATGTATATATATCCATGTATCTGTATATCTATTATCTATGTATCTGTCTATATATATATATGTATATGTATATGTATATATATATATATGTCTCTGTATATATCTATATCTCGTGTATATGTTATATCTATATATATATATATATATATTTATTGTACATATATATATGTCTTACATATATATATGTATGGACATATATATCCTTAATGTATGTTATATATATATATCCATATATATATATGTATGTACATATATATATATATATACATATATATATATATATGTATGTACATATGTATATATACTATATATATATGTATGTACTATGTATATGTATGTATATATATGTATATATGTATGCACCGGTTTATATGTATATATTATATATATATATGTATGTTATATGTATGTATATATGCTGTAGGTATGTATATATATATCTATATATATATATCTATATATATATATATATATATATATATATATATATTATATATATGTATGTATATATATATATATGTATATGTATTATATATCTCTATGTCTGTCTCTTTATGTATATATATATATGTATGTGTATCTCTGTCTTCTATGTTCTCTATATATATATCTCTATGTCGTGTGTCTGTCTCTCTATCTATATATGTCTATATGTATCGTCTGTATCTATGTATCATCTTCTCTATTCTCTATGTATGTATATATAGTATCTATGTTCTGTATATGTATCTATATTATATATGTATATAATATATATACATATATATCTCTATATAGTAAATATTGCCGCGGCCGTGTCACGAATCAGCCGATCCTTCCTGACCGCCTGGCGAGGGAGCCTCCCTTCCTCCGGAGAACCTGCAACAAAGGGGTTAGAAGACCCTGGCCGGGGATCCCGGCGAGGGAGCTCCGACGGTCAAGTCAGTAGACGACGAGAAGGAACAGACTCTCCCACCCGGGCCCTCGAGAGGGTCCCAGATTTAGAGAGTTAATTGGTGAAGGAAATGCTCTGGGGACCGGAATCTCGGCTGGGCCTGCTTGTCGAACTCACGCCCGGTGTTCCCCTCTCGGGATCTCTGGTTTTTCTCTCGGTGCAAGGCCTTGTGCCCGTGCTTCCTCCTTGTCCCCAGGCTAATTTGGCTTACCTTGTCGTCCCTAGATTCTTCCTTCTTTATCCCCTTCCGTCGCGCGTTTGTCTTTTTCTGCCTCGGGAACCCTCCTCCCCCGTCCTCTTCTCTTTTCCCTTTTTGGTGAAGGGTGCCAGGCAGCTTTCCGACCTCGTCCGCCGGGCCCAGCATGGGAAAGGCAACGACAGAAGAGAGAGGGGGAGGGCGGCGCTGGCAGGGCGGCCGGTCAGGCCTCGGGCCCGGTGAGAGCGCCCTCTTCCCCAAGCGTGGGCGCCATCTATCTATGGGGCATATGTCGTCAGGGTTGCGTCTCTCGGCTGCGGGCCTGTCGGCCGATGCTAGCGATGTTCTGCGTGCCGCCGCCCTCCGTACAGTATGCCGTCTGGGATTCGTACGGCCCGAGGGACGGCCTCGGGGCCCGTCTCTCGCTCCCCAGGGCCCTCACCGTACGAGCGGTCTGACCTCGGCTGAGTTGGGCCCATCTCTGGGGGCCACCTAGCGAAGGGCGAAGGATCAGTCGACCTCGGCTTAGGTGGACCCCTCCTGGGTGGACACCTGGCGAGGTGGCAGGAGGTCGCCTGGCTTCGGTCGAGGTGGGCCCGTCTCCGGGTGGCCACCTGGCGAAGGGCGAAGGATCAGCTGACCTCGGCTTAGGTGGACCCCTCCTGGGTGGACACCTGGCGAGGTGGCAGGAGGTCGCCTGGCTTCGGTCGAGGTGGGCCGTCTCCGGGTGGCCACTTGGCGAAGGACGAAGGATCAGCCGACCTCGGCTTCGGTGGACCCCTCCTCGGTGGACACCTGGCGAGGCGGCAAGAGGTCGCCCGACCTTGGCCGACCTCACTTAAGCGGACCCCTCCGGTCCCGGGCGCCAATGAGGTGGTAGAGGAACTCCGAGCCGAGCTCGACCTCGGCGAGGGCGGTTTGCCTTAGGCAGTCGTCGTGTAGTGTAGTCTTGCCGACCCTAACTTTGAGGATGTGGCGCTGACTAGGCCAGGGAAACTTACACGTGGCTCGCTCGTATTCGACGATACCTGAGCCTGGCCACGTCACTGTCACGGCTGTAACAGTTGCCCCCCAGCCCACCCGTTCCGCTGGGGCATCGCAGAACGGAACGTCGGGATTAAATGCGGACATGATGTGGAGAGGCGAAGATCTTGCATCATAATTGCCACGATCCTCGTCGTCGTGGGTCGATGCAGCTGAAGACCTATGGTGAGCCGCCACGCGTCGCCCACTTGCCCATAATCAATGCGTCGCTTCGAGGCAGAGGCCGTTACTCTGCTAACGAGGCATCGGTGTCGGGCGTGCACCCACGTGGCGACCATCCAGTGGCCTGAGGCGGAATGACGGGTACGGCCGCTGTCGGTTGAGTTTGAAATGGAGGGGACTTTCCAGAACGAAGCCTTTTCCCTTGCTTCGTGGGCGGTTTGCTGCAGGCTAACAACTCATGTTGCTCGTGCTCGTCTGTGCATTTTCGGTGAGTGCCTCCTTCTTCTCTAGCCCCCCCCTCCTTCCTTCTCATTTCCTTTCCGATCTTTCTGTCCTTTTCTTTTCCATGGCGCGCCGTCTCCATGTCTCTTCCAACCCGGACGAGGCCGGTCCATCCCGACCGAGGACTCCATCTTCTTCCTCCTCAGGTGAGGAGGTGATTCCGGAGGAGGTCCGCCGGCGTTTGCAACCCGGGGGATCACCATCGGCATCCCCAGGGGGATCCGGCCCCCTCCGGTTGCACCTGCCGTGCCCCTCCGTTCCCTTCCTGCTTTGCCTTCTCTTCCTGCTCCGCCATCTCTTCCCGCCGGTCCCTCCGGTCATGCTTCTACCATGACCGAAGGCGACCTTTCTCTGCTTCGGGATGCCTATGGCATCCCGGGGTCTGTTCGTCTGTTTGTCCGCGGTCCGGTAGCGCGTCACCATGAGTGGCCCCGGCCGTATTGCTTTCTACGAAGACTTCCTTCTCGGGGTCTTCGTTTTCCTCTGCACCCTTTCTTTCTTTCCTTCCTCAGCCACTTCCGGCTCGTCCCGGCTCAGCTGGCTCCTAATGCCATCCGGGTCATTTTCTCCTTCATTGTTTTCTGCCACTTTCACGGTTCGTTGCCCGTTTTTCTCTCTTCAGGGCCCTGTTCACCCTGAAGAAGTGCTCCACCGATGACGGCTGGTGGTACATTTCGCCCCGACCTAGGTGTCTCCGGTTCGACCTCCCTTCCTCGGTCAAGGGATGGAAGAGCCGGTTTTTCTTCGCCTCGGTCGACGACGTCGACTGGGCCTGGAGTGAGCCGGACCGGTCACCGAACTGGAATTCCCGGGTCGAGCCTGCGGACCAGGAGTCCTACACCCAGCTCCTGAGTGACGTGGTCCCGGCGCTCGAGGTTCTGCTCTCTGGACAGAATCTTTTGAGGCCGGCATCAGTCCCATCCGTGAGACTGGTGAGATTCGGCCCCGCATTAATTTCTGCCCCCCCCTCTTTCTTTAAGATTGAGCCGTCTGACCTTCTGTCTTTTTCATTTTGCAGGGATGAAGTTTTCTTTGGAGAACCTCCTGGAGGGGGCGGCCCAGCGGGACGTCGTGGAGGTGGACGAGCCCGCAGCGAAGAGGGCTCGTACGGAGACGAGCCGGGAGGTCGTGGCGGCGACCGTGCCCGGCCCAGCTGCTGCCATTTCCCCCCCCAGGCCACCTCAGGGCGGGGTTCCTGGTACTTCGGCCACGCGACCTGGTGGCGCCGCAGAGAGAGCTCCAGCGCCCGCCGCTCTGCCCATCGCCGGGCCCGTCCTTGCTGCCAGCCCGACGGCACCGCCTGTGGCGACCGCCGACCCGTCGGTTGCGGCTTCGGCTGAGGGGGCAGCCGCCGCAGGGGCCGGCCCGAAGGGTCCGGCACCGGTGATCTCCCACCGGGACTCGGTCATCCTCGACAGGGGGCTGGTGGAGAAGATGATGGAGTACGCCTCCACCGCCCGGGACCGCCGAGCTCGGGGCGACCGGGACTACGCGAACGCACTGCTCGGCATCCTTCCGCAGCTTTTACGGTAAGTCCGAGCTTCCTCTTTTTTCTTGTTTCAACCTCGAGGCTTTTCTGCCTTTGCTCTGACATGTGTCGCTTTTGCTATTGCAGATCGGGAACGACGTCCTCTTACTGAGGAATTACCTCGTAGGGAACGCCAAGAGGGACTCCGATCGGGAGCTGAAGCTCGGCAAGCTCGCGGCCGACGTGAAGGATCTGATGGAGAAGGGGCCGAGCTGCGAGCCGAGAAGCAAGCCCTCCAGTCCGACCTGGCGCGTTCTGAGGAGCGGAACAAGGAGCTGGAGGCCTCCTTGTCGGAGGCGCGGACCTCCAACCAGCGCCGAACCGAGGAGGAGGCGGCGGAGAAGGCCCGCCTGCAGGCCCACTCCAACTGGGTGGAGCACCAGCTGGAGGAGGCCCGGCGAGAGGTGGCCGCGGCGAAGGACCGGAGCGCCTACGTCAACGGGCTCCTGGAGGCGGCCAAGCGGGAAGCGCAAGAGGCCGTCCCCAAGTTCCGAGCCTCCGACGAGTTCACGTCGGAGGTCCGGGAGGCCGCCGTGGACTCCTTCCTGAAGGGGTTCCGGATGTGCCGGGAGAAGGTGGGGGCCTTCTTCCCCCAGCTGGACCTGAGCGGGGTCGTCGTCGGCGGTAGGAAGCCAGGGGGCGAGAGCAGGGCTCCCGCGCGGCCAAAGCGACACTTGCGGCGCCGTCGACCAGCGATGCCGCGGCCCCGGAACAGCCCCAGGAGCCGGCCACTGTAGAAGTTGAAGAAGCAGCGCCCGCGCCTCCGGCAGATGGCTCCGAACCCGCACCCCAGTGACCCGGCACTGTCTTTTTGCTTTATCCCTGTAGTTTTTGTTTTTTGGGGAGTCCCGGCCTGTCGGGGCTCCCAGCTTGTAGCGACTACTTATATCAATGAAGATCTGATCTTTATCGAAACCTTGGTTGTTGTTTCATCTCACTTTTCTTTTCTTTTCTTTCTGAGATGTCGGTCTGGAACACCTGAAGTAACTGCAGGCCTGGTCCTTCCATTGCTCAAATCGAAGGATGGGGCCCGCTGAGTCACGTCGCAGCAAGGCAAACCTTAAGCAGGTCCGATTTTGGGTTGCCTTCATGCTTGGGCGAACAACACGGTTTCTGCACCGTCTTCCAGGCCGAAACCCGGGATCTCCGGACTAAGCTTGGTGCCGCAGGCTTTCTCAAGCCTTGCACGGCTCACTGAGCTGTACCCCGGGCTTGCGCGGGCGAACTGGGAATGGCGCCACCTTCCAGACCGAGGCCCAGGATCTTCCGGACTGAGCTCGATGCCGCAGGCTTTCTCAAGCCTTTCGCGGCTTGCTGAGCTGTGCTCCGGGCTTGTGTGGGTGAACTGGGAATGGCGCCACCTTCCAGGCCGAGGCCCAAGATCTTTCAGACTGAGCTCAATGCCGCAGGCTTTCTCAAGCCTTGCGCGGCTTGCTGAGCTGTGCTCCGGGCTTGCGTGGGCGAACTGGGTTCGGCGCCACCTTCCAGGCCGAAGCCCAGGATCTTCCGGACTGAGCTCGATGCCGCAGGCTTTCTCAAGCCTCGCGCGGCTTGCTGAGCTGTGCTCCGGGCTTGCGTGGGCGAACTGGGTTCGGCGCCACCTTCCAGGTCGAAGCCCAGGATCTTCCGGACTGAGCTCGATGCCGCAGGCTTTCTCAAGCCTCGCGCGGCTTGCTGAGCTGTGCTCCGGGCTTGCGTGGGCGAACTGGGTTCGGCGCCACCTTCCAGGCCGAAGCCCAGCATCTTCCGGACTGAGCTCATGCCGCAGGCTTTCTCAAGCCTCGCGCGGCTTGCTGAGCTATGCTCCGGGCTTGCGTGGGCGAACTGGGTTCGGCGCCACCTTTCAGGCCGAAGCTCAGGTCTTCCGGACTGAGTCGATGCCGCAGGCCTTGTTGTTGAAGTTTAGAGGGAGTGTTTGAAGTGGGGAAGCTTTGTTACAGAAACTGGGAGCCTTACATCACTGGTAGTACATTCTCAGGTTCGAGGAGTTCCATGTCCGGGGGAACCTGGCACCTCCCAATTCTTCCAAGTAATATGCTCCATGAGGGAGGGCTTCCGCCACCCGATATGGGCCTTCCCAGTTGGATGAAAGCTTGCCGCATTCCCGTGGCTGGGAGGCTTCTGCGCGTCGGAGGACCAAGTCCCCGGGCGAAAAACCTTCGGCCGCACTCGGGAGTTGTAATATCTGGCTACATGTTGCCGGTATGCCGCCATTCGATTCGGGCCTTGTCCCTCGTTTCCTCGAGAAGGTCTAGGTTGAGCATCATCCTGGCCGGGTTTTCTGTCTCGTCGTATTGCTCCACGCGCAGTGTGGGTAGGCTGAGCTCGATCGGGATGACTGCCTCGGCTCCGAAGACGAGGTTGAATGGAGTTTCGTCGGTAGCCGTCCTTGGGGTGGTGTGGTATGCCCAAAGGACGCTGGGAAGCTCGTCGGCCCACCTGCCTTTGGCTTGGTCTAGCCGCGTGCGGAGGCCCTGAAGAATGGTCCTGTTCGTGACTTCGGCTTCCCCGTTGGTCTGAGGGTGCGCCACCGAGGTGAAGCGATGCTTGATGCCGAGGTCGCTGCAGAAATCTTCGAACTCCCGACAGTCGAACTGGCGTCCGTTGTCGGTGACCACGGTGTGGGGGAGGCCGAAGCGACAGATGATGGTCTTCCAAAAGAACTTGGCGACGTTTGCTTCGGTGATTCTTGCCAAGGGCTCGGCCTCGACCCACTTCGTGAAGTAGTCGATAGCCACTATCAAGAACTTCCGCTGACCGACGCCGGCGGGAATGGGCCCAGGAGGTCCATCCCCCACCGGCGAACGGCCAGGGGGCTGAGAGCTGAGAGATTGGGTTGGAGGGTTGCCGCTGCACCGTGGCGTGACGCTGGCACCGGTCGCACTTCTTCACGAAGTCGGCGGCGTCTTCCTTCATTGTCTCCCAGAAGTAGCCTTGACGGAGGGCCTTGTATGCCAATGCCCTGCCCCCCACGTGGTTCCCGCAGATGCCTTCGTGAATCTCCTGGAGCACAAGCTTGGCTTCTGTGGGTCCGATGCACTTGAGGAGGGGATAAGAGTAGGATCTTCGATACAGCTGCCCGTCCATCAGCACGAACCGCACGGCCTTCTTCCTGATGAGGCGAGCCGCCTCTCGGTCCTCCGGCAGGGTGCCGCTGGTGATGTACGCAGCGTACTTGTCCATCCAGCCAGGCTCCTGGCTAACCTGATGGACCTCCACCGGTGCTTCGAGGCTTGGGACCTCAAGTCGCTCCACATGAGCGCGTCCCAGCATTGTGTCTGACAGGGTCGCCAGCCGAGAGAGGGCATCCGCGCGGGCGTTCTCCCCGCGAGGGATGTGGAAGATGTTGAAGCGGAGGAATTTGGACGCGCCCGCCTTGACGAGCTCCAAATACTTCGCCATTTGGGAGTCGTGCACGACGTACTCTCCGGACACCTGTCCCGCTACGAGCTGGGAGTCAGTGAAAGCTCTGAGGTTGGTCACGCCCAGCTCGCGGGAGACTCTCAGTCCGGCAAGAAGTGCCTCGTACTCCGCCTGGTTATTCGTTGCGGGGAATTGGAAATGGAGTGCGCACTCGGCGACGACCCCGTCGCCGTTGGCAAGGATGAGCCCAGCTCCGCTCCCGCCGGAGTTCGAGGCTCCGTCCACATGGAGGATCCAGGCGTCCTCTCCGGGGTCATCGGCGCCAGCCTCCATCGGCTGGGCCGGGGAACTTCCTCGGGCTCCTTGCCCAAGCCTGCACACTCGACCAAAAAATCGGCCAGCACCTGCACCTTCATGGCCGTCCTTGGCCTGTATGCGATGTCGAACTCGCTGAGTTTCAGTGCCCACTTGGCCAACCGTCCCGAAGTATCAGGTCGGCTGAGCACCGCTTTCAGCGGTTGGTCCGTCAAGACGGCGATGGGTGCGCTTGGAAATAGGGCCTGAGACGCTGGGCAGACACTATTAGCGCAAAAACAAGTTTCTCGGGCCGGGAATACCTGAGCTCCGCATCTCGGAGGAGTTTGCTGGTATAGTACACCGGCCGCTGGAGCCCCTGGTCGTCGGTTCGGACCAAGACAGAGCTGACGGCCTCCGGGGTAACCGCCAAGTAGAGGGTAGCTCCTCTCCCTCCTCGGGCCTGGACAGCAAAGGTGGCGACGCGAGCGTCTTCTTCAGCTCCTCGAAGGCCTGCTGGCACTCCTCGGTCCAAGCAAAGCCATTCATCTTCCTCAGCACCTTGAAGAAGGGACGGCAGCGGTCCACCGACCTGGAAATAAAATGGCTAAGGGCCGCAACTCGGCCGGTCAGTTGCTGCACTTGCTTCTTGGAGGCGGGCTGCTCCATGTCCAGGATGGCCTGGACCTTCTCCGGGTTGGCCTCAATCCCTCTTTGAGTCACCATAAACCCTAGGAACTTACCGGCGGAGACGCCGAAAGCGCACTACGCCGGGTTCAGTTTCATCTGATGGCGCGGAGGTTGCCGAACGTCTCCGTCAAGTCAGCCACGTGGTCCGAATCAAGTTTGCTCATTACCAGCATGTCGTCCACGTACACCTGCATGTTGCGGCTATCTGGTCTTTGAAAACTTTATTGACCAGACGTTGGTACGTCGCCCCCGTGTTCTTGAGGCCGAAGGGCATCATCCTGTAGCAGAAAGTCCCGCGGTCAGTTATGAAGGCAGTGCGCTCTTCGTCCTCCGGGTTCATCCGGATCTGGTTGTATCCGGAGAAGGCGTCCATGAATGACAGGAGGCGATGCCCCGAGGTGGTGTCGACCAGCTGGTCGATCTTCGGCAGAGGGAAGCTATCCTTCGGGCAGGCTCGGTTGAGGTCGGTGTAGTCCACACAGATCCTCCACTTACCACTACTCTTCTTTACCATGACCATGTTTGCTAGCCAGCTGGGGTATTGGACTTCTCGGACAAAACCGGCGGCGAGGAGCTTTTCTACCTCCTCGTTGATCGCCTTCTGCCTCTCCATGGCGAAGCTTCTCTTCTTCTGGCGGACCGGGCGGCAACTTGGGTCCACGTTCAGGCTGTGCATGATGATCTCGGGCGGGATGCCCGGCATGTCGGCCGCTGACCAGGCGAACACGTCAGCGTTGGCACGGAGGAACCCCAGCAAGCGGGTTCGCTCTTCCTCGGGGAGCTGAGCCCTGACTTGCACCGTCTTCATGGGGTCCGAACCGAGGGGAAAAGTTAGCAGGCGCTCTACGGGCCCTCCCCTGGGTTCCTTCTCTCTCAGATCGAGATCTTCGATATCGTGGGCGAGCTCTACGCTCCTGGTGCCTGGGACTGTCTGGAGGCAGACCGGGACCAGTTGGATCGTCCCCTTCATTTCCCCGGGCCCGGAAGGCGTGGGGAACTGCACCAACAGCCTCCTCGTGGAGATGGTGGCATCCAGTTGGTTGAGCCCGGGACGCCCGAGGATGGCGTTGTAATGCGAAGGGAGCCTGACGATGGTGAATGTTATTAGGACGGTCACTTGCCAGGGCGGGGATCCGGCAGTGACCGGGAGAGTGATCTCTCCTTCGACCCCCACCGAGTCCCCTGTAAAACCTACCAGGGGGTGTGCACCGGCTTCAGCTGTTCGGGGACAAATTCATCCGAGAGAATGCATCGTAAAAAAGTACGTCAGCCGAGCTTCCACTATCCACCATGATTCGATGTACAGGATGCTTCGCGATGGTCATCTCGACCACCACGGCATCGTTGTTTACATTATCATTAATTTCCTCCCTTTGGGAGGGATTACATTCTCCGGGACTTCCCGGGCTCTCTTCGTTGCTCGATCGGGCCTGCGCGAGATCATGCCCACGGGCTTCTCCGTTGGGCGGTTGTCGATCGCGGGGACAGGCGGTAAGGCCGCGAGCGGCTGCCCTTCAGAGGGGGCCTCGTTCTTGACGAACTTCCTGAGGTAACCCCTGCTGATCAGCTCCTCAATCTCCCGCTTCAGATGGCGACACTCCTCCGTGTCATGCCCGTGTTCACGATGGAACTGGCAGTACTTTGATCTGTCACGGACGGCTCTCGGGTTCTGAGGTGGAGGTCGGCGGAGGTAGCGCTCGCCCTCGATTTCCATGAGGATCTTCGTTCGAGGTGCGAGGAGAGGGGTGTACCTCCGCTCGGGAGTGGCTTCGCCCCTCGGCTTTGGATTTGGACGGAGGTCGGCAGATGGCCCGGGCCTCCGAGCTCCCGGGGTGTCCCTCGGGAGCGGCTTCTTTGGAGTCTTCCCGTCCAGCTCTCGACGGGTGCGGTCGGCCTCCTCCGCTCGGATGTACTTGTGAACGCGGAGGAGGAGCTCGGAATACGTCCTGGGCGGCTTCTTGTCCAGGGAATAGGTTAGGCGGGACGTCTTGAGTCCGCGCTTCAAGGCCAGCATGGCGACGGGCTCATCCAAGCTGTAGATTTCCAGGGCTGCGGTCTTGAACCGGGTGATGTAGTCCCGGAGCAGCTCCTGGTCCTGCTGGCGGATGGAAAGAGGCTGTTCACCTCTCTAGGCACCTTTCGACAAGCGTCGAAGTGTGCCACAAACCTTCCTTCCAACTGATGGAAGGAGCAGATGGATCCGGGCTCGAGGCGGGTGAACCAGACTCGAGCGGCCTTCCGAAGGGTTGCCGGGAAGGCGATGCACAGAAGGGCGTCGGTGGCCCCCTGGACCCTCATGAGAGCCTTATAGCTCTCCAAATGATCCAGGGGATCGGTGGTTCCGTCGTAGGGATCCACCGGCGGCATGCGGAACCATTTCGGGATCGGTTCTGCCTGGATTTCTTCAGAGAAAGGGGGGCGGGAGTCGTAGCCCGTCGGGTCTGCCGACGAGTTCTGCAGGTCGGCGAATCGGCGGGCGAACTCCGCCAGCTTGCGCTCGTGCTCCTCCAGGCGCCTCTCGGCCTGGCGCCTGATGGCTTCATCGGTGGAGTCTTCCACCGAGGCTGCGGGTGAAGGGGGCGCCGATCGGTCTCGGCGCGAGGTCTGGCCTCGGCGTCGCTTATTGCGATGCATCGTTTCGGCCCCATCGGCCAGGGATCGACTCTCGTGATCCTCCGAACCGGAATAGTTTCTCTTTGCTGGAGCTTGGTGGCTCCCCCGGGGTTGGAGATGGCCCTCGGGTGGGAAGGCCTGCCCTGGATTGAGCGTAGGCTCCCACGCTGCCCCGCGGCTCGGGCCGCGGGGGTCCCTGGCTGCG
>CM038051.1:180891553-181276553 GCA_021397845.1 Areca catechu | reverse complement strand
TTATTAGGGGTATTCAAGAGCAGTTGATGGATGCCCATACGGACTTGATAAGGTGGATGCCCTTCCACTGTATGCTTGACATTCCACTAATCATACGGAGTGAACAATGATAGACTAGCTCCTCCAACCATGGGATGAGAGTAGGAGAGGTGTAAAATTGGGAGGCCAGATCTTGGTCTTTCGTGTGGATGACATCGCCCTCATTTTAGGGCTATCCCATTATTTGGTCTTCCTTGCAAATGACATCGCCCTCATTTTGGGGCTATCCCTTAATGGGATAGCCATTTGAAGAAGGCTCCTGAAAGTTTGGTTAGAACCACACATTTTTTTGAGTCGATAGTTAGGAGGGGCACATTGGAAGATATGATTAAGGCATTGTACCCCGATCAATCTTCCAATGACATCTGATCCATAGTGTAAGTTGCTTCTTGCATACCTTCTAGGTATAATTTTTTTTCCTTTATCAAATCTTAGCATTGCACTATAGATCTTCTCCTATGTCGACTCTATAGGGGAGCTTGGGCAATACACATAGGCTAGAGCACTCCACGAGCATCCAATCCAATTCATCCCAACAGTTGCTAAAAGGGTAAATCCCATCCAATTCATCCCAAGGGTTGCTAAAAGGGTAAATAGGAGCGACAAAGGTGCAAAGGAGAGCACTAGATAAGAATGGTTGTGTTATAGTTTTGATGGTAAGAGAGATTTTAAATTTATTGTTTATTTACTTCTTTTATGAAATTGATCATTTTTGAATGTGTATAAGTAACTGCTAATTATGTTAGCTAATAATCGATAGTTTTGCTTTCAAGTTTAACTTTTTGAGAGAACCGGTATGGTTAAACCATCTACTTATGGTTGGCTTCCTCGAATCCTGAACTAGGAGAAATCTTAGTTCAAGAAATGGGTCCATCATGGAGAGGTTTTGAAGGGCCTGAAAAAGGGAGATGTATTATTACTTTTGATGTTTGGTGTTGTTTATTTCTTTTATAATATTGGGGGGCTAACTGTTGTTTTCATTTTCATATTAGAGATCCACTTCGAGCAATACAGGATGAGATGTTGTTTCTTGAGGTGGGACCTTCTAATTTCTAGATAAAGAGGAATGAGGGTGGATTGAGTAGGGCAACCAAGAAGTGGAGTATATTTGATAGTGCATGCACCACTGCCACGGTATTGACCTCTCGCATTATTTGCTTTTTTAAATTTATCTCTAAGCCATCTTTTTGTTATATATTCATTCTCAGTTATAGCTCATGCATAGAGATAGGGCCAAGAGGTGGAGGGCTTGAGAGGATGCCAAAAAGATGGAGCTCTGGAGGATTGTCACTGAGCAACAGAGGTTGATTACCGAGATGCAAGCAGCATTGGAGAGCAAAGGGGGGGCAAAGGATGCGAAGAAGAGCACTCATGAGGTGGAGGCAAATGTGCCATCTATTGAGTTTGTGAGTGCTGATAGCCCGATAGTACCCAGGAGCATGTGGATCCATTGTCTACCGAGAGGTGGGTTATATAGCAAGTACCTAGAGGCTCCCATCCCCTACACTAACCTTTCCTAGAAAGAAGTCAGTTCGTAAAGGGATGATGGCATGGTAAATAGAGTTGTAATTATCGAGAACATTCATACTTCATTTATATTCGATGTGCTCATATGATATGTAAGGATTTTTTAAGACCAGCCATAACTTTCTTAGCTTGTAACTTCTGGATGATTGGGAACATAGTCATAAAAAATCAATCGATATGTAGTTCTTAATTATGAAATTTAAGTTTATTTCAATATCTTTCAAACTAATTCTCTCTAGTTTTTGCACTAACTTTTTTATCTAAGTCATTGGTTTGGAGTAATAGCATTAGTGTCATCAACTGATTGCTGGTTTATGACATCCTATCCAGCAATTTGATCAATGATGATGTAAGGATTATGTATTAATTTGAATAAAACAAAGATAGATGCAAGTTAATTCTCATTTTTTGCAATGCACTACATAGGTCATAAATGGTTTTTGGTCTATCTTGTAGCAGCATGCATTGATCGATCCACTAATACATTTGGAGTCATGCTTTATGTTGTGACCTTTTTTTTGTAGTAATCACTTTGCATTCTTCATGCAGTATCATGCTTTGATCTAGCATTCTATCCTCTAAAGTATGTTTCATTTTTTTCTCCTTTTAGAGCATGTTGCAGGGCACATGGAAGGTTTCTGATAAAGCTATTCAAAACCTCATGCCTCATTCATTGGCTAAAGTGAAGCAAATGTTCATAACCATATGCTCATTAGTACATTGGCGCCTACTTATTATGGATGTAGAGGGCACATATTTCAAACAATACACATTCTTGACTAGTGTAGAGTACAAAGTGGATGCCAGAAGATTTGTGAATAATGAACCATAATTTGAAAGGTTGTGCATACCGTTGCATTGCTAACAATGTGGCAGATTTGCAATCTTATGTTTGTAGCTAACTTGGTTGACTAAGGTGGCATGAAATGTCTACTCTATTGATATGAATAGTTGGCTACTCCATTATGTTGGCTGTCCATAGCAGGATACCAAGTAAATACTATAATTGTATTTGATAGTGTCTTTATATGATACATATAAGAGGCATAATGCATGTAAACGACATGCTTATTTCCAAAATAATGAAATGTGCTAAATAATGTAATTATATGTGCTAACTAAGTTGTTTTGTGCTGAGTAATGTTTCATGTCAAATAATACCTATACCAACTAATGCATTATGCAAACTAATGATCTATGCCAAAATTGGTTCATACCAACTAATGCACTATGCCAAATAATACACTATGCCCCTTATCTTATTAGAAAGGTTTTTGCTCTGATTTTTAGCCCCTTATGTGTGGTACCTACTTAGCATACAATTTTGTCCATCAATTTTTTGTCAAGTGCCAAACAATGGTCCATGCTGACTAATGTATCATGCTAGATAATGGTATATGCCAAGCCACATATCCATGCCAATTGATACACCATGCCATTTATTTATTTTATTGACTATAAGCATGTGAGCTATTTTGTAGGCTTGACTGTACCATCTATGTCATGCATTTTATGGAAAGTATGGCAATGGAGGCCTAAATTATAATTACGAAGGCTCATGTGCCAAAGTTGCATGCCAAATATGCTGCATGGATAAGTATGGAATTGGGCTCAGGCTGGCCCAAATTTGGGTTGAGCTTTGGGTTAAGCCCAAAAAGGTTCAGGCCAAGCTTAAGCCTACTTTTAGGGTTGTTTGTCTTTTGGGCCAGGCTCGAGTATACCTTTGGCCCAACCCGGGCCCAGCCTGAGCCCAAGCCTAAATGCCAACCCATGCCCAAGCCCAAAATGCTAGCTCGAGTTGAAACTTAAAAGAAGAATTGGCTTAGCTAATTAAATGCTCAAGCTTAGCTGCTTAGGTCTTTAGTATCATTGAAGGGGGTGAAATGGTAAATCCCAATTCCTATGGCCTTTCATTTTTATTGCAAACTTCTCAAGTTCTTTCTAGGATTCTTACTTCTTAGCATCTCATCATTCTATCTCTCAACCTCCACTGGCATCTGTTGATCCCATAAGTAATTTTGATGATAACCAAACATTAGTGCATGCATTTATTTTACTAACAACTTTTCAAGTGGTTTACAAGTTTTTATAGGATGAATTCATGGTTCAAATTTCAATTCCTACATTTTCATTCCTTGTTTTGAGTTGTGTTGTAATTGAATATTGTAAGGAAGAACCCAAAGAAAAAAGTTGAGAAATATTGTAAAATTGGGTTACTTCTAAATGTATTTCAAGCTTTTAACTTCTTCAAAATTTGATGAGTTTAAAGACATCTTGAAGCTTGAAGACATGCTGGATGAATTCTGGAGATAGACTGAAAAAATCATTGAAACATTCATTCGAGTTGACTCGAAGAGAAGAGAGTCGACTCTAATACATGGCACACATGAGGATTCTGGTATGTAGAGATCCAAGTCGACTCTAAGGGACCCGAGCCGACTCGTTCAGAGTACTAATTCCTAAATCAGATAGGCGAGCCGACCCAAGGGGAGTCCAAGCCAACTTTACCATATTGATAGATATTTGAGCCGACTCTTCAGAAGATCGAGCCGACTCCTCCAGAGTCCAGAAAATATGTTCTGAGAACAACAACCAACTGAGTTGACTAGAATGGAAGTTAGCCGACTCGACCAGACTGACATGTTGAAGGCCTGAGGATCCAAGTCGACTAGAATCAAGGCGAGCCGACTCTTACAGAGTGAGAAATCAGGACATTGTGTAAGCGAGCCGATTGGATTGAAGAGAGTCGACTCAACCATAACAACTCTAAGGATCCGAGCCGACTCGAATGGCAATTACAGGCATATAACGGCTAGTTCCAGAACTTGGTTTTTGAATTCAAAAAGTGTTCCTACTTGCCAAATTCTTGCAATGGCTCCTAAAACTGTTGTAGAAAAGAGATCTAAATGGACGGCACCCTCTGTAGAGATAGAAAGAAGAACCGAGCATCGGTAGGAAGAGCCGACTTGGGCAGTAGAAGAAGAAGAGGAAGAAAGAGAAGCAATGGCCGCAGCTCCATCTCCGAGACAGGTAGTCTCTATGTCAAATAGACCTGTGACTAGTGGCAGGAGAATTCTATTTAATTTCCTGGAAGAGATTGGTTTGAATATCGGAAATCTGATTGAAGTACAAGGTTGGATGAATTTTTGTTCCTTGAATATCACCACCTATCCAACACTTGTTAGGACCTTTTATGAAAACCTCAGATTAGAGCCCAATCACATTGAATCAACTGTGAAAGGAAAGAGGGTTATAGTAACTGAAGAGAGGCTGGGTAGTTTGCTGGAAATGCCTACTAATGGAATTAAGCATTTAGTTTTAAAGGACAGAGAAAGGACCCTTCAAACAGTTCTTGGCAGAGAACACATTTGTGGAATTGGTACTGTAATGGCCAACACATTGTCATTGGAAATGAGGTTACCACACAATTTTATAAGTAAGATATTTCTCCCAAGAACAGGGAGATTTGATTGGGTCAGTGAAAGAGACTTGAGCTTTATGAAAAATATTATTCAAGGAGAGTCTCTTAACCTACCCTTCATAATGATCATGCAAATGAAAGAGGCGGTCCGAAAGGTAAAGGCTTGTCTTCCTTATGGTATGGTCTTAACTTTGATATTTCAAGCCTCAAGAATAAGCCTTGACGAGGAAGTTGGTAAGCCCCTGCACCATACTGATACATACACCTCCAAGTCACTGTTGAGAATGGGCTATATTTGTACTGATGGAGTGTGGAAGAAAAAGGGAACTGATGTAAGGGCAATTGTAGCCTCCTCCAGCAGCAGTTCTGAGGGTGACAGTGAAGAAATTCCCAAGGAAATTTTCACTACAGCACCATCTGCACCAGAAGAGACCATTGCTACCTTAGAGCAAATATTTGATTTCCCATTACTGAGTTTGGCACTCCTAAGCCAGTTGGAGCTGAGTTCACTATAGAGGAGACTGATCATGTTGATCCACCAGTGTCTCCACCATTACCAAACTCCACAACTGTTCCTCCTGCATCTTTAGTTGATACATCAATTTTACATGTTTTTATCTCTCAGTAGTTGAGCACTCTATCAGACACACTGACTTGCACTCTATCTAATATGTTTGGTGAGCTTCGCCTGTCAGTAGAAACAAGGCTAGACCAATTTGGAGGGGAAATAAGAGAACTGCGCAGAAGAGTAGACATTCTTGAGACCTCCAAAGGTGTATCACAGCCTGTTCTTCAACCCATTATTGATATGGTATCTTCAGGTTCTGAATCTATTAAGAACTCTGTCAATCATACACTTGAAGAATTTAGAATTGAATTGAATGATCTTATATTTAAAATTAGTTCATTGGAAGAAGGTAAAAGGATGGAAGAAGACTATACTAAGGGCATTGGAATCTTGAGAGCAGAGTTTGGAAGGTTAAGGGGATTAGCTAAAGCCTTTGCCAATGTACAAGCAGTTGAGTTGGTTGCTTTAAATGCTAAGATGAAGAAGACTAGTGAGGAGATGGAACATATTCAAATTCTACTTGAACAGCTGAGGACAACAATTATTGCATCTTTTCCCTCTCCACAACCTAGACCTACTCCCATTCCTACTCCTAGGCCACAGTCCATTCCCTTTGCTAGTCAGTCTGCACACCCCAGACAGCCAGCTTCATACCTTAAGCCCCAGGAATCTCATCTTGCTCCTATACCTTCTGATGTACTTGATGCATATCCTATAGCATCTATGCCTCCTGGCATTAAGATACTTAGATATTCCACTAGCACTAGATTAGACATAGACAGTAATTGATTGTACTTTCTTTCATATTTTATAACTTGTATCGATCATTTTAAATGAAATGAAAGTTATTTTGGTATCTACTAGCACTGTCTTGAATTATTTTAAGCTTATGCAATGTTTACAATACTGATGTTATGAATTTTAATTAGAATATCTAAATGAAATTGAGGAAGTGAAATTATCTCAAACAAATATTAAAAACTTTCTCATTCTATTTCAAAAATTGAGCTTTATTTCAATACCTTTTTAATTTTTTAACAAAAAGGGGGAGAACTTTGAGTTGACATGAAAAATTTAAAAATTTGAGAGCTGGCAGGAGAACCTTGAGCTTACTTCAAAAATATCTACAACTGGTTTCATGCATTGAAAAATATTCAAAAAGAGGGAGAATGTTCATAAATGCATGAAAAGAATGAAAAAGGGGGAGAGTATAAATGATTGTGTTTAAACGTTTCACAATTTAAGAACCTATAAAAAGGGGGAGAAATTTATTGAAAACAAATAGCTTTTGCTTAAAACCTATATTTTGCTCTGATTGCTCTACAATTAGCTCTAATTCTTTCAATTTTGAGCTCTGATACTCCATGTTTGTGCTATTTTTGATACTTTGAAGGATACAAAATTTAATACTCTGATACATACAAAAGCACTAACATTGATACTGTACAAATTCTTCACAAGAGCTCTGATACTTACTTGCAAATATAATTATCTCTGATACATGTGCATAGTTACTTTCAAATATTATTATATATGTAACTGTAAAGAAATTTTCATGCCCAGTATTTTGTCATCATCAAAAAGGGGGAGATTGTTGATCTCATAAGTGATTTTGATGATAACCAAACATTGGTACATGCATTTGTTTTACTAACAACTCTTCAAGTATTTACAAGTTTTTGTAGGATGAATTTATGGTTCAAATTTCAACTCCTATATTTTCATTCCTTGTTTTGAGTTGTGTTGTAATTGAATATTGTAAGGAAGAATCCAAAAAAAAAGTTGAGAAAGATTGTAAAATTGGGTTACTTCTAAATGTATTTCAAGCTTTTAATTTCCTAGAAATTTATTGGGTTTGAACACATCTTGAAGCTTGAAGACATGCTGGATGAATTCTGGAGATAGACTGAAAAAATCATTGAAATATTCTTCCGAGCCGACTCGAAGAGAAGAGAGCCGACTCTGGCATATGGCACACATGAGGATTCTGGCACGTAGAGATCCGAGCCGACTGTAAGGGACCCAGCTGACTCGTCTAGAGTATAAATTCCTGAATTAGACAAGCGAGTCGACCCAAGGGGAGTTCGAGCCGACTCTATCATATTGACAGATATCTGAGCCGACTCTTCAGAAGATCGAGCTGACTCCTCCAAAGTCCAGAAAATATGTTCTGAGAACAACAGCCAACCGAGTCGACTAGAATAGAAGTTAGTCGACTCGACCAGACTGACATGTTGAATGCCTGAGGATCCGAGTCGACTAGAATCAAGACGAGCCGACTCTTATAGAGTGAGAAATCATGACACCGTGCAAGCGAGCCGACTGGATTGAAGAGAGTCGACTCGACCAGAACAACTCTGAGGATCCGAGCTGACTCAAATGGCAGTTACAAGCATATAACGGCTAGTTCCAGAACTTGGTTTTTGAATTCAAAAGGTGCTCCAACGGTTAAATGACATATCCCAATGATCTACAATGATTAAAACTGCCTGATAAAGGTTCAAGATTATATATTTGAGGGATTTGAACTATTTGAAAGAGTTTTAAAGAGGGAGTTAATGCATTATTAAATATCTAACTAAGTCAACAAGCAAGATAGCATTGAGAGCATTCAAGATAGCCTTCAAGTCTTCAACAACTCTCATCTGAAGCTTGAAGTACTGAGTAAAGAGACTATAAAAGCCATTAAAGTGCATTCAAGTGGGCTTCTCTCGAGCTGCATCGGCAACCATTCGACAAAAATTTGTTTATCAATCTGTTGTTTTTTATTTCAATTCATTTTGAATTGTTGGGTTATTGGTGAGCCCGGTTGAAAAATCAAATAGGTTCTTGGTTAGCCTTTGTTTAAAACCAAGTATTAGATTCTTGGTGATCCTATGTTAAAACCAAGTTGGATTTCTTTGGTGATCCTGGTAAAACCAAAGTGTAGAGGTTTGGATTGTGAGCTTGTAAAAATAATCCGACTGTATTCCAGTTGAGGATATAGTGGAAATCCTAAGTGATAATCTTGGATAGTGGACGTAGGAGCTGAGTTGCTCCGAACCACTATAATTGTTGTGTATTTGTGTTGTGCTTTTCTGATATGATTTTGCTTCTGCATTTAAGTATTTTATCACTGCACTTAACACCTTAAAAGGGATTTCAAAGAGCACATTATTGCATAAGTTTTTTAATTTCCAATTCATCCCCCTCTTGGGAAAGCCACCTGGGCAATAGCATCGTTAGAAGCTTGTCTCAGAAAATCTCTCCCAAATCCTTATCCTCCTCTTAGTTTGGATTTTGTAGCTTTGCTACTCTCTCACATGTTTTTTCATTTCGAATCATGCTTGTTGGTGTTTAGAGTTTGTGATATCTTCTTTCTATATTTCAAGTTTTTATGGCTTTTATCGATCTTTGGATCCTGATTTTTTCTCTTTCTTGTTAATTGATAGATCGAAGGTCAATTATTTTTATGTTTTTAGTGGATTATTTTAGGTTTTGGTCTTCTTTTTGTTTGTTCATGTTCAAGAATGAAGCTTTCTTTATAACTTTAGTTGCAGGTAATAGATATGTTTTCTTACTTGGCCCTAACTCATCCAGTGTTTGCTATGGAGGTGTGTGACGTCCTTTGGTCCCTTAGAGAGGATAAGTCTCCTAGGCCAGATGGGTTCCCTCTCTCTTCTTTCCATCGATACTAGCCTATTGTAAGGGGGAGATGGTCAACTCAGTCCTGGTGGTCTTTCAGTCTACTAGCCTTTCAGAGGGGTGGAAGAAGACTTGATTCTCTCATCCCTAAGAAATCTAATGCCTCTACCATTGAACACTTCAGATCAATCAACCTATGCATCATCTTCTACAAGGTATGTGCCAAGATTCCAGTTGGATGACTGAAATTGATTGTGCATCATCTAATCAGTCGTAAGCAAAGGGCCTTTATTAGTGCCTAATACATCAACGATAATATCCTCCTTTCCTAGGAGTTTATGCATGACTTGTAGTATGCCCCCGTCTGGTAGAGTCTAATTGCAATCAAGCTTGACATGGAACGGGCCTATAATCGGATAAGCTAGCAATTTCTGTGATAGATGCTTCAGGATTTTAGATTCCAAGAGAGGTAAATCAAATGGATCATGGCCTATGTGAAGATCCCAAGCTTCGCTATTCTAATTAATGATGCTCCGATGGAGTATTTTCAATCTTCTATCAGACTTTGTTAAGGTTATCCTCTCTCTCCTTATATGTTTATTTTATGTGCTGATGCTCTATCCCATGCTTTAAGGGGCACAGTTAGGGGTTGGAGTTGGAGCCCTACTAGCCTATCCCCAGTGCCCAGCCGCTCTCGTACCTCCTTTTCGTAGATGATTGCCTACTTATTAGTCGGGCCTCACTCTAGAATGTGGTTGAGGCATATTGTCATGCCTCTTGCCAACTGGTGAACCTGCAAAAATCTATGGTCACCTTCAGCCCTAAAACAAAGGCCCAGACAAAGCTGGTAATTCATGCCAGGTGTGAATCATGGAGTAGACCTAGACCTTGTCCTATCTAGGAGTTCCTATGATGGGGGGAGAGTTCGAAAAGTGGACTGCAAGCCTATGGAACAAGAGATTCGAGATTGGCTAGAGGGACGGCAAGCTAATGCCCTACCCATGATGGGTAGGGTGACTTTTATTAGGTTAATCCTAAGTTTTATCCTTATTTATCTCCTAGCTAACACGATTATGCCAAGCTCTTATCTCAAAAGGTTGGAGTAGCTCTTTCAAAACTTCCTTTGGATATTAGGGCATACTAGCTGGAGCTCCACCTAATATCTTAGAAGACTATCTATTAGCTTGTTAGGGATGGAGGCCTCAGGATCCAATCCTTACTTATGAGGATGGAGGCATCCATTGCATGATATGTAGCTAGATACATTCTTCATCCTGACTACCTATGGAGCAAGGTGATGAGGGCTCGGTATAGAGCCTGGAGTCAGGGATCTCAAATTTTGATAACACACTGTTGTTCTTTTATTTGGATGGAGATATGTACTCATGGCTACTATTTTGGTCCAAGTTAAATAGCTGATTAGGAATGGAACTTCAGTTGATGTGAGTCAATATGCTTGGATCTCCAGTCTTCCTCTCTTCCGGTAGCTGACCTATGTCAGCATGGAGGTGGATGACCATCTCAGAGTCTATGACTTGATGACTATTGATGACAGGGGTTGGAAAGCTCAGGATGTCACCATCTTTTTGGGGGCTAGCTTACTCATCAGATTCTTGCCATCCCAATTTCTATCCATTGGAGCTAGAACTTGAGGGTGTGGGGTCATTCATGTTGCCCCAAGGCTCCATCAAGGGCCCTCTTTGAGATTCGTAGGACCTTACCAAATAATAGGATTGCGACTACTTGGATCTAGAGAGTGGCCACTCATCTCAGGATGAGGCTTTTGTCTGAAAGGTAGCTTGGAACTGTCTTTCGATACGGTCGCTTCTCAGGGATAAGGGAATGGTGATGTCAGTCTCTAGCCCAGTCTATGAGTTGGATGAGGAGTCTACTGAGCATGCCCTCTCACATTATTCGAGGGTGTAGCAAATCTAGAGGATGGCAGGGAGTCAGCCCTGGGGGAGATTAGCAGCTCTTGGCTTGGTCCCTTCCTAGATGCAATTTATCAGAGCTCGACGGAGGTGGGTAGTAGGTTAGTGTACATTGCCAATCAAATATGGCTTTCCAGAAATAACTTGGTGTTTGAAGTTGAGGTTATACCTGCGCATCGGATGCTAGAAAGCTATCTATCTAGCTACCAAGTACTATCATTACGACGTTGCTAGCATGTCCCTTCATGCCCCGAAGTCTTGGGACTCCCATGCTACCTCGACAATGACCCAGAGAGTTTTTTTTTATTTCCTAGGAGCCCCCTCCTCTAGGATTTGTGAAAGTAAACTTTGATGGCAATGTTAAGGACACTACAGGTGGTGCTAGGTATGTCATCCGAGGTCCAGACAGTAGACTTCTGGTAGTAAGAGTTTCTAGAATATTTGACATTCCAAAAGGTAAGCTTAGTGCAGCCTGGGTAGGTATCATTTATGCTAGATAGGAGCTACATGTGGAGGGGATTTTCATTGAGGATGACTGTGCAACTATCATTGGCTGGATCCAAGATGAGATGAAGTTGTTAGAGGCTCATCTACTTTTTCGTGATATTTGGAGATTTGTCTGAGACTTCATTGAGATGTCTATTCGTCATGTATTTCAGGAGGCGAACAGCGCAACCGATTGGATAGCATCCTTCATTGTTGAGCACTTTGAAGACTAGACCTGGCATTAAGGAAAGGTCCTTCCACTAGGACTGCATGACTTTTATTTTTAGATTTTATGGACTGCTCTCATACCACAGCTGTGTGACTACCCACTTGTATCAACAAAAAAGTTATTATTGTGGCCAAGTGGCATTCGCTCTAGCTCAAAGGCCTCATGGTTTTATCCCTTCGAACAAGAGTCCAAAAGGCACCTCACGTGGGAGGGTTTGGCCCCTCCTTATAAGCTAGACTACCCCTTGACTCATGGCTGATGTGGGAATAAATGTGCCATCCTCTTGATTTTACCATAGCCCCTCTCCTGATTTTACAACACCATCCCCCAGTCAAGGGGGAGTTTGTATATGGCCGAGGGTACTGCATATGGCTAGAGGGGCCCTTCCTCTAATGCCATTCTATTGTGGCTAGATAGCATCCACTTAGCATGTAAAGTATTTTCCACTCTGACCTGGAGGCCTCACAATTTTGCCCTGTCAAACTGAAAACTAAAAGACACCCACGTGGGAGGGTTTGGTCGCTCCTTATAAGCTAGACTACCCCTTGACTCAAAAGGTGCCTCACGTGGGAGGGTTATTCCTAATTGATGATTAAATAAATAATAAATCATAAGGGAGGATCAAGAGGACCTGGATTAGGATTAAATAAATTAATAAAAGATTCTTATCATGATTAATTAAAACTCATTTATGTTTTTCCTTGCTAGAGCTAATTAGAATAATCAAAGAGAAGAGCTGAAGACTATGGATCTCTTGGTTGGGGATTGGTTTTTCGATTTCCTTCTCACAGCTAGCACCCATGCCACTACACCAGTCACCCCTCTCCACCGGTGATAAAGAGGATAAATTAGGAACTACTAGATTTTGGGAAACCAGAGTTCCTCCTCCCAATCAGACAAAAGGGGTAGCAAATCTTGGGGAGAAGGTGGCAGTCGATCGATGAAAACTTTCAAGTGGCCATCGACATGATTTGGAGGGAGAGGTGCTAGTTTGGTACCTCTTCCTTTGCTGCTCGAGAACTAGCCATGATGTTTGGCTTGCTGGTGTTAGGAGATAGCCACCGGAGGTTTGGATGGGCCGGTGGCCCTTTGGTAAGAAGGCAGAGAGGAAAGTCACCATTAATGGCTTTTCTTCCCTTCCCTTCTTTAACAGTTTGCTTGGATTGAAGGATTCATAGGGAAAGAAAAAGGAGAGATTTTCTTTTTCTTATTTGGATATTAACTTTTGAGGAAGAGTAAAGGAAAGGATACCCCTCTTCCTTCCTTTCCCTCTATTAAACCAGTTTTCTAATTCCTCCAATTTGGAGGACTTGGGAGAGAAAGAGAAAGAGACACAAGACAAATAAAGGACAAAAATATCCAAATTTCAAATGACATTTCCCTTTACCTTCCTTAATATTCTATATTTTGCTTTCATTGTTCACTAGCTAACTTTTTTTTTTCTTTTTTTGCACAAACCATAAATGACATCCATCACTCATCTCCTTATCTCTTGTCGATGAGATCGTGTAGAAGGTTGCTCAATTTTATGTTTCTTTTTTTTTACTGGTATTATCATTTTTTGCCTACAAAAATGGTAATCTTATTGTTGCTTATTATCATTATGAGTCATTGAGGATATGAGTCCTTCGTTATTAGGAAAATGAGTCTTCTATTGAAGACAAGAGTCTGCAGTTATTAAAAAAATAAGATACTTCCAGTAATTATGATTTCATCATTATAACTTGTAACGGTTTACTTGTATTTTTTCTTATTTTATTCTATGCTTTCATATTTTTCTTAATTATTTTATATATATTATTTTATACTTTATTCTTTTTATTTTGTAATGTATAATGTTTTTTATGGTAGATAGATCCTCGAAAATTTTAAATAGCTATTATTGAATTTAAATGGCGAGAAATTTATAGAAGGGTAGTTGCTCAACTAATTTGCTTGGTCACTCAATGCTTCGTTTTCAAAATGTAGTTGCATAATAAGCGTATTAGTAATAGTCTCAACACTGAAAGAAAAAGGATGCATGAAAAAATATTGAGTAAGATTACTGAAAGTTGTCAAGGCCATAAAATAATATAAATAGGGTCTAAAGCATTTCTAGAGTTGTGTGATTTACTAAAATAACATGATGGCCTAAAACCAATGAAAAGAGCAACGATAGAAGAGCAAGTTGTGTAAACATTTTATATACTAATACATAATGCTAGAAATCATAAAGTTCAATTTTGGTTTCGAAGGTTTGGAGAAACTACAAATAATTATTTTCATAATGTGTTGAGATTTATAATTGAATTAGAAGAAAAGCTTCTCAAACAATCAGATGGCTCACAAATTTTGTTACACATTCTCAACACCAGTTAGTTCTACCCATATTTTAAGGTGAAATCATTATCCTATATTATAAATGTCAAATAATTTTATATTAGAATACAGTTAATATAGATATATAATTTCAGGATTGTGTGGGAGCAACCGATGTAATGTATGTCCGTGTAAAAGTGTCTATTGCGAATGCTCCTAAATATCATGGTAAAAAAGATTATCCTACCTAGAATATATTAACAGCATGTGATTTTGATATTAAATTTACATCTATCTTACCAGGTTGGAAAGGAATAGTAGTTAACTCAAAAATCTTAAAAAATAAATTATCAAGAGAAGATAATCTTAAAATTCTTGAAGGTAATCAAAATAGTTCCATGCATTTTTTTAATCTTATGCTCATTAATTAACAACCATATATGATAGTTATAAATCTGAATAGGTAAATTTTATCTTCTTGATGCTGGGTACTAACTGACGAGTGGGCTTACAGCTCCTTATAGAGGAGTGTATTATTATTTGAAAGAATACTTAATGAATCCATCATAAATTGCTCGAGAGTTATTCAATCTTGGCCATGCATCCTTGCATAATGCTATTGAATAAGCATTTGGTGTGTTAAAGAAATAACTTTCATTTATAGCAAGTATAAGAGAATCCACATATAGAGTTAAATCTCAAAAATATATAGTGTTATCTTGTTATATTTTGTATAATTATCTAATGGGTATGGACTCAAATAAGGAGCTTATTATTGAAGTAGATGCCAAACTTGCAAATCAAAATCAAGCAAAAAATGAAAGGCATGCTTGAGGAAATGATGCTGAGGATGCTATTCAATGAAAGATTATAAGAGAGCAACTATGTGGAATGATTATGTTTTGTAACATTATTGGTTCACTATCATATGAAACTATTTGTATGTTGTATTTACTTTTTTGTATTCATTAGATAAACCTATTTGATTGTTCGTACTTGTAATGCCAATAATAAACCATTTGATATAGTATTTATTTTAATATTTTTATATGTATTATATGTTTATGTTATATTATGTACTTTTATGTATTTACTTTGTAAATATGTGCAGATCAATCATGCCAAGAAAAAAAAAGGATACAAATGATAACTCAAAGAAGGAAGAATCTATGTTATGGAACTCTATTATGGATGATGCACTCATAGAGACATTTATGCATCAACATAACATGAGAAATAAAGTGAATGGAATATTCACAAGAATAGCATATGAACATATAGTAGCTGAGATGAATGAAAAACTGAAAAAAAAATTGGACAAGGAGAAAATAAAAAATCATTAAAAGACTCTAAATGGGAACTTTTTGAAATATTTTGATTTCTTCAAAAAAGATTTCAATAATTGGATTGGCTTTGGATCTAACTACTAAGATGTGGACTACTGAGCCTGAAGTGTGGAAGAAGTTAATTGATATTTATCTATATCATTTATCTTTGCTCGTTATTATGTCAATATTTAATTATGACGGTATATTTATTTGTCTTTCGATGGGCTCATCTCGAAACAAAGAGTTGAGAAACAAACCCATTCCACTTTACGACAAGATGACAATTCTTTATAGAAATGATAGGGCAATGGGAGATCATGCTAAGACTATAAAAGAGCTAAAACATCGAAATTCTCTATAACTGAGAATGGTTTCAACAATACCATTGATGGTATTGATCATTTGGTTTCTTAGAATAAGATGACCATTGAGAATATAGGGAATAATGTAGAATTCAATGAACAACAAGAAGTGCATTCTTATACTCCATAAGGTACAACAACTTCAAAAACAAAGAAAAATAAGGTGTCGAAGGAAGAGAAGGAGCTTGGAGGCATTAGAGAGGCAATTGATAATGTGACTGAGACTATAAAATAAGAAAATGAGATAATTCATAAATGAAATGAAATTTTATAAAAAACCTTTCAATGACTTCTAATTCAAGAGGATGAGATTTATAAACTTCTTGTTGACTTGATCATTATACCTGAACATTTGATAGATTTTTTTTTCTTATCAAGCACCTGATAAGTTGAGGAAAATTTTAGATTTTTCAATGGAGAAGAAGAAAGATGTGTTGATGCGAATGGTTTTTGGTTGATCCAAAGAGAAGTATTGAAGCAAATAATTTTTGGTTAATGAAAAAAGTGTTGATGCAAAATGTTGATGGTTTTCTTTTTATTGGTTATTTAGGCAATTTAGTATTTTGGAACCTATGTTGTTGAATATTTCTTCATGAATTAGCTAAATTATGTAGAGATTGGTTTCGACTTTATAACTTTATTATAGTAATGGCATTCTATTGATTTGTGTATTGCTTATTAATGGAATGGTATTGATTTTTGCAATAGATATTCTATTAATTTATTTATATATTGTTAATAAAATTTTATTTTATCATAGATTGTGCATTAGTTTTAGATAATCATTTTTATAATCTTAAAACATGTAAAAAGGGCATAATAATCTTTTTGATTTAAAATGTTTATGCTCTTTTGCCTTTCCTTTTCTTTCTAAGAGCTATCCAAACAAAGATGATATCCCCCCCCTTCCCCTCTTTTTTTCCCTTTTCTTTCATTTCCTTTTCTTTCCCTTATGAGGGCTATCCAAACACAGCCTTAAATGGTAAAATAAAAGGAGCAATAATGGGAGGAGGAAGAAGGCTTAAAGCTAATGGGTTTGGGTTTTTAGATTCAGGTTTTAAATCAAAAACCCCATCCATTAAGTTTGATCAATTGGCTAAACCAAACAAAATTCAGCCAATTTGATTGGGTATGATATTTTTACGGTTTAGCCCCTGTGAAGTTTTAAATTATATTTAAGTGCTTACTATTTTTTGCAAGATTATATTTTATAGAAAAGCCCCTATAAATTATAAAATTATAGAATAGTCCTCTAAATTTTTTTCTTTTCAATCCCTGAAAATTGTTTTATTCTCTATTGACCCATTAAATTTAGTTTTGACCCTTTTTTATGAAATTTTGGTATTTTGTATCATGGTTGCATAAAAAATATACCTATCATTGCTGAAATTTTAATTATTATTTATATGCATGATCTTATGTTTACATATAATTTGTTAGTCACCAAAATGGCCAAACTAGAATGTTAACATGCATATGAAATTTCAATTATTATCTATATGCATGATGTTATGTTTACTTATAGTTTATTAGTTACCAAAGTGGCCAAACTAGAATGTTAACATACATATAAAATTTCAGTTATTGTTTATATGCATGATCTTATATTTACATATAGTTTATTAGTTACCAAAATGGTTAAATTAAAATGTTAATATGCATCAGAAATTTCAATTATTGTTTATATGCATGATCTTATGTTTACATATAGTTTGTTAGTCATCAAAGTGGCCAAACTAAAATGTTTAAAGAAGCTAACATGCATAAAATGATCATTTATCCATGATAAAATACCTATTAATGAAAAATAAGTGGATAATTAATGAAAAATAAGTGGATAAATTGATGCTCACTAGTCATTGAAACTTTAGGATTTACCTAGTTATTCTATGAATAATGGGCATGATAGAGGTAAATTAATATTTTTTGATCAGATATATTTATATATCCAAAGATAAGATAATATGTATATTTGATTGAGAATGTTTAATTGCCTATTAAAGAATTAATATCAGCATTAAATTATGATCATATATTGTAATATCTATAAGAAGAATTGCAATATGATTTTATTGTTATTTACCCGAATCCATAATTAAATTATTATAATTTGAGCATTTATATATTATTTTTGCAATTATTTCTCTCCATTCGCATGCTTCATCTGTTACTATATTTAATGGTTTGAACTTTTTTAAATGATGTGAATAAATCAATTTTCACCTAGATGTATTGGACCTTGACTTAGCACTATTAGAAGATAAACCTACAACTCTTACGAATTTGAGCATTGAGAAAGAAAAGTTACTGGTATAAGAATATCTAAAAGAATATCTAAAGTTTGTAGAAAAATATTTTCATTCTATAGATAAGTCACTTACTGGTATACTAATGGCAGAACTCATGGCCATAAAGTTCAATGGGTTGTAAAGTATGCAAGAGCATATCATTAAGATGACTAATATTATATTAAGGTTAAAGACTTTAAGGATGATAGCGAAAGATGACTTCTTAGTGCAGTTCATTTTGAACTCACAACCTTCTGAGTATGGACCTTTCTAAATTAATTATAACACTATTAAAGATAAGTGTAACAATTGTCCAGTATGCTTACTTAAGAGGAAATAAGATTGAAAAAGCAAAGTAGTCATTCTATTAATCTCATAAGTCAAGAAGCTGGTAAAGAGTATAAAAGATGAAAGCTAACAAGTTTAAGAAGAAAAAAAAAATGCCTACTGAAAGTCTTTGGACTGATAAGAAGGAACAAAAGCTGAATAAGTATCGCTTAATGAAATATTTCATACACTTAATGAAATATTAAGCTTTTAATGAAGGAACAATAATTAAAATTTACCTCGCACTCAAGAAATAGCAAACCAAAGATTCTGATGATGGACAAGATGAAGAGAGAGGAAGAGGTATTTCAAGTGGATGGCTCTAGTGAGAGAAAGAGAGATAATTAGGAGAGAGGGAGAGAGAATGAGAGGACGAGTCACAATTTTAATGAGAGAGGGAGAGGGAGTTTTAGAGTGATAGAGAGAGCTTGGATAATTTATTCAGGCAAGAAAAAGGAAAAGAGAGAATGCGAGGTATTTGCATTGGTAATAGAGAGAAAGAATAAAAAGAATTTATGCCAAAGAGAGAGATAGAAAAGAAAATGAGAGGTATTTGCATCGGCAAGAGAGTGAGAAGGAGAGAGAGTGGGAGAGGAGTTTCAATGGATGAGAAATAGAGGGAGAGAGAAAGAATGTCTCGTGTTTAGCCAGCAAGGGAGAAGAAAGAATTGCTTTTGAAAGTGGCTTAGGGTTCGCTCAGTGCGGTAGGTGGGCTCTGGCTTGGGTTTCATGCCAGTACAATCATTCATTCGATGCTTCCTTCAAATAATTGATAGGTGTTGGGCTATGGAGGGCATCCATAATAGAGCAACCGGCCATGGCACTTCAAACTCTGGAGAAGGTGACCGGAGCTGGGCACGGGTAGTCTAGGGGCCACCGAGAGGACCATCATGGACTTCACATCATATCTCAAGGGGTAGATTGACCAGCTTCATGCTTACTTCTCTAAAATTTTGGAGCTCTCGGAAGCCATGTTGGAAGACTCCCACCGATTGTGGGAAAACCTGTCCATCATAGTAAGGAGCTTGGGACGGCGAGTTTCGGCCGATTAGGTTGCGAAGGAGGTAAAGGCAAAGTCTAAACTTGATTATGACCCAGAAGTTTTCCCTATTGCAGAAGATCACCTCATTCTCCGGTTTAGATCAGAGAAGGACTATGCAATTGTGATGAAAGGGGGTCCCTGGTTCGTGCTGGGTAGTTATTGGCCATGGAGGCTTGGGAACCCGATTTTGTTTCAGGTCACAAAGCATCCAGAAAACTATTATGTGGTTGAGGTTTTCGGGGCTTCCGATGGAATACTGGGTGCCAACGCTATTCTGGCCATCGCTGTTGAGGTGGGTAAGGCATTGTCCCTAGATGAGTTCACTGACCTCTTGAGGAAGATGGGTTATGCCCATGTTCGTGTGGAGATTGATGCAAGAAAATCACTCAAACCTGGGTCCTCATCAGGAAAAGAAAGGATGCTTTTTGGCAGTAGTTTGTCTATGAGAATCTTCCAATGGTGGGTTACCAGTGTGGGAGAATTGGTCACTCGAACGATATCTGCCATTTCATGGAGGTTGAGCCCTTGTTGGACTCCAGTGATGGATCACTTCTTCCAGAGAATGTTGGGGGGATTCCTGCTCGGAGGCTTCGGCACCCATGATGGAGGAGGCAAGGGGGCTGATAGGGGTGGTCATCCTAGATTTGTCCCATGGCTAGTGACTTCCCGCATCTGCCAACCCTAGACTCCTAGAGCTCCAGCTAAGGGTAGGCGGATCAGGACAAAGAGAAGATGCCATGCCGAGAATCATCAGACCCTAATTCATCCTCCCCACCCCTAAGCTCATCGAGGGTTATTCCATCTCCTCCGAGCTCTCCTCCAAATTCTGATGGTTGGCAGAAACCATCCAAGGTGGCCTGTCATCGATCATCGGGGTCATGTCCAGGGGATCCCTCCAGTGAGGATGCTGCTATGGGTTTAGGGTTCGTTGTTCTCAGCCCATTGGAAGATGCCATGGACCTGGGCCTTACTGATGGGCCAGTTACATATGATTAGGTGATGTCCGACCCTGGAGTTATGTCGCTGAAGAGGATCTGAAGCCCATCGAAGGAGCCTAATCCCTGCACCCCCACCACCTCGCCTATGGTGTCTGTACCGACCACATCTGAAGTAGCTTCGGTTCAAGTGAGCTTTGCCTTACCCCATTTGGATGGGGATCGGGGGATAGGGGTTCTAAAGCTTCTACAGCATCTCCTCTGGTGAAAGGTTCAATGTCTCCAACGTAGTCTCCATCTTTGGTTCTTCATGGCATCAGGCTAAGGGAATCTGGTGTTGGCTCGAAGAAGGTGGGAGGGACAGAACGGGGTGCAATTGGGGATGCAGTCAAGATCTCCCTTTCTTCTACCAAAGGCAAGCATGTCATCTCTACTTCTTTGACTATGCCAATGAAGGTTGGACGTAGTGGGCTAGGAGGGAAGTAAGATTCTGGTCCTGGCCTCAGGGGCTTGTCGGTTGAGACTTTTGTAAGTGGTGAGGCCAATGTAGTGAAGCCAGTGGGCTCTCAGGTGGGGGGTGAGGCAGACAGGAATAGGGAGCTTCGTGGGCCTCCTCACTCTACGGACATAGTTGGTTCTGTCTCATCATCTCAGCCTGTGCGGGATACTATGGTGCAACTCCTTGGAAGCACAAACCCATCGATCATTCCAACTGATGTTCATGCAGGTAGAGGGGGGGAGACTTCGATCATGATCCATAGTTGGTCAATTGAAGTCGTCTCTATTTGCTGTTGAGAATGCTGTAGCTTTGGAACCTCCGGATATGTTGGCCTGAATGGTGCTGGTTCTCATTAAGGTACTCTCCACCTTCAATTTTGTTTTCAATGAAAGCCCTAATTTGGGATGTTCGGGGGATAGGAAAACCTTTCTTCAACACTACTTTTTATAGATTGGGGTAGCTATACCATCTAGAATTATATGTTCTTCTTGAATATAGACTATGTGGTCCTAGTTTGGAGCGCTTCCATCGGTGCCTATCGATCAATTGGGATTTTTATGCCATTGAATCCTAAGGTCTGTCAGGTGGAGTCATTGTGGTTTGGAAGCGGGGGACAGCAAGAGTCGATGTTTTCCATTGTTGTTCCCAATAGGTGGCTATTGTTACCACTAAATTGAGTGGGTTTACTTGGCTCCTTTCAGGGGTATATGCTAGTACTGATTATAGGGAGCGGAGGATCCTGTGGCGAGAGGTAACGGCATTGATTGTCAGGATGTTCCGACAGTAGTAGTAGGGGATTTTAACTGTATCCTTGGACCTGAAGATAAGAAGGGTGGTAGACCATTTGTGGAAGATACTGATTCCAAGGAGTTTGGACAATTTTTGCATGCTAATGGCTTGCTAGAGTTAGGATTTGTTGGCCCTCACTATACTTGGTGTAACAACCATTCTAGAGGGATTAGGGCTTGGAAAAGAATTGACAAAATCTTCTCCACCCTTAGCTGACTCAATGGTTCCCTGCGTACCTTGTTCGGCATCTTGCTAGAATTGCCTCAGACCATTGCTCGGTGTTACTCTCTACTGATTCTTCGGTTTCTTATCACTCTCCTTTCATGTTTGAGAAGTTTTGGCTTGTCTACCATCGAGCTTAGAAAATTGTTAGGGAGGTGTGGAGGATGCCAGTTCAGGATAATGCTAGATACCGGATTTCTTGCAAGTTGGAGTTGGTTAAAATGAGGCTCCTTTGTTAGAATAGGAAGAAAGTGGGTAATATTTTCTTCAAATTGGAGACTGTGGAAAAATCTATTCTTTACCTTCGGGAGCAGGAGGAGAGGGAAGGGGCTTTGATTGAGGATGCTCTGTCCAATTTACGGAACCAGTTGGCTACCCATCACTCTCTTCTTTGTCAGCAGGAGGTGTTCTAGTGGTAGAAATCCAGAGTGCAATGGATAAAGGAAGGGGATAGGAACACCCATTTTTTTCATCAAGCTACTATTGTCTACAGATATAGAAATCAAATCAGAGCTCTTTGATCTCCTGAGGGGCATTGGATGGAGGATGAGGCTAAAATCAGGCAGGTGATTTCTTCTTTCTTCAGATCTAGGTGGACTAACTCTACCAGGGACCATACCACCTTTGATACTCTTATGGATTTAGTTACTCCTTAGGAAAACCAGTCTCTCCTCATGCCTATTTCCAAGGATGAGATCCGGAACATTTTGTGGTCATTGCTTGAGGATAAAACTCTTGGTCTCGATGGATTCTCATCTTGTTTCTTTATGCAGTTTTGGTTTGTTATCTGTGGGGATGTTGTTGCTAAACGATGTGATATGTGAGCCAGGCCACTTTAGGCCTATTAGCTTGTGCAATACCCTCTACAAAATTTGTGCCAAGTTGATGGTCAACAGGATGAAGCCTATTCTTCCATGCCTTATTAGTCCTGAGTAGGTACATTTGTGGCTGGTCGATGTATTTCTGATAATGTTCTCATTGCTCAAAAGTTTATGTATGATCTCCGGAGTCATTTGTCACAGTCTTCTAACAATCAAGTTAGACATGGAGAGGGCTTATGATCGGATGCACTGGAAGTTCTTGGAGAAGGCACTGTTGGATTTTGGCTTTCATCGCCGGTGGATAGCCTTGATTCTAGCTTGTGTTCTGAGGCCTTCCTTTACCATCCTGATCAATGGCACTCCCTCCGAGTCTTTCGTTTCTAGTATCGGCCTTCGTCAAGGGTGCCCTCTTTTTCCTTATTTGTTTATTTTGTGTGCTGACTTTTTGTCGCGAGTGTTGTGGGCTACGGCACGGGATTCAGGTCTTCATCCTTATGTCCCTGCTCCCGGTGCCCGCCCAATCTCACACTTTTTGTTTACAGATGATTGCTTGTTATTGGGACATGCCTACGTTGTTTGTGCATAGGAGTTCAGGAAAATTCTGGAGGACTACCATCTTTCTTTAGGTCAGAGAGTAAATCTCCCTAAATCTGAGGTTCAATTAGCCCAAAGACTCCGACTTAGATTAGACGATGCATTCTGGACATCCTCGGGATTACTAAGTCACAGGATGTTTTACAGTACCTGGGGTTTCCCATTTCAAGGGGTAGACTCTTGCAGGTAGAGTGTGATCATATGGTGCAAGCGGTTTAGGAGAGGGTGGAGGGGTGGCAAGGCAGAGCTTTATCTTTGATGGGCAGGACAACTTTGATCAGATCAGTTATCACATCTCTTCCAATGTATATGCTCTCCAATGCTATCCTTCCTAAGTCAGTGGTACTTAAGGTGGAGCAACTTATCCATTCATTCTTGTGGGGTTCTACCTCCGGAGGGCGAAGAGTTCATCTTCTGGGTTGGCATGCTATTTGCCAGCCTATCTAGGAGGGGGGTCTCAGCATCCACTCACTTGTTACCAGGAGGGAAGCTTTGTTGGTTAGATATGTTGCCAGGTTCTTGTTATGCCCTGATAGTCTGTGGACCTCTATGATGATGGCCAAATATGGCTCCTTACCTATGGAGAGGGGTGTTTGGCAAGGGCGAGTTGGTTTTGCTATTTGGAGAGAGATGGTTGGTAGAGCCTTGGATGTGATCCACTAGACGAGATGGATTGTGGAGGATGGTCTGCGCATCAGCTTCTTGCATGATCCTTGGATTGTGGAGACCCTTTGATTCGTTGACCTACCTTCATCTCCATAGATATTATGGATTCTATTATAGTTTCTGATTTACTGAGCTTGGATGGCACTCAATGGAATGTGGAGATGGTCACTCAGACCTTTGAGAACATTTTGGGTTCACGGGTTTTATTTATTATCTTGCCTGTGCATCCATCCAGGGATGTTAGAGTGTGGGGATCATCTGCCATCCCAAAGTTCTAATGTCGGACTTGTATCCCTTGTTTCGTCAGTTGCCATAGTGAACGCTAGATATTGGCTGGGTTTGGAAGTTGTTGATACACTTTAAAGTAAGCATGTTTATTTGGAAGATTGCATGTCATCGCCTCTCTACTAGAGTTTTTCTGATTGCCAGAGGTCTTCACCTACCTTCTGCTTATTCTGCTTGTGGGAAGGATGGAGAGACTCTTGTGCATGTTCTTTTCTTATGTCAGAGGGAACAGTAAGTCTAGAGGTTGGCTGGCTTGGATGGCATCCTTCTATAGGAAGCGGACATAGTCGGTACTTTTCTAGAGCCCTCCGATCAACCGGTGGATATTCTTCTCGCTCTTTGATGGCCTATCTAGCTTACCATATCTGGCTTATCATGAATGCCATGATTTTTGCTCTTCCAGATGCACTGCTGGTGTTATTGTGGAACGAGCCTGTGCTCATGAGGAGTATGTGTTGTTGATCGAGTCTACTACGAAGACCTAGGGATTCAGTGATGCTCTTTAAGTGCCTCACCGGGTTTTCATCTCTTAGGAGCGACCTCCTCCCAGGTTCTTGACGGTCAGCTTTGATGGAAGTGTCAGGGGTAGATGGGGTGGAGCCAGCTTTGTTATTCAAGGTTATGGTCTTGGTATAGTCGCTATTGGGGGGATTTTCTCTTCGAGCCAAATATCTCGGTGGCGAGTTTTGGGGTGCTTGGGCTGGCAGTCTAATGCTCGAAGGATTTTACAAGCGGACCACCTTATTATCGAGGGTAATTCAGCCACTGTCATCACTTAGATTAGGGATCCTATGAGGTCGTTGTCCTTGCACCCTCTTATCCGTGACATTGCTCTTCTCTTGCAGGGATGCTCGGATATTATAATTAGATATGTTTATCGGGATGCAAACTCAATGATGGATTAGGTTGCCTCCTGTCGCCACAATGATGGATTAGGTTGCCTCCTGTCGCCAATCATCCTGGTAATGTATTGTGGATTAGTTTGGGAGACCAAGATTATCTTTTTTAATTATCTTAGTTGTATTCATGTATTGTGGATTAGTTTGGGGGACCAGGATTATCTTTTTTAATTATCTTAGTTGTATTCATTCAAGGACCGTCACTTGAATGCTCCATTTTATCAAAAAAAAAAAAAAAATCAATTCTCTCATGTCCCATCAATATTACTATTTTTTAAATTATTTTTTAACGTCATATCATCCTCTCCAATTAGTATCCCATCCCTAAAAAATGAAGCATTTTTTTTAAAAATAAACCCAACTCAGCTAAATGACCCTCGAACACCCTATTAGCGTCCCATCCCTAAAAACTGAAGCATTAACTCAGCTAAATGACCACCCTATTAGCATCCCATCCCTAAAAACTGAAGCATTAACTCAGCTAAATGACCCTCCGTTAGCTTAAAAGCACGGCATCTAAGCCCACACTAATCCGGAAGCCCAATCTGCTTTAATAAAGCCTACTAATTTTTTATATTTTCTTTTATATATAAAATAAAATAGCAGCCCGAAAAACTAAACTAAACCAAGTTTTTTAGATTGATTTCAAATAATTTTTATAGATAGCTGATTCGATTTTGATTTGGTTTTAAACCCTACCCAAACTTAACGTTACTCATTTTAATACCTAACTGATGCATGACAGCTCATTTTAAAATTAGCTTCTGGTTGAGTACTTGTTAATACAATCATCCCATAGCCCTCGATCAAAGCAACTGCTAAAACACACGTTTAATATGACAATTGCTTAATGCACACTAAGTGCGATACATGAAAGCGGGGGCAACAGAAAGGCAAATATAATAAGAATTGGCACTAAACTTGTTTAAAAGTCTTGAATATAATTATTCCTGTTAATATATCGAGAACAGTAATGATTACTCAAATGTGACATTTGGTCATTCCTTGAGTGGAAAGCATATTAGGATGCACAAACAAACACCACATCAGAATAAATGAATGCGATGATCACCAACTTCATTGCTATGCTATATGCTTCATTTTCCATTTATTGCTAGTTTAAAAATTATTCCAATTGATTAACAAACCTGAGAGCACAAGAAATAAATAGTCAAAGTTTCGAAACAAGTTAATAACCATCAGAAACAACAGGCTACCATGAACCAATCTATTCTCAGGCTAGTACAATCAGACAACTACCACCACATACCTTACAGAAAAATGTACAGGGTTATTATTTATAAGATTGACTTCATATCAACTAGGCAAAACCATCATGGCATGATTTGCAAGTCCGCTATAATGTTATTGTCATGAGAACCTGCACACAGATCACACACAACTAAAAAGAATACAGATATTTGGGCTAGAGTAGCATCGATTATTTTGTAAACACTCATAATATCTTGCATTCTTAACTGTTCTACCAGAGAGCCGTGCTCCAAAATGGAGAGCTTAATTTTATCCAACTTTACAACAATAAATACCAACCACCAACATACTGGATCTCGGTAAGACATCATTTTTTCCGAGTGGTGACTCCCACTACAACATTGCTCACCTGTGTCAAAGAATATAAAGTAGGACTTTGTTCAGCACTTTATATTTCTTTAATAAACTTAGCAGCATGCACATGCTTCCCAAAGGATAATAGCTTTACCAGTTTGCCGCTTTCATCCACCGTCATAGGGTTCTCAACAACAACAGTCTGGGCTTGAGAAGAAGGCTGATGACAACAAAAACAGAAATTCAGCACCAATCTACAAAGTGTTAAGAATTGCTATCACCTACCAATTGGTTAGGCGGGAAACAAAGAAAACAAAGACAAGTGAACATACGGCTGAACTCGATGGTGGCATGGCCGTAAATTCATGAGGCCTGTGTGCTGTTGGGATTGGAACTCTCATAGTACTTGCCTGTAACAAAAAGGGAAAGAGAGAGGGGAGAACATGAACGCATAAGATTCTTCTGTATAATTGACAGATGTCATGAGATATTTGGAAAAAAAAAAAAAAAAAGGGGAGAGAGAACCATATGAAGATATCAACAAACCCCGATGTTTGTAACATGATGACATACGGCACATTTGACTGACGGTGCTCCATAAGGATACATCAGAGTTGTACGGCACCGGCCACAGTTCACATGAGCAACCTGATTTGCTGCATATTAATCATGAGCAAACCATATTCAGAACACAACATTACAGGTAGGCTCCTTTTTTCTCAGGTGAAAACATCAGCAACTAAATTTCTGACTAAACTGAAATGATCCCAGAGCTTCCATTCAGATGTAAGTACAAGATATTTCTGAGTACTCAGCAAACTCTTAGAATGCAAAGTCAGCTCTAAAATTTAATGCAGCAAGTTGGTGAAGGAATGAAAATTGCAACATTATACAAATGAAACTCCCAAAATGAGTGGCAAATCTCCTGTTAAGTAGCCCCTTTAGGAAGAGTAAACTAGATCAGATCTCCTGACACCAAATTTTTGGTTACAAGATCACCCTCATTTTTCTTTCTTTTTTGAAATTTGCTCTTGTAACAAGCTGTACAAAAGTCATGATCCATTTCAAGAAGCAACTCTCCCCTCCACCATCCCCTTTTCTATTTTTGATGTCTCTGTGTGGGTTAGGCTTTTCTTGGGAAAGGGGAAGGGGTGCAAGGGGGTTGGACCAAAAAAAAAAATTAAGTATCACGAAGATTACATTGTCATGCTTAATAGAGGGGAGCAGGGGAAGGAAATTAGACTGCCATGTAGGCATATAGAAAGATTAAACAAGTATGGCAATCATGCAAAATAATGGTGTGTGCACATTCCCCTGGTGACTGGATCTTTATACAAACAAATGGTAAGAATCTAACAGATTAGACCTAAAACGTAGTTTTGATACCATGCTAATTCATAAAAAACAAGAAAAATCCAAGCATAGTAAATATAGCAACAATTGAAAAGAGTCACTCAATGGAATTTTGACCTAAACATCAACAGGATATTTTGCAAATTAAGCTAATTAATTTAAATTCTCTACATCTTCAAAGTGAAAAGCCAAGAAACTTCATTGCTGACTGATTTGATGGCTTACCATCACAACCACAAGAACTAATAGCAACATGATCCACCTCTCCCCTCCCTGCCTCTCTACCTCCGACTTAGTAGTCACACATAAACACATCCATATTCACATAATATAACCCTCTAACATACAAAAACTGACTATAATGTTGTCTGCCAACACAATAGGCACATCCATTCATGGTTTAGAGTACCCATCCATGATGGTCTATGCCAAGCAAGTACTGGCATTCAGCATTAGGTTAGCATGGGGCACTAGGTGGGCCATTTGGGAGTAGTGCTGGACCGTTTTGACCCATGTCAACTGAAATCCTTGTTTCGGTTCAGCATGACATGGTTGCGCTGTGCTGGCCACTCTGCATGGCATGTCTTTTGCCAGAAGGAGTTGAATCCTTGCACTTAAGAACCTTGAAAACCAAGATCATGATTAACTAGCAATTCTTAAGGATAAGATAATCCATTTACTTCACTATCCATGCCACTTATAGAAGACCAGAAGTAAGAGAAAAGGTGGGGAAGGAGAAAGGGATGAGGGGGTTGGGTGCATAGGTTGCGCAAGATGGCTTGTAGCAGACACAAGGGTTGATTCAAAAAAAAAAAAAAGGAAAAAAAGAAAGAAAGCAAAAAGGTGACTTGTTTCAGCAATGAAGAGAAAAGCTGCAAAGGTCTCTCTAGTCCACATAGATTCTAAGAGAGCATGTGACTTCACTCTGTCTCTCTTAATTTTTGATATCAGACCTGATCAAGTGGTTGGCTCCTCTTATGACTCCATGCTTAAGTTAGTTGCCGGCTTGGCAAAATCAAAGTAGAAAATTAAACCATAAAGACCATGGCTGGTTCTACTCTCAGCCATCTATCAACTAGAAAACACTTAAAATAATCAAAATAACCCATCTAAACACTCTAAAACTAAACTAAAGACTAGCAATAACTGAAATAAGGAAAACTAAATTAAAATTACAGCAAATCGACTCAAAACTTTATTCTCTCTTTTGCTCCCAAATTTCTTCTCCTGTGCCATCAATACTTGATCTTAGCCAGGATGCATCAATTCTCCCAAATTACACATTCTTACAAAACAAAATTCTTAGTACTCCTATTATTGATGACAAGTGTGCAATGGTGTGAACAACAAAACAACAAATAGCCTTTGGTGCTGAAGACTATATTTGTTGTCAATCCTCGTGCAAAAATTGTTGCTGCAAATTTGGTCTCCATGAAAAACATACAAGTGCTCTCCTCTATTCATCCCCTTCAACAGTTTTCAAGGGTATTTCTTCATCCTCTTTAGAAGTGTCACCTTGGACATCATCCTCTTGTTTTTCTTCATTTGTGGTCTTCACTTGTTGGGTAGGACACGTGCTGCCTATATAAGCAATTTCCCCACCTTTAAAGTATGTAATTTGTACACCTTAGGCTTGTCTTCTGTAGCTTTAGATGGCAGCCCTTAGGGTTTAACTGCTACAACTAGAGCTCCCAAAGACAGCAAGTGCATGATGGATCTCCTTTTAAACTTTTCTTCTATTTGCAAAGCAACTAATGTTTCTTGAACTGTCCAAAGCCTAGATCAAGCCATATTATCTTGCATTGCCAATCATAACCCTGCACTGTACTTTGCTACTAACATATCTTCAATTTTTATACATCCTAGCATGCATATATAGTTCAAAGAATTTCTCCATGTACTCATCTACTGTGTCATCACCCTCTTCAAGTCAATGAATTTGATGAACAAGCTTTGCAAGTAATCCATCAGGATGACAATCTTCTTTTCAATAGTCTTTATACTCTTCTACCACTTCTTTTATTTGCTTCTTGAACCTGGTTCCAAACACATATTAGCAGCCCCTTCTAAATTTGTTATTGCATATTGCACCTTCCCACTCAGTTAATTGAAGCCAGGTAAAGAAATTATCAGCACTTGAAAGCCAATCTAAGAACACCTCTGGATTCATCCTTATATGAAATTTTGGAACCTCCAACTTTACTCCTTTCTCCATCATACTAAAAGATATCAATTGCTTGCTGAAGGGATCCAGAACTCATATGTGTCTCTCTAAAATTATGATAATAATCTTCCATAACTTGTTCCTCAAAATTACCAGCTTGCTACCCCATATTTCCATGAAAAGTAGCTGGCTGACCATAAACTTCGAGCCCATACTTCTGCCATCCTCAAGTTTCAAACATTCTTGCTTCCTGGCTTATATATGATTGATTTTAGAAAAGAAATCAACATATCATTTCCCCAAGAATCGAAACTTAAGATCAGAGTTTTTAAAGATATTTAAAGAGTTCTTTTCCACCAACACCATGGAGGGCTTAATCTACCAAATTCAAAAAGGGGTATATCTGAATTACCTTTGTCCAATCAATTTAGGATTTCCTTTACTTTATCAAATCATTGTTGTCCATCTATTTGTCCATGTTATCAGTTCGCAATATTGTTGCTTCGAATTGCCATTACACATTGCCTACTGTTTTGCCCCAATCTTTCTAGTACATCCTCATGCTGTTAGAGGCACTTGTCCCATTCTGCAACATTCACCACCACTGTAGCATTTCAAGAAGCTACTTGTTTAGGATCTTCTGACAATCTGACAGCAGTTTGATGTACACTAACCGTTTAAAGGCAAATCTACAATACTTTTCAAGGCCTGATTTCATATCAGATCTGAAAGAAAACTTGCACAACGGGAACGTTTGCAGTCTGTTGACATAGACTGAGCCTCAGGCAAAGCAAAACAGCCAAAAGAAAAAGGAAGAAGAAAACAGTAATTCTGGAATATTATTCAACCTCTGCAAAAGCTGATTCTCATACACCCTTATTCATCTTTCTAATGAGACAAAAACATCCTACAGATACTAGGACAATATGTCATGCAGTGGACAATGAAAAAAAATAGAAATCCATTGTTGCCGACAACAGCATTGGGAGACAAAGTGTGGATGCCTCTCTAGTCCACATGGATTCTAAGAGGAAGCATACGGCTTCACATTTTCTCTCTTAAGTTGATGCGGGATCCAATCAAGTTGATCCTCTTATGGCTCCGTACTTAAGTTGGCTGCCGACTTACCAAAATAAAAGCAGAAATCTAGACTCTAAATACCATGGTTAGATCTAATCTCAGCCTTATAACAACTAGACACTTAAAATAAAAAAATAATCCATCTAAACATCCCAAAAGTAGGCCTAAGACCAGCAGTAATTAAAATAAGAGAAATTAAACTGAAATTACTGCAAACCAACTCGATGCTTTTTTTTTTGCTCCAAAATTTCTTCTTCCTCGCCATCAATGCTTGATATTCAGTTTAGAAACAATAAAGAGGCCAAAAGAAAGAGGAAGAAGAAAAGAATAATTATGGATCACTATTCAATCTCTGCAAAAACTTATTCTCATACACCCTTATTCATCTTTATAATGACACAAAGAAACATCCTACAGACACTAGGACCCACAACATGTCCAATAGCAGACACCATGGTTTGCTGAACCAGCCTAAACTGAGTGGTTCAGGACAAGCCAAATCATATCGGCAGCCAGCCGGTGTGATTCAGGTGTTCGATTTGAAATGCCAACAAAAACAGACGAGAGAAAAGAGAGGAAGACATAGAGAGAGAGGGAAGGCAAGGAGATTGAAAGGCCAATGGTGGACCGCCAAGGCCACTAAGAGACTCTGGGGCTCTATGGTCCTCCACAAGAGAGAGAGGGGAGAGAGAGAAATGGAGGAAGAAGAAAGCAACAAAGAGGCTGCCGAGTGACCACTAGATAGTGGAAACCCATCCTGTGGAGCTACGGATTCAAAATAGAGACGACCATCGCCCATCGCCGACTTCACTGTGAATCAGAATTTTTAAAAAAAGCTATGCACATGGGCAACAGTGGCCCCTATTTCAAGCTCATGGCTTCATAGGACGGGTCTCCACCATCCAAGGTCATGGCAGCCCTCCAGTGGCCGCCTCGCTGCCTTCCCCTCCTTCCGCTTATCTTCCTCCCCCTCTCTTTCTAATCTCTCTCACGGAGGACCGCAAAGCCCTGGAGGCCTCAATGGCCCATTCAAGGGCCTCTGCAGTCCTCCAGTGACCACCGCCAGTGTCTCCGCCAACCCCCCTCTCTCTCTCTTTTCCTCCCAGGCCTCCCTTGTTTCAATGTCAGTTTGGGCCCGGTACAATCCGATACAGGAGTATACCGCCTTGAACCACTGGCTGGCTAGCACAGGGTCCGATTCCAAATCAGCGAACCTTGGTAGATGCTAAAACATGTTAAAGCATTTTTGTTGACAATTGGATTGGGAGAAAAGGTGCACAAGCCTCCTTAGTCTGTGCAGACTCAAGAGGAATGCTATGCCTTCACTCTTCCTCTCTAAAGTTGATGTGGGGCCCAATCAAGTGGCCAGCTCCTCTTATGGCTCCATGCTTAAGCCGATCTCAAAATCCAAGTAGAAAACTAGATTCTAAAAACCATGTTTAGACCGAAACTCAACCTTCCATCAAACAGGCACTTAAAATAGTAAAAAAAAAAAAAAACCATCTAAACACCCTAAAAGTAGGCCTAAGACCAGCAGTAATTAAAATAAGCAAAAATAAACTAAAATTACTGCAAATCGAATCAATAAGTTAGACTCTTCTGCTACCAAATTTCTTCTTCATTGCCATCCATGCTTGATCTCCAGTTTAGAAACAGTAAAGAGGTGTACAAATGAATCATCTTCAATTAATGTTGCAAACTTCTGAAGTGATGTTTGATTATATAAACAAAAAAACAAAAAATTCCCAAGTTATTTTCTGAACAATATGCTGCAAAATCTAAGGACCAAAAGTAAACACCCTTTACCTTGAAGGATGAGACAAAAAAGACTTGAACAGCAAGGTTGCTGAAGACTAGAATGACCTATTTAACCCAAAAGGCTAAATCAAATGGAAAGCCACAAATATCTAAAGGAGGTGTTATATGGTCTCAGAATACAATAATGTTTCCCTGCCCATGACATTGATTTTCATTGCATTTTTAAATCTAGTATATTTCAAAAAGCAAAATTCATCTAGTATATTTCAAACAGCAAAATTCACAAAAAATATTTAATAGCTCATGTGGTGTCTGCAGTCATGATAAACAACTTGATGCAAGCACTTTGTAATCCTTAAATTTGTTAATCCATATTGATTTTCAACTTCTGTAAATACAATTTCCACAAGTAATAATTAAGACTGTAAATAAACAATACATGCCTGATCTTGCAGGATTAATTGTGTTACAGCAGGAACATCTCACGCTAGTTGCACCAGGGCTATACATTAACAAAGTTCTGCAACCTTCACATACAAGCTGAGACATCTCCATTCCTGCAGCAGTTATGAAACAAACTTCTAAATTAAGTTGAATTAGTGTAAGCATATGCAAATTGAGCATTCTATATATACATATATACCCAGGAAACCAGTTTATGAATGTCCAAATATATTCCTCACTAACTGCTTAAATATTTCCATGCTCTAAAGCTGCATTTGGATGCCAAAGAGCTAAGGGGCATATAGATTTAACCATTGGTAACCACTCCCAAAATAAGCTAACAACTGGTTGAAGTTATCTTCGGTTTAGTTGAAATTCCCATGATTAGTGGGATAAGTTGTGAAAAAAATGAAAAAAGTAGAGAGAGAGAGGAAGAAAGATCTGGTGGTTAACTTTATTTCACCCTAAATAAAGTCAACCAAGTTAAGTGGCTTTGGGGGGCAATGAGCAACTTTCACTTTGGCTGGTTAAACTGAAAACCTGCCCTTAACGAGCAGATAAGCAGCAACCAAGGACACCTAAACAATTTTCTACTTAATGACACCTATATAGAAAAAGAGCAAGCTCTTGTCTTAGAAAACAAACACTCCAGGGAGGAAAGAATACTCCATATGCTACATCTGAAATAGAGATTTTTTCTCAAAGTTACATATATTAATCAATATTACTGCTAAAATATTTAGTTCAGTTTGACTCTATTTTCATCGTAATTATGTAATTTACATAGGTTTTAAAATAGTTTGCATTACTTAGACTAGAAGGAACGATTGCTTAAGGCAGGACAGAATAGCATGTTTGATGTCCACTTTAAAGGCATATTGCTTGGAATGCAAATGTCTATGGTGTGTTCAACATTTCTTGACTTCCATAGAAGAACCTTTCCTTATTTTTGGCAGTTCATAGGTATATGCTGCTAAAGCACTTTTTGATGGGTGAGCACGGAGCCAGAATGTGGATACATATATGGTTGAGCCTATCTGCATCCAAGTCCACCATGAACCTTCCAGTATGCAAACTGAATTTGGGTCTAGAATGTAACAAAAATAGGCTCATTCATTAATTGGTTTGGATAGAGCTCTTATGATTGTATGAATATGCTGGCCAGAAATAACAGTTATACCATTTTAGATCAAGTCCAATAACTAAATAATATTTCAGTCAGGCCCCATTTTCTCATAGTTAACCTAGTTGGATAATCCACCCCAAGATTTGGTTCAGGCCCTATTTTCCCATCCCAATACTAAGGTAGGCTCAAAGTAATATCATTATCTGACCAACCCAGTTGCACCATACAAGAGAGATAGAAAGCGAAAGTAAGGACCAAACTTAGAGAGAGAGAGAGAGAGAGAGAGAGAGTTGGGGCTGAGAGGAGGGAGAGAAAGCAAATAAATAAATAAAGGTAGAAGCAAACTCAAAAAACAATGTCCTCTAGCTTCTCCTAAGTCATTATCAGATATATGCTTTAGCAAGAAAGCAGTCCAGTCCAATACCCATATGCGTCTATTTTACGAAGAACATTTTTGTTTCTTTCAGAGGAAGAAATTCTTAGACAACACCTCTTGTGCAGTTGTTAGGCTTCATTAATTTTGTAATAGAAAATTAATACAAAATTAATCCATAAAACCTACATTTCTGATACACTAATGATACCAGAACCTACTGATTGATGTCCAAACCTTTAATCAAGACATCCTCATATCCAAAAATACAGTGAACAACAATGGAGATGTTGATATCATCATGATCCACTGTATTTAGATCCAAAGAATACAAGCCGCAATGCATCAGATGATATAAGATATCAAAAGATTAAACCTTCAGATTTTTTGGGTCAATAGTTCCTATATCAATCATACATGCCTCCATATATTGTTCATATATTTCAAACTTATTTTGAATAAAGCAAGCCTTTATCATAGTCAAACAGCAAAAATATACGATGGAACTACATCTAATATAAATTTCATCTGATGTTTCAGCTTTTATATTCCTTCCTATCAAAAGGATGGAGCAAAGAGTCCACAAGATGACATCACTTCAGCAATAAAAACTTTATGGGAATAATAAATCATTAGTAAGCAGGAGGGGAGATAGAGAACAGACCACTAGTTTATCGAGACTGGTTGTCACCAGCAAATGTTTTACTTAAATAGAATGGTAATTTGGTAGCAAAGATGATATAGTTAGTTCTGCATAAGTATACCCCCATCCACTGATCCAATTTAAGTTGGGGTTGATTCTAGGTTGTCTTGTAACACATACATGCCCACGTGATCTCTTTAATGCATCAAAGGATTAGTCTGCCTTGCAGATTTCTGTTCGAATAAAAAACAAACAGCAAGAGAGAAGATTTAATTACATGTTCTCATGTTGGGTGGCTCAACCTTGTAATGGAATGTCATGAAATTGAGTACATACTACTTGCAATAGTCAACATGTCTAGCCTTTGCCACAAATGAGCATTTCCAAATAAGTCAACATCAATGTTTCTATAAATCTTCTGTGAGCATCTTGGGATTGCTAAGTGACAAGGTTATAAGCAGGTAACTAAAAAATTTCAAGCACCCAAACCCCGAAAAAAAAAATTATAAGAAATTATGGGTAAATAGTCAAAAGATGACAAGAATGAAAGAAAAAAAAAGATTAATGAGAAAATAATGATAACGGAATAAACAAGAGAAAAACAAAAGAAAACAAAAATGACTAAAGAAAGGAAAAGGAAGGAGAAAGGCTAAAATGAAAGGGGAAAACAACAACTTTCAATAGTCAATGCAGTGGCATGGCACCATCTGCCATACAACAAAACACCACTTTCTTCCCTAATTCCCCTTCTTGGATGATTCAATTGCAAATCTAACAGATGTGCAGTTTTGCAGAGTAGGTAGGTAGGGGGCCTAGGTGAGTTTTCAGCACACCTAATGGCTCACCTAGGGCCTTAAACAGCATTCAAGGGCATCTAGACTGCCTATGAGACCATCATGACCAGTATCTAGAACAAAGTACTGTTATATGGTGCAAGATATACACTAGAATCAATTAATAATGAATATATCAGACAGTCTATATACCAAGGAATGCAAAACCGTCATGAACCATCAGGTTCAAAACATTTTGAGCCATGCCAACAGCAAACTAGGATAGTTCCAGCATTCAAAACAGAAAACCAGAGAGGGTGGAGAGGGAGAAGGGGAGGAGAGAGAGAGAGAGAGAGGAAGGAAGGGTTACTAGAGCCCACCCAGAGGGCTAGAGGAGTGACTCCGCCGTCCGGCCAATCAAAATAGAGGCCCAATGGCCCTTATTTTTTTATTTCACAATTTTTAAGTGAAATTGATAAGATTCTAAACTAGAAAAAAAGGACCACTGGGCCCCTGTTTCGATCAACCAGAGGGTGGAGCCCCTCCTCTGACAATCTACACTCTCCACAGCCCTCCAGTGGCCATCCCTCTCCCTGTCCTCTCTCACTTTTCCTCTCTCCCATTCTCCCTCTTCGTTGCCTTCTCTACTATGTCAGTATGGGCCTCGCATGAAACGGCATAGGATCATATCAAAATGTGCCACCGGCTGACCAGTCCAGCCTTCGATACCGGCATACCAAACCTTGCTATTTAGTTTATTGAGTTTTAATAAGTAAAAATATGCTCATCAAAAAAATGATTCTTTTATGGTACCAAGTGTGACTAAAATTATAACATGACTATCCTAGTCTCATTTATCACGCCAGTTTTTTTGGCCCCACTAGACTAGCCCAATAAGATAGAATTTCATATTTATGATAAAATTAATAAAAATAATAATCAGTAATATTTTTTTCAAAAAACAATTAACTGGGACAAGCAGAGAGCAAAATAAAAGTACCTGGAGGGGGCACAGAAGTTATGGTGTTGCATATTGCACAACATACGTTAGAAGCTCCCCTAGGATAAAGAAGAACACTCCTGCAGCCGATGCACACAATTTGGCTCTGCATACCTGACTTGCCAGTGATTCAACAATTAATGTGATCAAATACAGCTGACTGATAAAAATTCAGCACCTTGTCAACACAAATTGCTTACTTGAATAAACTATCATTGACATAGAAAGTACACATAATACAAGTATCATGACAATTTCCATGATATCTCAACTGAGAACAATGTTACATTAATTTGTCCATGCAACAACTAAAACGTGTATATACATCAAACATAATCAGATGGCAAACAAACCCTGAATCAGCATATAGTTAATGGCATGACAATTATTGTTTCAGCCTCACGCATGCATGGCATTCTTGGCTAAAGAATCGTTCACAAAAACTAGCAGTGCAAGACTACAAGCCTGCATGCGACCCCCCGCCCCCACCCCCCCCCCCCCCCCACCCCCACCCCCACCCCCCATCCCAAAAAAAAAACCCACCAACGCAATGCATGCACAAGAAAATCGTTATCTTCTAAAATAAAATAGGACCTTACCATGAAGAAGATCATAGAATCTTACAGAAGTCTGCTACAAAGTATTTTAATAAGAAGCAAAGATAAGTGTTCATAGGATACAATAAATAAATTGGTTTCAACAAATGGGTGCAGCAATGTATGATGGATTGCAATCTTCAAACAAAAAACCAAGAAAGCAGGGATTCTGAAGTTTGACCACAAATTAATACATGTTCGCAAGAAGAAACAAGTCATCCTGATGGATAACAAAGTCAAACCCATCAATCTAAAAGCAATTTTAAAAATCCTTAAACCGTGGTAGATTGTCTAAATCCAAATGAATAATACAGTAACTCCATCGCGCAGTTGTCGACACATTTGCCATATCTAATGCGATTAATTGAACAAAGAAATGATCTCAAAGTAAAGGAGCCAAAGACAAACCTTGATAAACAAAAATTCAACATAATTATCATTTTTGTCGAAAAAAAGGGTAAGTTCCTCGATTTTACCGTATCACGGCACAAAATCCCCAAACTTTTCATATACAACACAAAAAAAGAATTTTACGACACATCCAGAATCAAAAAGCGATTTTGATCACAAATCATACGAAGAACCCCCAAACGAAAACTCGGATTACCTCTAATCAAGCCTGGGAAGAAAGGTGAAACCCCAGAATCCGACGATGGAGGAGCAAAATATTTCAAAAATCACCGAAATCTCGCCTCCGATTCAAGAAATCCGGATAGAAACCCTTCCGCTATCAGCGTCTGAATCCAAGCTAATTTCTTCTTCCGATTAGTTTAGTCTCGGGGATTCGCGACGCTTCTCGGGAACCGATTTCGTTTCTTTTTCTTCTTTGTTTCGCTTCCGTCACGCGCCGAGAGGGGGGAAGGAAGGAAGGAAGAGACCTTGGAGGGTTTTGAAGGCTTCGGACAGGAACGAAGAAGATTTCTTCAAGAAATTCCGCACGGGAATATGCGGGTTTTACCCGTCGTAAAATAATATAAAATAAATCCATCTCACTTCGTTTCCAAAGTTCTAACGCGTAGGGGTATGAGCACGGCGTGTGAGAGTAGGTGACCGTTGTTCCGCCTTCATCCGAGGTCAGGTCGGGTCCTGACTGAGTTGCCTGCCGGTGGGAGCCAAAAAGTGGACTAACCTGTGGGAGATAAACCACTCAAGCTAGGGACGGCAACCAGTCCAGGCCGGATGGGTATTATATGCTTATCGTGGGGCAAAAAAGATAGATAAAATATTAGGACAGGGGGAGATAGAAAGGTAGGTAAAATGGATTGTCGGAGAATCCCGATTTTAAGTACGGATCGTATACCAGCTCGACCGATTGAAGATCTTATTTCGAAGCCAGCAACTTCGGACCTAGAAAGATTAGACCAACCACGAGCAACCTAAGGCTCTCCACCGGCCTACGGCACCCGGAGGCAAACCTTCGGATTACGTCTTCGGTCTTACTGAAGACCAGGCTCCATGTCGACTTCCGAAAATATACTCTTCGGTTCCTGCCGAAGACACGATCTCCGGCCCTTGGTAAACATCAAGTCTTCGACTCATGCAGAAGACGGGATCTCCGACCCGAAGATCCGAAGACGGGAAAACTCCCGGTTCAATTATGAGAATCTCCCTGAACAGGGGAAATCTGATGATGGATCCACGATCCTTCCCAGATAAGTAACAGTAACCAACGATTACTATCGACTATCTCCATACTATGATCATGGCGCGCAACCCAGCTGCCACGCCTCCGTCTGGCCGGAACCGCTCAATGACAACCCACGATTGCCAATCATGAGAGAAATTAACTCCCCGTGATTGCTGGGAGAAGAACGGATCCGCAGGCCGGCGCCCTCTTATAAATGGCGGTAAAAGAAACGCGATGGGAGGTATGCACACATACATACACCCATACCCTAAATCAAAGAGCTTTCCCTCTGCTTCTCGAAGTCTTTCCCATTCTGTGGCTGGACCTTTCTCTGACTTAGGTATCAGAGTGTCCCCCCACTGGAACGCCCCAGCAAGGAACCGTTTTGCAGTGAACCAGGGAGTGGTCCTGCAGTGCAGCAACTCTGACCACCGGTACAGGGACTCCACGCCAACAGATTGGTGCGCCAGGTAGGGGGCGACACGCACCTTTAGGCTCCCCCCTAAACAAGGAAAGTAAGAAATTCCTGATGGTGAGAGAAAAGACTCAGATCGCCTCCACAAGTCGACGTCGTGTTCCATCCTCCCAGGGGGTGTCCCCTGGGAGAGAACAATATCCCACCTCCTATAGTGTCATGGGATTGCAGCAATTTGAAGCCCTTGTGAACCAGGTCACCACTTTACGCCATGGTTCAAGATTTCAAGAACAGAGCTTTTTCGGTGGAAAACCCGTCGGCCGCCTCCAGATATAGCTCTCGATCCCGAAGGAAGAGAGCCCCATGGAAGGTTCTACACACCTTTCCCCCGTTCTCGGCCCTCTCCTGAAGGCCAAAGTTCGAGACTGCCTAACCCGCCGATTCCCTACAGAAAGGGAAAAGGCCTAGGCAAACTCCCTCCCTCTCCTTCGAAGACTCTGCTCTCATAGAGAGGGCGTCGAAGCAAACTCCCATTACGACGAGAGATTTAGAGCCATTGAATCGAAAATGGCGAGGCGCGGGAGCAGAGAATGCAGGATCTAAAAGATCCCGATGACTTGATAGTGGGCAATCTACGCCCACCTACACTGACCGTATCATGGCCGAAGTCATTCCTCGGCACTTAGGATTCCCCATAGGGAACCCTATGACGGCACCTCCGATCCCTTCGACCACTTGGACAGTTTCAGGCCCATATGATGATCCAAGGAGCTTCAGATGCGATGTACTGCCTCACGTTCCCGGCTACCTTAAGAAAGCCGCTCATACTCGAACCTACGCCCAAGTACCATCGATTCCTTTTCCGAGCTAGAAAAATTGTTTATCTTGCATTTCAGTACCTGTCACAAGACCCCCGAAATAACGGACACACATGTTCCTCCTTCACCAGAATGAAGGAGAAGCCTGCGAGACTACATCTCCAGGTTCAATGCAGCCACTCTTGAGATCCCCGATCTCAACGAGCAGTGGCCATGTCTGCACTGAGAAGGGACTATGTACATCCAGGCTCACCTTTTTCCTGGATAAGAAGTTTTCCAAAAGCTACATTGAGCTCTTGTCAAGGGCTCAGAAATACGCCGATGCTGAAGAGCAAGCGCCAACCGAGGACTGATCGAAGGGAAGCCCCCTTCAAAAAGAAGAACAACAGGGGACAAGGTCTCCCAATCTCCAATAACAATAACAGCAAATATACTGACCGCCGAAGAAGTCCTCCCATGCCCAGAGCATCGGGAAGGAAGATTCGACTCCTACAACCCCCCTCAACCTTCCTCGAGAAAAGATCCTTATGGAGATAGAAAAAGAACACTATCTCCAACGGCCCTGTCCCATGAAGGCCCCTCTTCCGTAAGGAACAGGAATAAATATTGCCGATTTCACCGGGACCACGGCCATAATACCAAAGAGTGTATCCAGCTGAAGGATGCGATTGAAGATCTCATCAAGAGAGGGTATTTGGGATGGTACATTGGTTGTCAAGGACCTCGGTCGGAAGCTACTGTTCCCCAGCCACCTCTTGAAGAGGCCGAATTGTTGAATCAAAGGCCCACCAACGGAGGTTTGGAATGATACACCGGCCTATCGACTGGAGGAGGGACGAGGACGACGTCCCAAAGCAACTCAAGGACACAACGATATTCTCTTCTCCGATGATAGCCTTGCAGGAGTTCGGCTCCCGCATGATGATCCTCTTATAATCTCGACCGTTGTGGCCAACTATGATGTACAGCGAATCCTTGTTGATAATGGAAGTTTGGACTGATATCTTGATTTACGATGCATTCTCTAAAATGTGTTTTTGCCTAGACACACTAGGGGATCCCCCATACCGCTCATTGGCTTTGGGGGAATCAAGATCATGCCGAGGGAGGAATAGTATTACCTGTGATCCTTGGCACTGAACCTCGACAAAAATACTGCTGATCAATTTCACAATAGTCCGGACCCTCTCAGCTTACAACATCATTCTGGGGCGGCACGCCTTGAACAATTTTCGAACCGTAATGTCCTCTCATTATCTCCTAGTACGTTTTCCCACCAGGATGGTGTCGGAGAAGTTAGAGGAGATCATAGAGCAACGCGGTAGTGTTTAATGATCCAAGACAAGCACTTCAACGATTCTGCAACTCCAGATCAGCGGGATCCGAGGGATACAACTACAAGCTCTGGTGAACCCATGAAAAGAACTGTCCTGATACCTTTGATAAAGGAAGACCCCACCAGAGTTGTGCAGGTCGGGAGTACGCTTGATGAGAAAACCAGAACGGGACTGATCCATTTTCCTCAGAGACAACGTCGATGTCTTCGCCTGGTTTGGCTTCGGACATGCCAGGGATCCTATCGAAGTAATCACTCATCGCTAGAAGTTACCTCCGAGTATAAACCGTCCGGCAGAAAAAAGAAGTTTTTCTCCTGAAAGACAGAAAGCCGTGGACGAAGAAGTAGGCAAACTCCTTAAAGCAAGATTCATCTGATAGCCCACTACCCCCCAAATGGCTGGCCAATATAGTAATGGTGAAGAAACCTAACGGCAAGTGGAGGATCTGCATCGATTACACAGACCTCAACAAGGCTTGCCTAAAAGATAGCTTCCCTCTCTCAAAGATTGATCAGCCGGTCGACACCATTGCCGGCCACCAACTGTTGACTTTATGGATACTTTTTCTGGCTACAAGCAGATCAGGATGGATCCTCAAGATGAGGAGAAGACAGCCTTTGTCACCGACAAAGGTCTCTACTACTATAAGAGATGCCATTCGGCCTCAAGAATGCCGAGATGACATTTCAAAGGCTAATCAACAAGGTGTTCGAAAAGCAACTAGGAGAACATGGAGGCTTACGTCGACGACATGATCGTCAAACCTCCTCAGAAATGATCACATCCAAGACTTGGAAGAATCATTCAGTGCTTTACGGCGCTACCACATAAAGCTAAACCCAGCGAAGTGTGCCTTCAGGGTCACTTCGGGTAAGTTCTTGGGCTTTCTTGTCATCAAACGAGGGATTGAGGCAAATCCTGAGAAAATCCAAGCCCTAAAGGATATGAGACATCCCTCCTGCAAAAAAGAAGTCCAGCAGCTAACAGGGAGAATTGCCTCCCTAAGCAGTGTCATTTCTCGTTCAACCGAGAAATGTCTACCATTCTTCAGGTACTTCGGCAGTTAAAGGGCTTTGAATGGTCCGAAGACTGTCGCACTATCTTTGAAGAACTAAAGAAGTACCTAGAAACTCCGCCTCTGCTCTCCAAACCTCAAGAGGGTGAAGTACTTTACTTATACCTCTCTACTTCGGATGAAGCAATTAGTTCGGTCCTTGTCTGGAGAGAGAAGACGAATCCCACAAGCCAATCTACTACATCAGCAAGGTTCTACATGATGCTGAAACGCGGTATGCGACGATGCAGAAGTTGATCTACTCTCTAGTGATTGCAGCAAACACTACGACCATACTTCCATGCCTATGCCATCATGGTACTGACCGATCAGCCCCTCGAGGCCATTCTCTGGTCTCCAGACACTTCAGGAAGATAGCCAGTGGGTCGTGAAGTTGAGTGAATTCGACATCAGCTTTCAGCCCCGATCGGCTATGAAGGCCCAGGTGCTCTCCTGATTTCTTGGCTGAATGCACCTGAGGTCCGAAGACGAAGTACCCTCGCAAAAGATGAAGTCCGGAAGGAGACGAAGTCCGTTTGGTGCTCCATGTGGACGGAGCTTCCAATGCCACTGGATGTGGAGCTGGTCTCATGCTAGCCGAACTTGACGGCCATACCCTAGATTACGCACTTTGGTTCTCCTTCCATGCTTCTAACAACCAAGCCGTATACGAAGCCTAACTCGCCATACTTCGGATCGCCAAAATTTGGGAGTTCAACAACTCTGGGCCTTCTCAGACTCCCAACTGGTTGTAAATCAAGTAAAGGGAGAATATGAAGCCAGGGATCCATTATGATGCAGTACCTGGAGAAGGTATGAGCCTTATCCTCTCAACTGGAGCATTTTGAGATCATCCATGTCCCTCGATCAGAGAATTCTCAGGCGGACGCACTGTCATGACTGGCCACTACGACACCAGAATCTCTCGGGTGCAAAACATCTTGAAACTCCAAGCATACCAAAGAGGCTATAAAGGTACGCCAGATTGACGCCGAGCCAAGCTGGATGGATCCCATCATCAAGTTCTTAAATGAGGCGTGTTACCAAAGATAAGGCAGAGGCAAAGATCCGCTGGATGGCATCCCATTATGTCATCTTGGACGAAACCCTCTATAAGAGATCATTTTCTCAACCGCTACTAAAATACTTGGGACCAACGAATGCAGATTATGCCTTGAGAGAGGTCCACGAGGGCATATGCTGTGATCACTTGGGGGTAGGTCTCTAGCATACAAGATCATTCGACAGGGATATTATTGGCCCTCCATCAGAAGATTCGGTTGACTTTGTGCAAGGTGTGACCAGTGCCAAGGTACACCAACGTTCAGAGGCAACTTGCAAGCCACTTGACTCATTGACAGCTCCTTGGCCTTTTCCTCACGAGAAATGGATATTCTTGGCCATTCCCGCCGGCTTATGGACAAAGGGAGTTCCTCCTTGTGGCCATCGACTACTTCACAATGTAAGTAGAACCGAACCACTGGCCCAGATCACAGAAGGTAAGGTAAGAATTTGTAAAAATTTCATCATATTCCGTTTGGCATCCACATGTCATAATCATGGATACGGGAGACAATTTGACATCCAAAGTTTAAGGACTTCTATGCTCAGTATCATGTTCAGCATCGGCTGACCTCCGTTGCCCACGCACAGTCAAATGGAGAAGCCGAAGTGACTAATCGGACCATTCTCCACGGTCTGAAGATGAGGTTGAACGCTGCCAAAGGACTTTGGGCCGAAGAGCTAACCTCCATTCTCTGGGCATACCAAACTACCCCAAGAACGGCCACCGGTGAATCTCCGTTCAACCTAGCATACGGTACCGAAGCCATACTACCTATTGAAGTCTCCCTGCAATCCCTGAGAATTGACAACTACGAAGAGCCTAGGAACTTCGATCGTAGAAGGATCGACCTGGACCTGCTGCCAAGCACCAGACTTCAGGCCCAGATAAGAATGGCAGCATACCAACAAAAGGTCGCCAAATACTACAACTCCAGCGTGAAGGAGCAGATTTTCCACATAGGGGACATGGTATTGCGAAGGGCAGAAGTATCCAGGCCAACAGAATAGGATAAACTCTCCCTCAACTAGGAAGGTCCATATCAAGTCGAAGAAGTTATTTGACTAGGAACATATCGACTCAAGACCCTAGATGGAAAGTCTCTGTCCCGGCCGTGGAATGTACAAAACCTTCGCAAATATTATCAATAAACAAGTTCCTAAATTTTCTTTGCAAATGTGCTCAACAATACTCTACTTAGAGCGGCTTGTTGCATCGACTGAACAACAACAGCCTAAGTGGTCCGATCTGAGAAATCGGTCAACTATGCAAAGGAGAGTACGATCCACTCACCTTATCGATATGCCCGACGAGCGCAATGGATGGCCTAGTCAGGCCACCAAGAAGATCGAAGGCACAGGGATGGTTTTGGTAACCTACCCTACAGAAAATCCGAAGACGTGTCGAGGCGGGCCTAATCAGCCTACCTTATATAAAAAATAAAAAAAAGAGAGAGAGAAGGCGCAGGGATGGTTATCGTAACTTACCCTACGGTAAACCCGAAGACATGTTGGGATGGGCCTGAACAGCCAACCTTGATCATGACAGAAGTGCACAGGGATGGTGTAAACACCCTACCCTATGGTAAATCTGAAAACGTGCCTAAAAGGACCAATGTCATCCTTCCTATCAGCAACAAACATCTCTAGAACGATCCTGCCAACCTCACATCCTCCCTATAGACTACAAATGGTCTGAGGAATCTACGCTCTAGACATAACAAAATGTAACACATCGCGAGAAACACATGGGAAGAGGTAAGAGAAAGATATTTCATTTCTTTTTTTTTTGATTTTTACAAAAAAAAAGAGAAACTATCAAAGAGAGAACAAAAAAAAAGGGTAGTAGCAGAAGAATTGTGGGAAACATTTCAATAACCTCTCGCCGGCTTTTTCCCGTACCGGTGGGGGGAGCTCTGAAGGGACGACGAGGGGGCCCCGGGGTTCCCATCTGAACCAGAATCCGACTCCTCATCGGAGTCGGAATCAAACTCATGTCCGGGAAAGGGAACAGAGGGCTTGATGTTGTCCAGGCCCTTCAAGTCATAAAACTTGAAGGCCTTCCCCCTGCATTCCCGGAACCTCTGATGGTAGGAGTCTAGAGCCGCTTCGGTGACCTCCTCCTTGAAGGCAGCGGACACCTTGAAGTTTGAGACGGCGTTGGCCACCTCCTTCTTGGCCTCCTCCACCTCCGCGACTGCCGCCATGACTTAGGCCCTGGCCTCCTTTAGTTGGCCTCCAACATGCGAACCTTCTTCTCCAGATGATCCACGAGAAGCTCATCATCATCGCCCGGTTCGAAGAACTCCGGACTCCTCTTCCTCTCAAGGTCGACGGCCCTCCTCTTCGCTGCCCGACGAAGCTCGGAGGTGCTGAACCCATTTTCAACTAAAGGAAGAAGTCTGAGAGGATGATGGCCCTTGGCAGTAGAAGGAAAGGCCCTATTTATAGAGAGCATGACCACGACCGACTGCGGGGAGGCGTGCTCCACGTCTTTTCCCAGCTGCATCAGAGGGCACCACATGTCCAAGCGACGCTTCGAGAACCAAAAGGCCCTCGAGGGTCATTCCCGGAACAACAACTGCCGGTGCTTCGATTCCGGAGGAATTCCCATCATGCGACGGCAACATTAATGGCTCCTTTTTGGAAAAAGAGACCTGGCAGCACACAAGGTGCAAGAAATCGTGATTGTATGAATATCGATACGTCGCGTGGATAACAAGAATCATAATTAAATTTCCCTAATCACCAGTCGATGGGGAGTTGATGCCTGTCTACCCCAATGGACAGGTTTAATTATGAGAAGAAGGTGACACCGGCCTAATCAACCATGGACGATCTTCGGCGACAGAGTTCTAACCTATCCCGAGTTCGTCTTCATCAACTACCAATCAAACGGCCTTCGACCACAGCCGTTTGACCAAGCAGAAGAAGGGACAGTAAAACTTGTTCAAGCTACATCTAAAAACACAATATAGCATATGCAGAAGAAAAAGCTATTTCAAAATTTGGAAAAGTTGTCATACAAAAGCCATTGACAATACAAAAAAGAAAACACATCTAAAGCCACTCGGATTATTCAACATCAACAGGAGGAACCCAACATCACAGGATTGAAGCAACTTGTCAACCTGTACAGAAAGGATCTCATCAACTTGGGCTGGGACCGGAGAACCTTCACCTTGGACTCCACCAGCGTGGATCTCCTCCTGAACCGGGGTCAGAGCTAGAGCCACCCCCAGATCTTCGACTAAGGCAGAGGCCTCCTCACCCGGACACGGCGCCTCTTCGTCCTCTTCAGCCTCCGCCGTGGCCTCAGCCTCCTCCTCCGCTTCTTCTTCTCCTTCGGCTATGTTAAAGAAAGGGATGCTAGAAAGATCAAGGTGGGGAAAGGCCTCCTTTATCTTGGAAAGTTTGTCGTTGAAGCCATGCTGAAAGCCATACAGGGATGCATCATTCATCTCCTTTTGGAATTATGAAGGCTTCCTAAAGTCTGCTACAGCATCATCCACCTGCTTCTTCAGGGACACGGACTCTCTCTTGGCCACTTCAAACTCCAGAATTGCCTCTTCAGCCCTCCTGGCAGCTTCCTCCGCTGTCTTGGTTAAACTTTCTATCCTCTCTTCATTCTCCTTAACAGTTAGCTCCAAGGAGTCAACTCGCTTTTTGCTCTTCCTCCACCCTGCACCTTGCTCCGCTACTATCAAATGGGCATTTTTTAGTTCGCCCTTCAGCTCATGAACCTCGTCGTTCACCCGGACAAGACGGTTCTCTATAGACTGCCTCAACTCTTCGACTACTTCTTTTGCGGCCCTAGCAGTATGGAGATCCTCCTTGAGATCGTGGATGAGGCTATCAACATTTCCCAGGCCTTCCTCCATAAAGGTAAGGTCATAGACCAACTATATCAAAACTATGGAGTTATGGATCGAACAATTCTCAGAGCAAAGGAGACGGCAAGGACCATACCTGTTGCAGGACGAAAAAGCAGAATCGGACATCCTGGGAAGGTTCCGACTTCGGAGAACTGCCAAGTCGTGAGGCAGCAATGTGCTCTTCAGCACCTGCCTAGCTACGGCGGGGACCAGTAGTCCCCCAATAGGCGAAAGCTCTGAAAAGTTCGCCGAACAGCTTCCAGCTGGAGAAGCCCCACGAGTGAACTCTCCCTCGACTTGCCGTGCTTTGCCTCTATCAGTCGCAGGGGGGCAAGGCGATGGCACATCCATCGCCTGAGGCAGACTCTCCAATGTGCGAACCGGAAAGGTATCCGCCGGTGAAATTTCGACTGGATGAGATCCTGACGGGGCCCCTTCTATAGGTACCACATCTTTCCCTGAGGTCCCCCGGGAAGATGAGGTGCTCCAGTCCCCCTCAAACCATCTCTTCGGAACTTCTTCTGAACTGCCGACCTTGTGAGAGAGGCTTGAGCTACCCTCTTCTCAGAAGTCTGACAGAGCTAGCTCACACCAGGCTTCATCCCGCCACCTACAAGCAGAAGAGTTTCTTTAAGTCGACTAAGCTATAACAAAACCGGGAGAAAGGGGGCAGAAATCTCCGCCACTATACCTAATACGGAGAACTTGCTGATCCCCGCAAGATAGAGATTTCTCTGCTCCAACAACTCATGGATAGGGATGACTTCCAAATTAATCAGAAGATTGTAATCTGACTGGTCAGCCGCCAAGACCTTCTTCCCATCATTGGCGGTTAAACGAGGCTTTTTCCAAACAGTATCGAAGCCCCATGGATCAATGGATAGTACAAACACAAAAATAGGTTTCCACCCATGGATAGCGCTGGGCATGTCCTTGATGACCTTACGGCCCGGTTGGGGGCCGATCACCCACCATCCGTTGCTATGGAAATCTCTTTTGAGTACAAAAAGGACAGTGAACAAGTTGGTCCTAGGTTCTATGTTTGCGATGCTGTACAGGACTAGAAACCCGCAAATGTTCGGATGCTGTTCGGGGTCAACTATGCCGGCACTACTTAGTACAAACGAAAGATTTTGATGAAGAAAGGGTGCAAGGAAAGTCGAAGGCCAGCCTTCAGATGATCCTCGTACACAGCTAAGCACCCGGGGGGAGGTTTGTTCACCCGTTCCTTAGAAGCGAGGAGGACGAAAGGGAACCCCTCGGGAACACGATAGCATTCCCAAAGAAGGGCCATCTTTCCTTGAGAAACCGAGCTAGAAATCGACTCCGGACCTACTACATCACCGGCCCTTGAGGGCCCAACTTGTCCCCCCTGACTTTCTATAGTTTCCTCCATGATAAAAGAATAAAACGAAAAGGTAGAAGGAAGATTCTACCTACGGAATAGACTGGTAGACAATGACAGGGAAGGCTGAGCAAAGAATGACACGAGATTGAAGAAGCTTCTTTAGCCGGACCTTCTCTCTTTCCAAAAGAAAATTAGGGGCCTCTGAAGTCCCACCAAGTTGATTTGACAAAGGGTTACCCAGAGAGATAACTCATCTTGAACCAGCGGCCAGGATGAAGCGTATCCATCATCCAACGGGCAGGGAGAAGCCGCCACAACCATCCAAATCTCAATCGAAAGATTGGCTGGACCACCGCGTAACAAGAAAGGAAGAGACGGCTCCAGGGCCACTCACTCTTTTCTTCTCCCCCAACCAGGAAGTGACAGCTGTCCACCACCTAATTCCCAAATCAACCATGAGTCATGATGAGCAGTCCAATCAGAGATCTCATGGCCATCCACTATATTATCTCCCAGGAGGAAAACGACAAAGCATTGGTACTCTCACTTCTCGAGGCAAACCTTCGCTTCGAAAACTGAGAGTAGGGGGCAACTGTTGGGGAATCCCGGTCTTAAGTACAGACCGAACACCAGCTCGGCTGACTGAAGACCTTATTTTCAAAGCCAGCGACTTCGGACCTAGAAAGATCGGACCAACCACGAGCAACCTAAGGCTCTCCACCGGCCTACGGCACCCGGAGGCAAAACCTTCGGATTACGTCTTCGGTCTTAACTGAAGACCAGGCTCCATGTCGACTTTCGAAAATATACTCTTCGGTTCCTGCCGAAGACACGATCTCCGGTCCTTGGTAAATACCAAGTCTTCGACTCATGCAGAAGACGGGATCTCCAACCGAGAACATTCGAAGACGGGGAAACTCCCGGTTCAATTATGAGAATCTCCCTAAACAGGGAAAATCTGATGATGGATCCACGATCCTTCTCAGATAGATAACAGTAACCAACGATTACTATCGACCATCTTCATACCATGATCATGGCGCGCAACTCCAGCTGCCACGCCTCCAATCTGGCCGGAACCGCTCAATGACAACCTACGATTGCCAATCATGGAGAGAAATTAACTTCCCGTGATTGCTGGGAGAAGAACGGATCCGCAGGCCGGGCACCCTCTTATAAATGGCGGTAAGAAGAAACGCGAGGAGAGGTATGCACACAAACATACACCCATATCCTAAATTCAAAAAGCTTTCCCTCTGCTTCTCGAAAATCTTCTCCATTTTGTGGCTGGGACCCGCCTCTGACTTGGGCATCGGAGTGTCCCCCACCGGAACGACTCCGGCAAGGAACCTGTTTTGCAGGTGAACCAGGGAACGGTCCTGCAATGCAGCAGCTCCGACCGGCCGGTACAGGAACTCCACGCCAACAGTAAAGTAAAATTATAAAAATTAATATTTTTATATTTATTTTTTTATCTTGAAAAAAGAATTTTGTAAAGAGTTATATATATCCTGATCATATTTGAGGTGAGTTCTACCATTACTTATCCCTACCCAAATTTGTTTCAAGTTGGAAAAAAATCATATTAGGTTGCATACCAATAAGATGGTAAATTGTCATCCCAATTCAAGTCAACTTGTTCAATTTCAAGTCATGCCAGACTTGAATATGAGCATCACTTTAATGCATCCAATTGGAGTCTTATATTAGTGAAAGTTTTGTTAAACATAATTTTTAGTAGTAATAATAATAGTATTACTATTACTTAATTGGACTGTCTCAATGCATGTTTACAAGGGCCGACACTCCTTTTTGAGACAAAGCCTATTAATGAAGAGAATTGTACACATAAAGTAGGGCGATTAGGTATGGAGGATGAAAGAGGATGAGAGCCGAGGAGGATGCTTGCATCCATGACAAACATTCATGGGGCCAAGGGTTAGGTATTTATTGTACAGGAGGACATGATTGGTAAAGATTTTGATCTCCTATTTGTTACACAGAGTGAACAGATAAATCTTTTTTACCACTCCATCTCAAATTGAATGGCATGATTCTACTCCTTGAATTAATGGATATTCATGGCTTCTTTGCCTAAGTTTTATTCTCGGATCCTTGACTATGATAATTCAAAAAAGAATATAATATTAGCAAGCAACAACGTTATCTCAGAGTTAGCAATGAAAACTATGATGTCAAATTACTATTTTCACTGACGTAAATTTCATTAATTTGTAAGGTAGCTTTTTACTAATGAACCTTTAAATGGTAGATGAGGATATAAACATCACCATTACGTTGCAATTGAAAAGATTAGGACATTATTGATTGGACCGCATCTACCAATTCAATATCGTAACAACCACATATCATATGGGGAAAAAAAAGAGGGAAAATATAATGATACATATATATTGGTTTGTAGTTGAATTGATTCTCCGTTGAGCCAGAAAACATAGTCCAACTAATAAATTTTGGTTCTATATAGAATTACTTCATATCACAAACTATATAATCACATGATGTTGTAACTTGATTGAGTTAGCTTTTAGTCATAGACTCACTTGACATGCATGCTTCTTTCAATTTGTGCATAATTTGTCACAATCCATTATATCAACTGTGGTAAACATGCTTTTATGATGCCAATTGAATTACTTGTCGACATGACTACTGTTGTGTGGGCTGGCCGGATGGATTAACGAAAGGCCACGGGCCCAAAAGTTAACAAGCCGAAGATATAATATTCGGCTGGCTCATCTTTAGAGCATAGTAATCTGACTGACTCATAAAATATGATCGATTTATAAAGTCCGACCAATTTATAAAGTCCGATCGATTTGAGGTCAGAAGAATGGTGTTATACCCATCCGGCCGGCCCGTGTTGGGCCGGACAAGGCGTCTAGCCGGCTGACCTGGGTTGAGGCTCCCACTGATCGGCTCTCGTGGAGGTCCTGACTGGTTCTCCACCAAAGGCCGACCTACTGAGAGGCCGACCAACCAGAAGACCGGCTGATCCACTTCTGCTGAGCTTGACGGACTTATTCCCACCCAGGGAACCGTTCGAAGGTTCTAGAAGGTTCCCCCCAGCTGGTACCAGAATTCTGTTGCAACGGACTCCACGACGTGGTCACGATTTTATGCCACCTGGCCATCACTCTGATCCTCCCAGGGGCAAATTAGGGACTTTTATTATGCCCTCTAACGGATTTTGGCAGTATCCCACGCCCATAAAAGGTATCCGGGAGATCTCCGCTGAGGAAGGTGGTTCTTCACCCTCTCCATGCTACACTTCTCATTTTTCTCTTGACTCTGTTGCTCCAGACCCCCTGCTAACTTAAGCATCGGAGTGTCCCCCGTCGGAGCATCTTCGATGCCCAGGGGACTTTGTGTAGGTTGACCGGCGGAGGAGCTCTCCAGCGCAACGAGCCGAGCCCGGTCCAGGTGGAAGCGTGGCAACAGATTGGTGCTAGAAGGAGGGCCCGAACCTCCATTCCGCTCTCTACTCTAAAAGGAAATATTACTGAGAAAAGCTATCAATGGTAAGGGGAAGAACGCGAAGTATCTCTGCTAGAGAGAGGCATTCTCCCCACCGGTCTGAAGCACCTCGCGGGGAGGACGCCACGGCCACTACCACCGAGCCCACCATCACTCTGGGGCTGCAACAGTTCCAGATGCTGGTGAACCGCATTGAAACGCTTACCTCAGCGGTCCAGCATTTTCGGGAAGCGGCCGACGACTGGCGGTAGCCACCTGCATCAACCATCAACTGGCTGCCGGGGGGAGTCAGCTGCCAGAGGTGCCACCACTTCCTTCCCACGCCGCTCCGGAGCCCCGAAGGTCTTTGGGGGCTCACGCTAGCGAGAAGAGGGCGAGATCGGCTTTCCCATCTTTCGCTGACTCCGCCACTCTCGATGGTCAGTGCCCTGCTGAAGATCCACATGATTATGGTAATAAGATCATGCGCATGGAAGAGTGCATGGCGGAGATTATCGAGCGCCAGAAGGCCGAAGGGGGCAGGCGTACGACACCCGCCCACCTTTTTCTGCTGAGATCTTGGAGGAGCCTATCCCCCGACACTTCAAAATTCTCCAGGTGGACCTCTACAACGGTACCACCGATCCACTGGATTATTTGGGTACTTACAAAGCCCATATGATGGTACAGGGCACCTCCGACGCCCTTCATTGCATCGCCTTCCCAGCCATCCTGAAGAAGGCCACCCGGATGTGGTTTACAGCCATCCAACAAGGTACGATTCGGTTTTTTTTCTCAACTTGAGATTCTTTTTCTTTCGCATTTCAAGACATGCAGTCGGGCCCCGAAGAACACCGACTGCCTCTTCCTCATACTCCAAAAGGAGGGGGAGACCCTCTGGGACTACATGGCCCACTTCAACTCAACGACCATGGAAGTCCCAGACTTGAACGAGGTAGTAGCGATGTCAGCCTTCAAGAGAGGGCTCCGATCGTCCAGGCTCACCTTCTCCCTGGACAAGAAGTTTCCAAAGGATTACACCGAGCTACTGACCAGGGTCCACAAGTATGCCCTGGCAGAGGAGAAGTCTGTGAGTCATCGCCAAGCAGAGGGGAAATCAGCCACCAAGAAGCAGAGCGATAAAGCTCCTGCAGTCTGACCTCCCGGCGACGATAGCCGACCCACTCGACATCGAAGCTCGAAGTCGAGGGACTTCTTCAAAAAGTTTGAGACTTACGCGCCTCTCTCCCTTCCAAGGGAGAAAATTCTCATGGAGATTGAGAATGAGGCTTACTTCCAAAGGCCTCGGCCGATGAGGGGCCCTCCTGCCACCAGAAATAAGAACAAGTACTGCCGGTTCCACAGGGACCATGGATACGACACTGAGGAGTGCCTCCAACTGAAGGATGCTATCGAAGACCTCATCAGGAGAGGGTATCTGAGCAGGTATGTCCGCCCCCACCGGGATCGGGCTGAAGCCTCTACTGTCAGAGACCCTCCGGAAGAGGCTGAACTCCCCAATCAGCATCCGACAGGCGAAGGTGTTGGCATGTTGCATCGGCGGTCCGACTAGGGGTGTTAATGGGGCCAGGACATTGTAAAGAGGCCCAGGGGCTCCGTGTGATCAGTTTTTCTGATGAAGACCTCTTAGAACCCCATCTCCCAGGAGATGACCCTGTCGTTGTGTCGTCGATCATTGCCAATTATGATGTAAAGCATGTCATTATTGATAATGGAAGCTGTACGGAAGTTTTGCTGTACGACGCCTTTGTTCGAATGAACTTGTATAGGTCAAGGCTACGGGACTCCCTAATGCCACTCACTGGCTTTGGGGGAAACTCCGTCGGAGTAGAAGGAGAAATCACCTTACCTGTAACCCTTAGGACGGAGCCTTGCCAACGGACTTTCCCCATCAATTTTGCAGTCGCCCGTACAACCTCGGCGTACAATGCCATCTTAGGTCGACTGGCTCTTAACAGGTTCCGTGCCATTGTATCCACTTACCACTTGTTGGCAAAGTTCCCGACTTGTAATGGGGTTGAAGAACTGAGGGGAGACTACAGGATGGCCAGACAATGTCTGGCCATACATGATAGGTAGCTGGATGGGCGCCCCACACTTGAGCAACTAGACCCAAGGGATGAAACCGATGACTGCGGTCAGCCTGTCGAAAAGATTGTGTTCGTTCCGCTCAGAGAGGACGACCCTACTAAAGTACTTCAAATCAGGAGTACGCTAAGTGAAGAAGCCCGACAGGAGCTGGTGGGGTTCTTGAGAAGCAATGTTGATATTTTTGCCTGGTTGGCCTCGGACATGCCAGGCATCCCATCGGACGTCATTACTCACCAACTTAAGGTGGATCCAACGTATAGACCCGTCCGACTGAAGAAAAGGAGCTTCGCTACCGAAAGGCAGAAAGCCATCGAAGAAGAAGTGAAGAAACTCCTCGACGCTGGCTTCATTAGGGAGTCCCACTATCCAGAGTGGTTGGCCAATGTCGTTATGGTGAAGAAGGCCAGTGGAAATTGGAGGATCTGTGTAGACTACACGGACCTCAACAAAGCTTGTCCGAAGGACAGCTTTTTCCTACCAAAGATTGACCAACTGGTAGATGCTACGGCTGGCCACCAGCTCTTGAGCTTCATGGACACCTTCTCTGGGTACAACTAGATCAGGATGCACCCCGAGGATGAGGAGAAGATGGTCTTTGTCACGGACAGGGGGCTGTATTGTTACAGGATGATGCCTTTCGGCCTAAAAAATACGGGTGCCACCTTTCAACGGCTGATCAACCGAGTCTTTGAAGGACAACTCGAAAGGAATATGGAGGCTTATGTCGATGATATGTTTGCTAAGAGCATCCGAAAGGCCGACCACATTAGGGACTTGCAGGAATCCTTCGACGTGCTGAGACGTCATCGGATGAAATTAAATCCTGTCAAGTGCGTATTTGGGGTGACCTCTAGAAAATTTCTTGGCTTCCTGATCACTCAAAGAGGTATTGAGGTCAACCCCGAGAAGATCAAGGCCATTAAGGACATGGCACACCTGACCAGTAAGAAGCAGGTGCAAGAGCTCACGGGCCGTATCGCCTCTCTCAGCCGTTTCATCTCCCGGTAGGCTGAGAAATCCTTGCCCTTCTTCAAAACTTTGCACCGGTCGGACCACTTTCAGTGGACCGATGAGTGCCGGTCAGCCTTCGAAGCCTTGAAGGACTATCTGAAGAACTCTCCACTATTGGCCAAGCCACTAGAGGGGGAGGTGTTATACCTATACTTGTCGGCCTCTGATGAAGCCATCAGCGCCATCCTTATGCGGGTGGGGGAAGATGGCCAGCAGAAACCTGTCTACTACATCAGCAAGGTCCTCCACGACGCCGAGACAAGATACCCCAAAGTCTAAAAACTGGTTTATTCGTTGGTTATAGTAGCTAAGCACCTCCGGCCCTATTTCCAGGCGCACCCGATCGTTGTGCTAACTGACCAGCCTCTCAAGGCAATCCTCCGAAGCCCTGACACCTCCAAACAGCTCACCAAGTGGACTGTTAGGTTGGGCAAGTTCGACATCTCCTTTCAATCCTGATCGGCCTTGAAGGCACAGGTAATCGCTGATTTTATTGCAGAATGCACCTAGGGGCCAGAGGCCACCTCTTCGATAGCCGAAGTACCTATGGCTGATCCAGCAGAAGGGATCGAGCCCACCTGGACTCTCCATGTGGATGGAGCTTCCAATCTCGCTGGATGTGGGGCAGGCCTGATCTTAGCCTACCCCAACGGACAATGTCTGGAGTATGCTCTACATTTTGCATTTCAGGTATCGAACAACCAGGCAGAATATGAAGCCTTACTTGCAGGGTTGAGGATAGTTGGTGAATTAGGCATCGGTAGAATTCGGGCCTTCTCTGATTCCCAATTGGTAGTCAATCAAGTGAAGGGCGAGTTTGAAATGAGGGACCCTACCTTGGCTAAGTACTTGGACAAGGTACGAGGCTTTACATCTCAGCTCAAGTTTTTCGAGATTCTCCATATACCTCGACTGCAGAACTCCCGAGCGGATGCCCTGTCGTGGTTAGCTACAACTATGGTCAGCACCACCGATCGGACCTTTGTGGAGCATCTGCAGTGCCCAAGCATTGCTGAAGAGCCGACTGAAATCCATCAGGTTAAGCACGAGGCATCATGGATGGACCCGATCCGTACACTCCTGGTTCAGGGCACTCTTCCGAATGACCTGGCTAAAGCCAAGCGTATACGCTCGATAGCCTCTAAGTACGTTGTCCTTGACGGAACTCTCTAGAAGCGATCATTTTCACAACCATTGTTGAAGTGCTTGGGGTTGACCGATGCAGACTATGCACTCAGGGAGGTACATGAAGGCTTTTGCGGCGACCACCTTGGAAGAAGATCCCTGGCCTATAAAATAATTTTGGCAGGGATATTACTGGCCCACAATTCAAAAAGATGCATCGGACTCCATGCGGAAGTGTGACGCGTGTCAAAGGTATTCGGGTGTCTAAAGGAGGCCCGCCAGCCAGCTGACCCGCTTACAGCGCCATGGCCATTTGCCCAATGGGGCATGGACATCTTGGGGCCCTTTCCCCAACATCCGGCCAACAGAAATTTCTCCTTGTGGCCATCAATTACTTTACCAAATGGGTGGAGGCTGAAGCAATGGCGCAAATAACGGAGGCCAAGGTGGAGAACTTCGTCCGGAATTACATCATCTTTCGATTCGGCATCCTATGGACAATCATTACTGATAATGGAAGACAATTTGACAACTCAAGGTTCCAGAATTTTTGCCATCAATACCATATTTCCCATCGGCTCACCTCGGTCGGCCACCCTCAGTCCAATGGAGAGGCTGAAGTCACCAATCGGACGATCCTGCATGGGTTGAAGACTCGGCTGAACGAAGCCAAAGGACTTTGGGCGGTAGAGCTTCACTCGATACTGTGGGCATACCGGACTACCGCTCGGATAGCAACCAGAGAAACTCCGTTCAACTTGACCTATGGGAGTTAGGCGGTCATCCCCGTAGAAATCTCCTTGCAATCCCTGCGGGTTGATCACCTCATTGAGCCGATCAATTCGAAGCAACGAAGGCCTGACCTGGATTTGCTGGAGGAAACCAGGCTCCGGACAAGCATGATGCGGGACGGCTGAGATGTAACCTAATTTATTGGGAAAACAGGGAAAAACCTAAACAAACTAGGATCGTGGGAGGGCTAAGAAGCCTCCCAGGACTAGGGCGACTGACACTAAACCCTAAAACAGCTGAACTCTTTTGGTTTTCAGTTTTCTTGGTGGAGAAACATGGGATAGAGGATAGGAAACATGGACACTCTAAGACTGGGGACTCACCTTCACGGAGAGACGTCACACCTCTAGGGCATCTTACCCACCCCAGTACATGTAGTCTAGGGCATCCCACCCATCTCACTGCACGCGGAGCCTAAGGTATCCCACCTAAATTGCTACTTGGGGCCGTAAAGAAAATTTCCTAGACCTAGAGGGGGACTCGATGGAAAAGGGGGAAAACTAAGGCCTTGCGCCCCTCGATGCTCGCATGCGAATGAAGGAAGTGGGGTCTCACACCCCGCGACACCCACAGGTGAAGGAAAGACGGGCCTCAGCCCAGAACCAGAACCTAGGGAAAACCTAAAAATTTATATCAAAACTTAATTATTACAGGGGAAGAGGGGGCCTTTATATAGAAAAACCAAAACCCTCACTTGGCCTACAAGAAACCCAAAAAAAATAAATTTAATTATATCAAATCTATGCTACATCAATATTGGTGCTGATCTGCTCTGGAAAGCATGTTGACTTGATGATCTGCTCCAGAAAGCATGCTGCACTAAAAAACTGGACTGCTCCGAAATCCATGCAAAATCCTCTTGTGGCCGTGCTCAGGAGAAGATGATCACCATCGAGCACCAGCAAACAATCGGCGACCGGGAAGCGGGCGACGGATGGGGCCGGTGGACGATGAGTGGCAGACGGCCAGTGGTAGGCTGCAGGTGGGGCGGCGGCACGAGGGGCACGGCATGCTGGGCGTGCCGTTTGGTCTCCCACGGCCGTGGGAGACCCCCTGGGCACCGACGTGGCCTCCAGCGGACGAGCGGGCGACGGACCGACGGCGGGCGGCGGTGGTAGGCGACGGCGATGCAGGGGTGAACGAATGCCTCCCGCGTCTGTTCGTCTTCACGCGGGCATGGGGCCCTAGGTCGCCAACAAGGGTGGCAGCGGCTGGGCGTGGGCCGACGGACGACGGGCGGGCGACCGGTGGCAGTTCGGCAACGGCAGACGGCGGCGGCGGTGCATGGGCAGACGGACGCCTCCCGCGTCCGTTCGTCTTCCCACGAGCATGGGCAGCGACGCCGGATTTCCGGCGAGGGCGGGGCCGGTGGGGGCGGCTGGGGGTCAGGCGGCCCGGATCTGGGGCCAGCGGGGCGGTGGGCTAGGGTTTTGAAAATTTTTTAAAATCACGGGAAGAGAATGGAATAAGACTGGAATAAGGTGGGAATAAGATCGGGATAAAACTGGAATAGAGAGAATAGGTGGAATAGCGAGAATAAGTAAAATAAAAAATGTGGAAAAATAAGAAAAAATGGAAAAAATATCCGGACATGCCCTGGATCCCCATCAAAGCATGAAGATGGTGACCTACCAACAGAAGATGGCTAGATATTATAATTCGAGGGTTAAGGCGCGAACCTTCCAAGTTGGAGACTTGGTCTTGCGGAGGACGGAGATTTCAAGGCCGACCGAGCAAGGAAAACTTTTTTCTAATTGGGAAGGTCCTTATCGAGTCAGTGGAGTGATCCAAGTTGGGACCTACCGGCTCAAGCATTTGGACGGGTGACAAGTATCACGCCCATGGAATGTAGACAACCTTCGCAAGTACTATCAATAAAGTCCACAGTTTCTTCCATCAACACTCCGAAAGTCCGACTCCGGTTGGCAGAGGCTCTAGGGCAGCCCACTCCAAAAGTCCGACTCCGATCGACATAGGCTCTAGGCAGCCCACTCCGAAAGTCCGACTCCGGTCGGCAGAGGCTCTAGGGCAGCCCACTCCGAAAGTCCGACTCCGGTCACAGAGGCTCTAGGGCAGCCCACTCCGAAAGTCCGACTCCGGTCGGTAGAGGCTTTAGGGCAGCCCACTTCGAAAGTCCGACTCCAGTCGGCAGAGGCTCTAGGGCAGCCCCCTCCGAAAGTCCGACTCCGGTCGGCAGAGGCTCTAGGGCAGCCCACTCTGAAAGTCCGACCCCCGTCGGTAATCACCGCAAAATGACCCATACGAAACTGCATGGAGAACAGGTGGCAAACCTGAGCCAGTCGACAGACTAAGCCTGGGGCAAATCTTCGGGTTCATGAGATCGGACTAAGCTGTCGCCCCTTCTGGCCAGCGTATCGGCTTCAAACTTCAAGAAGTCGACCGGAAACACTTAGAAAAATTTTAAAAGAAAAGGAAGGTGACCTGCGGTACCAAGGAGCCGACCGGAAGCACTTAGAAAAATTCCAAAAGAAAAGGAAGGTGACCTGCGATACTAAGGAGCCGACTGGAAACACTTAGAAAAATTTCAAAAGGAAAGCGTTTGCTTCACACATATATACACCAAAGATAGCCAAGAGGTCTTTTCATTACTATCAAAATTGGATGCTTATAAGAGAAGGTGGGTCAGACCTTTACAAACCCCTTAGGTCGGACCCATGGAAGATGTGTTCGGGGCCCCAACTTCGGCCCCGTCCACTACAACTAGAGGGTCAACAGGAATCGTAGCACTTGGGGACTCGATAGGAACCATAGCACTTGGGGGCTTGACCAGGACGTCCGTCGCCTCTACTTCAGCCCTGGCCTCCTCCGTCTCACCTTCGGCCTGGGGCTCTCCCTCCTCCGCAGGTTCTTCCAGCTCTGCGCCCGACAAGTCCAGCTCCGGGAAAAGTAAGGCCACCTTCTTCAGGCAGTCATCGTAGCCTTCTCTGTAGAAGTCCGACACCGCCTTTTCAACCTCCTCATCAAAGTCAGGAGAAGCCTTGTATGCTGTCACTGCATCCCGGACCTGCCTCACGGCCAGCTCCCTTGCTTCCTCAAGCTGGGTCGTCAGTTGTACTACCATTGCCCGCTTGGCCTGGGTCCTCTTGTCGGCCTCGGAGAATCGACCCTCCTCCTCTTATAGCTGGCGAGTGAGGGAATTCACCCTCGCCTTCCTCTTCTTCAGTCTGGACTCCCGGTCGGCCAGTTGGCTCTCTGCCTCCTTCAGGGCCTCTTTCGATGACTCGGCCTCTGCTCAGGTGGCCGACAACCTCTCTTCCGTGGACTTTAAGGATGCCCCCATGGCGACTTAAGTTGCCTCCATGGTCGCTTAAGTTGCCTCCAGCTCTTGCACCCTTTTGGCGGAGGTCTTGGCTGCGTGAAGCACTAGGCTGATGCCATCGTCCATCAAGGAGATGTCGTGAAGGAGCTGTAAATGCAAGACTAAGTTAGGACTATAAGAGGGAGGAAAAGATACGAGGAAGCAAGCTGGGTGCCTTACCCTCATGAGGTTATGGTAAGACTCCATGGCCACATCACTCAGGTTCCTTTGAATTGACTGCTCCCAGTCGATATCGGTCATCGCCCCCCTAAGTAGGCTCCGCGCTCTCTGGGGGTGGTCCAGGGCATTCCAGTGCTGGAACTCCTCCTGAAGAACTTCTTTGTCATACTCTTCTTCGGTCGCCTTGTCTTCGGCCTCTCCTCCTACAGCCGTCCCCTTTCCCTTGTCCACCGAGGGTTCTGCCTTATTTGGGCTGATGGGCGCAGGAGCTGACGCTGTCGCTGTACTAGATGGTTCCAACTGCTCCTGCCCCCGCAGGGCGGCCGACCCCCCGGCAAGAATCGAAGCCCCGGGCATCTTCTTGGCTAACACCTCAGTGAGGGGGGTGTCATCCTCATCGAACTTTACCTCCACATCGGGTGCAGGCTATTTCTCCTCTCGTCTCTTCTTGTCTTTCGGCAGCTGGTGTTGGGGCCGACCCCGGAGCGGGCCTCTTCTGCACCGCCTGCTAAATGACCTTGGCCTCGTCGATTCTCTTCATCCCTCCTCCTGTGATAAAGAGATTAAAGATTAGCCGAAGGAAGAAAAGCAGCAGGGTCAAAAGGGCAAGCCGTAAAGAAAGAGTTCTGCCCTTGCCTAAAAATCTTTGGGAGCTGATCCCTGCCCGGTGAAGGCGGTCTTCCCCCAGCAGTTCAAATGCCGCGGTCAGGCCAGCTCTGCTGATCTCATTGAACTTGGCCTGGTCAACCATCAGGATCGACCTCCCATCACGGAGCCTTGCCCACGGTTCCCTCCACAAGGGCTCGAACCCCCAGGGTTGGAGATTGCTCACAAGGAAGAACCGGGCCTTCCACCCGTGGATGGCCGACGGGAGATACTTTAAGATTTTTTGGTCGGGACGGGGACTGAACATCCACCATTCCTAGCTCCTAAAGTCTTTCTTTAAAAGAAAGAAGTTGCCGAAAAGAGATAACCTTGGTTCAAGTCTGACCCTATGGCACATCACGACGAAACAGCATATGATCCGGATGCTGTTCGGGATTAGCTGCGCCAGGGTTATCCTATAGAACTTGAAGACCTCTACAAAGAAGGGATGCAAAGGGAACCTCAAACTGGGTTTGAGGTGCGATTCGTACATTGAAAGAGTTCCTAGTCCCAATGGACTGTTCGCTCTCCCCTCTCGGCCTGGCAACATGAGGTGCAGAGTAGTGGGGATCCTGTACACTACTGTAAGGTTCTCGACCCATTCTCGGGTCATGGTCGATGGAATCTCACTTGGCCCTGGCTGCCTAGGTCTACGGACTGGACCCCTACTAGTGGTCGCCATTAAGACTAAAGAAGAAGGAAGATTAAGGGGCTAACCTAAAGCTGAACTCCTAAGCGTCGGGTTTCGTGGAAGAAGGAGGAGCTCTCTCTCTCGTGGGGCACAAACACGACTGGAAAACCCTCTTAGAGCGCCTCGCCCCTCCTTTTATAGGTCTCTGGAGGGGCACCGCCTTTCACTTCATGGGCATCCCAACTGCCCCATCGGAAGACGCGACCGCCCACATCTCGGGGACCGAAGCAACGGACGATCCCAGTGGCAGATGGTGATCCGTGTAAGTGCCAAATCAATGGAACAGGAATCGCCTAAAAAAATGGAATCGGCCGCCCAGATGGTGCCAAGTGGTGCGGCGCATCCCTTCGTTCTCACCAGTATGCTTGCCAGCCTAACTCTTCATTATGACACCTCTTCAGCATTAACTGCAACCCCTGCGCCCCCAATGCGGGGTTGACATCTGTCCAGGAGGTCGATCATGGGAGATTCGAAGCGATCCATCATGATGATATCGGATCGAGCCTGAATGGACGCGATCTGTACCAAAAATGATGCTCCTGCACTTCGAGGACACGTGCTTCCTCAAAGCCCAGCAGTAGGGGAGCAACTGTTATACCCATCCGGCCGACCCGGGTTGGGCCGGACAAGGCATCCAGCCTGCTAACCCGGGTTGAGGCTCCCAATGATCAGCTCTCGTGGAGGTCCTGACTAGTTCCCCACCAAAGGCCGACCTACTGAGAGGCCAACCAACCAGAAGACCGACCGATCCACTTCTACTGAGCTTGACGGACTTATTCCCACCCAGGAAACTGTTCGAAGGTTCTGGAAGGTTCTCTCCAGCTGGTACCAGAATTCTGTTGCAACGGACTCCACGACATGGCCATGACTTTATGCCACCTAGCCATCGCTCCGATCCTCCCAGGGGCAAATCAGGGATTTTTATTCTACCCTCTAACGGATTTTGGCAGTATGCCATGCCCATAAAAGGTATCCGGGGAATCTCCACTGAGGAAGGTGGTTCTTCTCCTTCTCCACGCTACACTTCTCATTTTTCTCTCGACTCTATTGCTCCAGACCCCCTGCTAACTTAAGCATCGGAGTGTCCCCCGTCAGAGCATCTCCGATGCCCAGGGGACTTTGTGCAGGTTGACCAGCGGAGGAGCTCTCCATCGCAGTGAGCCGAGCCCGGTCCAGGTGGAAGCGTGGCAACAAATGGAATAATGACCAGATTCATCGATCGATTCAAGAAGAATGGGGATGGCGAAAAAGGGGATAATTATTCTAATGGAATAACTACAAGTCATTATAACATACACTAGTTAGTTTCAACGGAATAATGTTGAAACTAACTGTGATAAACTTTTTCTAACTAACTTATGTTATGGTAAATGCCTATAAATACCAGTAAGAAAGGACCTCCAGAGGTAAGTAAGAAAAATTGGATGAAGTATTCCTAATCCAGCTTAGCTTCTCTAAAGATTTTATATCTGTTGCTCGAACCCTTGCTGACTTAAGCATCGGTGTGTCCCTCATCGAAAACCCTCCGATGAGTGGGACTTGTTTTGTAAGAGCTTAGGAAGATCGGCCAGCAAGTCCTGATGGTGCAAGAAGATCATCTAGGTTCAGCGACAATAGATTGGCGCACCAGGTAGGGAAGGATTATCTTGAAAAGAATCTTGAAAGAGAATATGGTGAAAGGAAAAGTGCAGAACACTTTAGCTGGTAAAGGTTGTCTACCATCCAAGAAGAATGACCCATCCATGGAGGACAATAATGTAGCCCCATAATAAGCATAGGACAGCAGCAAATTGGCATGCTCTTGGATAAGATGGAGGTTTGACCGTCGCTGTTCAGAATCTTCAATAAGCTGCAATCAGCGGACAACAGCGACCAATCGCCTTTAGATTTAGTTGACAGTCTCCTTTGGAAGAAGTTCGACGATGAGAGCCGAGTCAGTGTTCTCAACATCATCATTCCTTGAATCGACATTCTCCCATGCAGTAAGGTTCTCGATCCCATGAGTATGGAGAGAGCCGATTCTAAGGGAAACACCGGAGGTCCCTTTCTGAATCTTCCAGCAACTCTACCCCAAGAAGCTCTTGCTAGAGTAGGAAAATTCGACGACATGATGACTTTGGGAGAAAATTCTGGAAGTTGGAGCTACAAATTGCTAAGCTCGACAACCAACGAAGAAGGGACGAGCGACTCGTTACTTATAATTCACTACCTCCATTTTCCAGGAGAATTATGCAAGAAGTGATCTCACCTCACTTCAAGATCCCATAGCTAAAATCCTATGATGGAACCATAGATTTTCTTGACCATTTAGACAGTTTTAAAGTCCACATGATGATTCAAGGTGCAACTAACACCCTCGATTGTCTTGCATTCTTGGTGACTTTAAAGAGACTGTGCAGATGTGGTATTCGAGCCTCCGACCAGGTACCATCAACTTCTTTAATTAATTTAAAAGATTATTTGTGGCTCATTTCAGAACATGTAAAAAGATACCACACAACTCAGATAGCCTCTTCTTTGTTCAACAAAATAAAAGTGAAACTCTGAGAGAGTACGTGGCCCGTTTTAACTCTGCTATATTTGAAATCCTAGATCTTAATGAGCATGTGACCATGTATGCAATGAAAAAAGGCCTCCGATCGTCTAGATTTACTCTCTCTAGACAACGATGAACAAGCTGCAAGCCGGTGCCAAGTTGAAGGAAGATCACTCTTAAAGAAGGAGTAACCTTATATTTATATCTCTTCACTTCAGACAAAGCTGTTAGCTCGGTGCTTGTTAGGAAAGAGCCTAACAACATCCATAAACCAGTCTATTATACCAACATAGTGCTGCATGATGCTAAGGTGAGATACCCGAAGGTACAAAAGCTGATATACACACTGGTGATAGCGGCGAAGTGCCTAAGACCTTATTCCCGGACTCATTCAATCATAGTGTTGACAAATCAGCCATTAAAGGTCATCTTGCGATGCCCTGACATCTCAGGAAGGATAGCTAAATGGATCATCAAGTTAGGTGAGTTTGATATAATATACCAACCACGACCACTAATGAAGGTACAGGTGCTAGCTGATTTTATTATCAAATATACCTGGAATGATGAAGAGGATAGACATAGAATAGATGTGGAAAGGGTCGAAGAAGACCCCAATCCTACTTGGATATTCCACTTGGACGGAGCGTCTAACTCCTCTGGTTGTGGAGCAGGATTAATTATAGCTGGTCTCGATGGAGTCTTTGTTGAGTACGCATTTCACTTATCTTTCTGGGCATTAAACAACCAAGCAGAATACGAAGCTCTTTTGGCAAGACTTAGAATTGCTAAGGAACTGGGTGTTCAGAAGATAAGGTTCTTTTCAGACTCTCAATTGGTTATGAACCAAGTCAAGGGAGAGTTCGAAGCCTGAGATGCCGCTATGATAAAATATTTAGAAAAGGTACGAGATCTTATAACCAAGTTCAATTCTTTGAGATATCCCATGTTCCACGAACTAAGAACTCTTGAACCAATGTACTTTCCCGACTAGCCACTACAACTCCCGACTCCCTTGGTCAGACTTTTATCGAATACTTGGAAGTTCCCAGTATAATGGATGAAGGTTTGAAAATACATCAAGTGGAGCAAGAGCCCTGCTGGATGGATCCAATCATCAGATATCTGAATGAAGGGATATTACCAGAAGATGCCATTGAAGCCAGGGGAACACAGTTGATAGCTTCGTAATATATCATCTTGAAGGGTACTCTCTATAAAAGATCTTTTACACAGCCTCTGTTGAAATGCTTAAGGCCCTCAAATGCTGATTACGCCCTAAGATAAGTGCATGAAGGCATATACGGTGATCATCTAAGGGCAGATCTCTAGCTTATAAAATTATACACCAAGAAAACTATTAGCCAACTATCCAAAAAGACGTCGTGAACTTTGTTAGAAGGTGTGATCAGTGCTAGAGGCATTCTAATATCCAAAGGTGACCAGCAAGTCAGCTGACTCAATCAGTATTTCCGATAAACAAAGAGTTGATCTAATCCACTAACTCAAATCCATAAGGGTTGGCCTAAACGACTGACCCAACTGATGTACTTGACAAAGAGTTGGTTTAACCCGCTGACTCAATCAGTATTTTCGACAAACAAAGAGTTGGTCTAATCCACTAACTCAAATCAGACAAAGTAAGGGTTGGCCTAAATAATTGATCTAATCGATGTACTTGACAGAGTTGGTCTAACCCACTAACTCAGTCGGTATCTTTGATAAATGAAGAATTGGTCTAACCCACCGACTCATATTTGACAAAGTGAGGTTGGTCTAATCAACTAACTCAATCGGTGAACCTAACAGAGGAAGAGTTGGTCTGATCAATTGACTCAATCAGTATCGATATGATTCACCACCTCTTTGGAGGATGACATAAAATAAAAGACTCGGTGCTAACGTCTACCTACATATGTATTTCTTGGGGCACCAGCTTCATCGAAAACTTATTATAAAGTTCTAAGGGAACACATGGCGGACAATGCGGAATGGTTATTACTTAGAATCTTTGCACGCAAAGATAACAATTGCAAAAAATGGCATACAAAGAATTCAAGGGCAAAGAAGACATCGAAAGGAAAGAAACTTTCATTAATATCTTGAAAGTCTAGTACATTTACATATGTCATGAAGGAAATCCATTCAAAAACAAAAAGATGAAAACTACAACTATTATTGGTCTTCAGCAGCATTCTATTCAGGTTCCACACTCCCTTGAGGGTTTTCCTCAACATGATCGGCTGTTCTTAGAGGAGTGGCAACTTCTAGCTCTTCGATCATTTGCTGCCCATCACTTTCTTCCTTTTCAGCCATGACAATCCCTGAGAGGTCTAAGTTAGGATAAAGCTTAGTGAACTTATCCCGATAGTCAGTGAAATCTATTTGGTAACTGACTACCCCCACCTCTATCATTTCATCATCAAAGATGGAGGATTTCTTATATTCTTTGATGGCCTGGTGAATTCTTTCTTCTGCTAGTACCACCCTTTTCTCTGCTACCAATTTTTGTGCCAAGGCCTTGTCAGATTTTTGCAAACTTTCCTTGATCAGTAATTTCGATGAGCAAAGTTTCTTCTTTTTCTGCTTGAATTTGGCCTCCAGATCGGCCACTTTGGATTGGGCCACCTTCAGCTCTTTTTCTAAGAAAAGGTTGGCAGAAATGCTTTTCCCCAACTTTTCTTCAAGGGTCTACTTGAGCTCCTAGGCAACTTCCTTCTTAGCCTTCACCATCTGCAGTTGATCATGGAGACTTCGGCTCGGGTCTGTAAACCTAGAGACACTCTCTTCAATCAAAGAGATCTTGTGGATGAACTGAGTACAGTAATGAAGGTCAGTGATATCCATTATATTGACTAAAGGAAAGATGGAAAGAAGGAAGAAAGAACATCACCTTGAGGATACTCGAATAAATGCATGGAATGACGTCATCCAAATGGCGAGTCTTCATCACCTCCCAATCCTTCGGGAGGATGACGGCCTTCAACAATCGCTGGGCTAACTCAGGGTTCTCTAATCCCGTATCATCATAATATATATTGAAATCTACAAACTGCTCTTCTGTTTGTTGGGCCCTTTCAGACCCTACATCAATTTGAGGAGCCTTGCCCTTATATGATCGACAGTTTTGAGATGAAGACATGCCAATAGTTGAAGGCATAGGTGGTTTCTCTGGATCCCATCTAGTTGGAGGAGTGAATCTTGGATGCAGTTCTGCTAGGGGAACATCATCATTGTTGGAGGTCATCCTCACCATAATTGGGGTGCTCTCCCTACCCAGGGCCTCTATGGGGGTGACGGTTACTCGAGTCCTCTTAGTACCTACTGGTTCCCTTGGGAGAGCTGTAGCTTGCCTCTTCCTGATGGTTTGTCAGAGTTTCCTTACGTCAAGCTTCATTCTTTCGTCTATAAGAAAGTAAAGCATCAGTTAGCCACAGAGAATAAAAGAAGAATAAAAAATAATTAACTCCTATCTTTTAAGGCAATGGTGCACCTTGAAACTGGGAGTGGGGGGCAAGTATTGTGATGGGCTGGTCAGACAATTAACGAAAGGCCATAACCCAAAAGTTAATAAGTGGAAGATATAATATTCAACCGGCTCATCTTTAGAGTATAATAATATAACTGACTTATAAAGTTTGACTGATTTATAAAGTTTGATTGATTTATAAATTTCGATTGATTTATAAAGTCCAATCGATTTAAGATCGGAAGAATGGAACAATGACCAGATTCACCGATCGATTCAAGAAGAATGGGGATGGCAAGAAAGGAGATAGTTATTCCCGGTCATTATAACGGACACCAGTTAGTTTCAACAGAATAATGTTGAAACTAATAGTAAGAGACTCTTCCTAACTAACTTCTGTTAAGGCAAATACCTATAAATATCGATAAAAGGGGATCTCTGGAGGTAAGTAAGAAAAATTAGATGAAGTATTCCTAATCTAGCTTAGCTTCTCTAAAGATTTTATATATGTTGCTCGAATTCTTGCTGACTTAAGCATCGGAGTATCCTCCACCGGAAACCCTTCGGTGAGTGGGACTTGTTTTGCAGGAGCTTGGGAAGATCGGCTGGCAAGTCTTGACAGTGCAAGAAGATCATCTGGGTTTAGCGACAACAACTACCTTAGATACACATTGATCATTAATATGCAAAAAAATCTATGTAGCTTTCTGTGAGATATTATAAATAAAAAAATTTAAAATACTCAACTTGAACTATATAACCAACATGCAAGCAAAATCATCACATGCATTATACAAGTATAGTAACATACATTATGCACTTATATAAGCCAAGTAAAGACCCTCCATGCATGTGTGTGAAAATATTAAGCAAATAGCATGTGAGACACTACTTTGTCAATGTTGTTACTAAGGTCGCAACTAATTCACTAAATAGCTATTTTTTTGCATTCATTTTAGGAATTTGTAATTTCAATTGTTATAATTGAATATGTAAACTACTAATACAATTGTTTGATTGTTAGGTAGGGTTGTAAATAGGTTAGATTAGACCAAGACATGCTTTTAACCTAACCTAACTTTTAAACTTTGGCTATTGATTTTGGATCTAAACCTGCCTAATTAGCAAGTCAAGTTGGATTAAGCACATAAGAAACATTTTGAACCCAGTGGATCATTTAGGATAGATTGAGGTCAAGCATGACCCATCCAAAATAATGAGGTCGAGAAAGGATCAAGTTAGGTTAGGTTAGGTTTGCAATTTGAGTCAATCATTTAGCTATTTTTTATAGATAAAAAATAATCAAAAACAAAATCATCAAGAAGTTTTAGATAAAACTAAAGAAAGGTCGACTTAAACATGAATTTTTATTCATTTTTTATTTGATCCATTTCTTGAGATACAAGTTTATAAACTATAATAATTTAAATAGTAAATGTTGATGGACTTGAGAAGATTACAAATAAGAATTGAATGAAATAAATAATTGATGATTAAATAGGTGAGGTCATTGTGACGAATAAAGAGGGATTTATTTAGGTAAGAGTTAATTTGATGAACTTAAAATTATGTTTGGAAGAAGGAAAAGATGGTTTATATATTTGGGATTTTTGGGTTGGATTAGATTGAGTTTGGATCAAGCAGATTTGTTCTTTATTGATCCAAATTAGACATTCATGGTATAAGTTGAGTTAGGTGAGGTTGGAAATTACAAAACATAGATCAACCCAATTTCTAAATTGAGTCCAATTTTTTATCCTGATCCAATCCTTGAGTTTTCAAAAAATAAAGAGTGACAAATCTAATCACATAAGGATTGAATTAATTAATGGTTTAACCTAACCTATTTGTAACTCCATTGCCTCTAATTTAGTCGGTCACAACCTGTAACTTAAGTTACCAAAAAAAAAGCTCTAAAAGTTGCATTTATTTCTCTAGATAAAATGCCAATATATCAATTACAACTTAAATTATACATTCTATCAAATACATCTTGTATTCTCTTGCCCTTTCACTAGCTTAATTTAATTTACAATTAAATATCATATATTATTAGCATATGAAATATAACTTAAATACTTTAATTATATATTATAACGTATAAGTGTATTACGATAATGTATATAATTATTTGACATCAAATAATTTATAAAACAATATGTTACTTTAATAATTTTTCTTATAGTATTATCATAATTACTTAACAAATGTCTATTACCTTTTTGATTATATTATAGTTATGAAGTACTATATCATAATAATTCTTATTATAATCTATATAATAGTATACTTAATTATTATATATCAAATATTTTTAATAGAATAATTACTAAATGATTGTCATTATAATATTATGTTAATTATTTAGTATAATAATATTATAACTAAACTAGGCCATATTATGATATAATGATAATTATATAGTATACAATATTATATAATATTATAATATAATAATTAGTAATTATTATAATATTATACTATTATACTACATTACTTTAATACTTTAATAATTACTAATTATTATAATTGTTATGGTATAAAATAATTATATTAATATAATATATATGATGTTATTATATATCATATAACATATAAAATAGGATAATAAATTGGCTATCTAATAGTCAAATATAATAGAAAATAAATTATTCACTACTTCCAAAGGTGTGACCTTCTTGCATCATTTGTAGAATTATTATACTTTTTTTATGCCATACAATCAAATAGTTGCAAATATATATATAATTACCAATAGTGGGCAACCAAATAAATATGATAATTTTACTTGTCATTTTATTATACCAATTTTAATTATACAATTCCTAATATAGTAATTGAAATTGCAAGTAAATAAATAACCCAAAGAAGACAAAGTATTTTCATATACTTTGAAAAGAGAAGGCCAGCTCAATGGCAACTCAAGGCCAAATCAAAGGCAATGTAGAACTAGCAATTATTAAATAATTTTAACTTATCAAGAGAATATAAGATAATGTCCAAATTTTGGTTTTAATCTTGCAAACGGACTATTCCATCTACTTAACATCATCCAACCTAACATTAAGAATAGGTAGCTAATATCTAAATTGGAACCTTCTGAACTTTGGAGGCTTAGATAAAAGTAATACAGACTAGCATTTTAATCTTCTTTTCATCAAAAACTGTTCTCACCAAGAATCACCTTGAAAATAGATGGTCCATAATAGCAACCGCAGCAAACAAGACTCTTTTGTATTTAAAAACTTAGGAATTATATTTGCTCCAAATAGATTATAGTAGAGCATAACATATGCAGTAAGAATAAATTTGCTTCATTTTCGATATTCTTATTTGTTGCCGCCAAGATCGCCATGGCCTGTAGCTGCTGTCAGCGTCGAAGTGCACCTCCTTCACCGCCTCGCCGTCCGGTGGGCATGGACCTGCATAACAGGGGTTAGTGACCCGGGCCGGGATTTCCGGCGGGGACACTTCGACGGTCAAGTCAGTGACGATCCACGGGAACAGATCCTCCTAGTCGAGCCCCTCTTGATGGACTTCACACGAGGAAGAGTGTGTTGTGTAAGAGTGGGATGCAAGTATGTCGGGGGAAGTGTGGCCTGGCTAGAGAGAGTCTCTGTACGGCCCTTCCGCCCGACCTTGCTTGAGGATGCTGGTGGTGTCGTGCCCCTCTTCTGGGTGGGGCGTGCACTTGTGTTTTTTTTCCAGTGGTGTCCCTTATCTCTCTTTGTGTTGCAGTTGTTACCTTCGAGTTTTTGTGAACTAGGTTACCATTGGGCGTCCGTCTTGGGATCCCCACCGGGCTGTCAGGCACGTGCGGCGGTGTCCCGAGGAGTTTTTTCCAATCCGTGATAAGGGAGGCTGTCATGTGCTCTGACATTCCCCTTGGTCACCTCATTTCGGGAAACCTGGCAATACCTCGATCGGTGGGCCACCGCTCCTGGGATTCAAATCTCCTAGTTTGCTTCCTCTCTTGGGTGGTCTAGGTGGTTGGTGAGGAGCGTGGCGCCTCGATCAGTATGTTTCTCCCCTTTCTAGTGTAACCGGTGGCTGCAGGCGGTCAGTACGGTCTGGCAGGTGTTCCAGTGTAGTCCTCGGGTGGCTCGCTAGTGTCCTGGGACGGCGATGCCCATGTCTAAGCTAGGGCCGAGCTGAGATGGCTGGGCTCGCTCCGGCCTAGATACCCCGAGCTTGCGGGATCGCCTCGGTGGAGGAGGGCAGAGGGCGGGCCCGATCCAGAGGGCTCGTGCTCGGAGAGGCTCCACGTGGCGAAAGAGTGCTGAGCTCGACTCCGACCACAGGGCTCAACCTCCGAGGGTCTCACTGTGGAGGGCAGAAGACGGGCTTGGTCCAGAGGGCTCATGCTCGGAGAGGCTCCACGTGGCGGAGGAGTGCTGAGCTCGACTCTGACCACAGGGCTCAACCTTCGAGGGTCTCACTCTGGAGGGCAGAGAACAGGCCCGGTCCAGAGGGCTCGTGCTTGGAGAGGCTCCACGTGGCAGAGGAGTGCTGAGCTCAACTCCGACCACAGGGCTCAACCTCCGAGGGTCTCGCTCTGGAGGGCAGAGGACGGGCCCAGTTCAAAGGGCTCGCGCTCGGAGAGGCTCCACGTGGCAGAGGAGTGCTGAGCTCGACTCCGACCACAGGGCTCAACCTCTGAGGGTCTCACTCTGGAGGGCAGAGGATGGCTCTGACCTAGGCATCCCGAGCTCGCAGGGCCGACTTAGCGGAGGGAGGAGCTCGGCTTGCTGTGTTGACCGAGCTCAGCTCGGCGAAGCAGTTCGAGCAGGGGAATTGACGCGGCATCTAATCACAACGGCTTCCCTTAACGTGGCACCTGTCAACTCTCTCACGTCAGCGTCTTGCCACATCATTTGCCCCTTACTTCTGAGGCTCATTAGTGCGCGGTGCGCGGGCCGAAGGGAGTAATTGTGATGTTGACATGGAAAGGTGAAAATCTAGTGCAATGATGGCCATGATTGCTGGCGCTTCATGAGACAGTTCTGCAGACCAATGCGAGGGTGCCAGGTGGCCACATCCGAGGTGCAGTTAAAGTTGTTACAGAATTCAGAGCGGCCGGGATGCCATTTTCGTCGATAGGTAACACGTGGCGTGAATCTATTGGGGGAAAGGGTTGTATCGATATGGATTCATCGGGTCACTTTGAAATGAAAGGTGGGCTTTACCTGAAATATCCATTCTTTTGAATTCTTTATGCTTGCCTACCACTGCATCTAGGCTTTCTTCTTCTTTCCAGCTGCTTCAGATCTCCTAAGGAAACAGGTTAGTCCCCTCTTCCTCTTGCTTTCGTCAGCATAGGGTCTCCCCTCCGGGTCGAGTCCGTTCTTCGTCTTCCACTTCGAGTTCTCCACTTCTCCTGTTCTTGAGGATGTCCCATTTTGGTCTGGACTTCTGCCCCTCCACTGATCAGGGCGAGGCCGGTCCCTCTGAGCGGAGGCCGGCGTCTTCTTCTTCCTCCGATGAGGAGGAGGATGCGACTCGCTTCGAATTCAGCAGGAGGCGTCCTCCCGGTCCGGTGCTCTTCAGGGTACCAGGGTTCGGTCCTGCTCTTCTTCCTCCTTCTGTACCTACTCCTGAGTCCGCCCGGTCCTTCGGTCCTGGCGGGGTCGTTTCGACGATTACCACCGAGGAACTAGGGATCCTTCGGGATGTCTATGGCATCCCACCTTCTGTTCGACTCATGATCCCTCGTCCGGGGGAATGGGTCACTTCCAGTGGCCTGGGCCGCATTGCTTTCTATGAGGAGACCTTCTCAGGGGGTCTCCACTTTCCCTTCCATCCTTTTTTCATGTCTGTCTTGGACAATTATCGTTTGGTCCCTGCTCAACTAGTGCCAAACACCATTAGGGTCATCTTCTCCTTTATTATCCTCTGTCACCTCCACGGGTTTGTTGCTCGGTTCTCCTTGTTCAGGGCTTTCTTTGCTCTGAAGCGCCACCCGATTGAGGACGGGTGGTGGTCTTTGTCTTCGCTCCTGAAGGGCATCAGATTCGAGCTCCCCTCTTCTATCAAGGATGGAAGAGCAAATTCTTTTTTGCTGTAGTTGAGAGGGTCGACTGGATCTGAAGTGATCCGGACTAGTCTCCCAACCAAAATTCTGTGGTCGATGCGGCTGACCGAGATGACTATGAGTAGCTCCACACCACCCAGATCCCTTCTCTAAGGTCCTGTTATCAGAGCAAAACCTCTCCGATGCCGGGGTCGACCCAACTAATGGGTTGGGTGAGTTCGACCTGGACTCTCCTTTTCCTTTCTTGCATTTCTTACACTGCTCCTTACGGGTTCTGACTGTTATGTGACTTGCATGCAGGGATGATTTTCACAGAGAGTGACCTTCTGGCGATCACTCGGAAGAGGCCGCCGACCGGGCTGGCCGAGGAGCCTCAAACGAGGCGGGTCTAGGGTGAGAGCACGCTTGCGGCTACTTCTGCCACGGTGGTCGGTACGAGCTCTGCTGCTCCAGCCGGTCAGGGTTTAGGGGTGACCGGAGCTACCCCTGTACCAGTAGAGAGGGCTGCACCAGCGGTGCCAGGGTCGATCCAGCGGGAGGCCCAGTCGATCCCAGAGCGGCGCGATCATCAGGGGGCGGCCCCCATTGCGGAGCCTGAGGTAGTGGCCCGGGTAAGGGCCGCAGCTGCTGCCACCATGCCTTCCAGTCCTCCGCATCTGCTTGTGATCGAGAGTAGGGATGAGGAGGACCAGGCTGTGACCAAGGCTACGATTGAGGCACCGCCTGCACCGATGTCAGCTCCTCAGCCTGCCTCCAGGGGCCCTGCTGCTAGTGGGGCGAGGCTGCCTGCTCCAGGAGAGAGTAGGAGAGAGGAGGCACGACGTCGTCTCCCCTTCAAGATGGGGCCAGAGAGCTCGTTCCTCCGGAGCCTCGAGCTGGCCGAGCGCATGATGGATTTCTCAATCCAGACATGCAATCGATAAGATATGATCGGAATGCGGCTAGGTGATGTTCTCAGTGCCATCTTCCCCCAGCTTTACTCGGTGAGTCATTCCTTTCTTCTCTTTTCTTTTCTTATTTCCTTTTTGTTTTTTTTGAGCTGACCTCTTCTCGTGGTGCAGATCGGTGCCGAGGCCCTTTTTATTAAGGGCTACTATCAGAATTGGGAATGCATTGAGCAGTAGCAAGAGGCCGAGATTGAGTCTCTGAAGACTGATCTGAAGTAGAAGGGGGCGCTCGAGCTGGAGGTCGAGGACCTAAAGAAGCAGCTCATCGATGCTGAGTGGCGAGCGAAGAAACTCATGGGGGCCCTTGACCTGGAGCAAAGTCGCTCGAGGAAGGCCATCGACGATCTCTCCACCGTCGAGAAGAGGCTGAACTGGTATAGTGCCAAGGTTGATCGATACAAGGAGGCCTTTCGAACTACCTAGGCGGAGCTGGCAACAGGAAAGGAGAAATTGGCTGTGGCTGAGAAGGCGGCATAGGTGGCAGCCAATTCGATGGAGGCTGCCAGATTGGAAGTCGCCGAGGCAGAGAAGGTGGTTGCCGAGGCCAAAAAGGGCACCGAGGAGGCCGTTGCCAAGTTCAAGGCCTCGGAGGAGTTCATTGCCGAAATCCACCAGATGGCGTCGGACTCCTTCTATAAGGCCTTCATATTCTTACGCGGTTGGGTCGAGGTGCTTGTTCCCGAGAAGAGCCACAGTCACCTTCGGTATCCTTCGACCTCGGACGCAGAGCTTGATGAGGAGGTCGCCGAGGAAATTGCGGACTCCGAGCCCGTGACACCGAGCCATCCGAGGCCGAGGGTGCTCAGCCGGAGGTTCCTGGGGGTGGGACCTCTCATCCCCAGGGCCCAGCAGGGGGTCGATCGGTGCAGGGTAGCCCTTTCTTCTTTACTTTGTACTCTTTCTTTTTGCACTTTGTCAGGGTCACCCGACATGTCGGGGGCCCATGAAATGCTTGTAATTGGTACTTAATCAATGAAATTTCATTTTCCTTGCAACCTGTCTTTCACCCGGCTTTTCCCTCCTTTTTCTATCTCTTTCTCTCTCCTTTCTCCTTTTCTTTTTGGATGAGCGGGGAGATCAAAAAAGAGGATCTCACCTCGCCTAGTGCTTAATTACCAGGCTTTGGTGTCGGCAAGTCGGGTGCAAGGTTCTGGCAGTTGTGAGCAGCTGGACTCGGTGGTTCCTTGGCCAGAGAGCTAGGCTCCAATTTTAGGTTGGTGTCCTGGAACTGGGCTTGGGAACATTGATGTTTGAGAGCTACGTGGCTCGAAGGTCCCTTGGCCGGAGATCTAAGCTCCGGTCTTGGGTTTGTATCCTGGAGCTGGGCTCGAGGACGTTGATGATTGAGAGCTGCGTGGCTCGAAGGTCCCTTGGCTGGAGATCTGAGCTCCGATCTTGGGCTGGCATCCTGGAGCTAGGCTTAGGGACATTGTTGTTTGAGAGCTGCGTGGCTCGAAGGTCCCTTGGCCGGAGATCTGAGCTCCGATCTTAGGCTGGCGACATGGAGCTGGCTTGGGGATGTTGTTGTTTGAGAGCTGCATGGCTCGAAGGTCCCTTGGTTGGAGATCGGAGCTCTGGTCTTGGGCTGGCATCCTGGAGCTGGGCTCGAGGATGTTGATGTTTGAGAGCTGCGTGGCTCAAAGGTCCCTTGGCCGGAGATCTGAGCTCTGATCTTGGGCTGGCGTCCTGGAGCTAGGCTCGGGGATGTTGTTGATTGAGAGCTGTATGGCTCGAAGGTCCCTTGGCCAGAGATCTGAGCTCCGGTCTTGGGTTAGCATCCTGGAGCTGGACTCGGGGACGTTGTTGATTGAGAGCTGTGTTTCCCTCTCATTCTCTTTCTTTCCTTTCCCTCTCTCTCTCTCTCTTTTTTTTTTTTTGATGAGTGGGGAGATCAGAGAAGAGGGTCACAGGATTTGATTGCCTTGGAGCTAGGCCGAGGCCTTCCTGGCCTGAGAGCTGGGCCCTGGTCTAAGGGTTGCCTGAGGACTTGGCTCAGGTTTTTGGCGCCTTGGAACTAGGCTCGAGGCATTGATAGGAGCTGCTTGGCTCCATGATCCCTTGGCATCTCGGAGTTGGGCTCGGAGATGTTTGAGATCGAGAGCAGCTTGGCTCGAAGATCCCTTGGTCGGAGGTTTGAGCTCCGGTCATGGGCCGGCGTCCTGGAGCTGGGCTCAGGGACGTTGTTGTTTGAGAGCTGCGTGGCTCGAAGATCCCTTGACATCTTGGAGCTGGGCTCGGAGATGTTTGAGATTGAGAGCAGCTTGGCTCGAAGATCCCTTGGTCGGAGGTTTGAGCTCCGGTCTTGGGCTAACATCCTGGAGCTGGGCTCGAGGACGTTGTTGATTGAGAGCGGCATGGCTCGAAGATCCCTTGACATCTCGGAGCTGGGCTCGGAGACGTTTGAGATTGAGAGCAGCTTGGCTCGAAGATCCCTTGGCCGAAGGTCTGAGCTTCGGTCTTGAGCTGATGTCCTAGAGCTGGGCTCGGGGACGTTGTTGGTGCTTCCCTGCAAGACAGATAGATACTCATAAAAGGAAAAAATCATTATCATTATTATTATTGATAGGAAACCTTGCATCATTGATGGTATCTTCGCAGATTGCAGGCATCCCATGTTCGAGGGAGCCTGACGCCATTGAGATCCTCGAGGCGATAGGCCCCTTGTGAAGGGGCTTCTGCCACTTTGCAGGGGCCTTTCCAGTTTGGTGGGAGCTTGCCGCGTTCCCGGGGCTGATACATCTCTGCATGGCGCGGTGCCAAGTCTCCGGGTTTGAAGGCTCTTGGTCCAACCCGGGCGTTGTAGTGCCAAGCTGCTCATTGCCGGCGAGTTTGGTTGAGGTCGGTGTCAAGAAAGTTGGGCCCGAGCCGATCCCAAGATTATGTTGTGGGCTGAAGGAAGCCTGTCGACCGTGAAAGTCATCATAGCGGTGCTATTGGAAGGAGCATCATAAGGAAGCACATCTGCGGAGCTTCCATTATTAATCATGATGCAATTTTATAGGATACTTTGCGATCGTCATCTCGACAACCATGGCAGCATTATTTATATTTTTCCCCCATTTTCTCCTTCCCTCATGAAGGGGAGTACATTCTCAAGACCCCCTGCCCCCCGGGCTTTCGGGCACCTCGGAGCTCACCAGGAGATAATGCCCACCAGCTTCTCGGTGAGGCGGTTGTCGATGGTTGAAGCTGGTTGAGGAGTGACGAGCACCTAGGATTCCATCTGCGGTCTGCCCCCCACAAACCTTTTGACATAGCCCTTCTTGATGAGTTCTTCGATTTCTCACTTGAGGTTGCGGCGTTCCTCGGTGTCATGGCCATGGTCGCAGTGAAAATGACAGTACTTCGCTTTATCACGGCCAGTGGAGGGCTTCATCGGAGGCAAGCGTCTCAGGTAGTTCTCGCCTTCGATCTCCATGAGGATCTTCATCCTCGAGATAAGGAGAGGAGTATAACTCTCCTCAGGAATGGGAGCGCCTCCCGGTATTGGCCCCCTCCGGGAGCTCGAGACTTGGGATTTTGGTTTCTGAGTCTCGGGCATCTCGGTGGGGGTTGGCCTCTTCAGTGGCTTCCCGTCGAGCTCCCGTCTCGTATGGTCCGCCTCCTCGGTGCGGATGTACTTTTAGGCTCGGAGAAGGAGCTCGGAGTAAAGCTTGGGGGGCTTCTTGTCAAGCGAGTAAGTCAGGCGAGAATTCCTGAGCCCTCGCTTCAGCACTAGCATGGCAACTGGTTCATCAAGATTATAGATCTCCGGTGGGACGGCCTTGAAGCGGGCCACGTAGTCCCGTAGGGGCTCGCAATCCTGTTGCCAGATGGAGAACAGGCTGTCTGCCTCGTGGCAACTTCCTGCAGGCGTCGAAGTGGGCCACGAACTTCTACCCTAACTGGGCGAAGGAGCCAATGCTCTCCGGCTCCAAGCGGGTGAACCACACCCGGGCTATTTTCCTGAGGATGGCAGGAAAGGTGACACAGAGAAGAGCATCGATGGCCCCCTGGACCCTCATAAGGGTCTGGTAGCTTTCCAAGTGGTCCAGGGGGTCGGTGGTCCCATCGTAAGGATCCACCAGCGACATCCGAAATCAATGTGGGATTGGCTCCGCTTGGATTTCTTTGGAGAATGGGGGACGGGCATCACAGCCCACTGGCTCACTAGCTGAGCCTTGCATGTTGGCAAACCGGCGGGAGAACTCCGCCAGCTTGCACTCATGTTCCTCCAGGCACTTCTCTGTTGTGCACCTGATGGCTTCATCAGTAAAACCCTCCACTGAGGGAGACAGAGAACGTGACATGGGTGCACGCTTTCCATGATGGAGAGTCTTGCTCTTTCTGTCTCGATGGGGTCTGGGCACCGCTCGCCCGAGGTTTGGTGAGCGGCTCTCCCTATCAAGAGACCCGGCTCGTTGCCTTTTCATGGGAGTCTGATGACTATCCCGGTTGTCGGTGACGGTCCGCGACTGCGAAGTTCTTCCTTGGAAGGAAAACAGGCTGTCGCAGGGGGCTACGGCGTGAGCTGCCGAAGTTCCTGGCTGCTGGTGGGTAGCTAAGGGCCGGTGTTGATACTGAAGCTGGCGCACTACTGTAGCGAGGATCTGCATTTGCTAGGTGAGTGCGGCCAGTTGAGACTCCGCCGGGAGTGGTTGAACTGGGGTGGATGGCCCCGCCTCAGGATTGTGTGGGTTCCCTCGGGAGGGGGAGTCCCCCCCATGACTGGCGGAGGCCCCTTGTGCTCGTGTCGTCACCATCCTTTCGTGGAGCGTCAATCTGCAAAGAGATGGGGGGCTTGTTTCCCCCCTTCCTGGCGTGCCAATCTGTTGCTGCCAAGATCGCCATGACCTGTAGCTGCTGTCGGCATCGGAGCGCACCTCCTTCGCTGCCTCGCCGTCCGGTGGGCCTAGACCTACAAAACAAGGGTTAGTGACCCGGGCCGGGGTTTCAGGCGGGGGCATTCCGACGGTCAAGTCAGTGATGATCCAGGGGAACAGATCCTCCTGGTCGAGCCCCTCTTGATGGACTCCACACGAGGAGGAGTGTGTTGTTTAAGAGTGGGATGCAAGTGTGTCGGGGGAAGTGTGGCCTAGTTAGAGGGCGTCTCTGTACGGTCCTTCCGCCCAACCTTGCTTGAGGATGCTGGTGGTGTTGTGCCCCTCTTCTTGGTGGGGTGTGCACTTGTGTATTTTTCCAGTGGTGTCCCTTGTCTCTCTTTGTGTTGCGGTTATTATCTCCAAGTTTTTGTGAACTAGGTTACCGTTGGGCGTCCATCTTGGGATCCCCACCGGGCTGTCAGGCGCGTACGGCGGTATCTCGAGGAGCCTTTTCCAATCCATGATAAGGGAGGCTGTCATGTGCTCTGACATTTCCCTTGGTCGCCTCATTCTAGGAAACCTGGCAGTACCTCGATCGGTGGGCCGCTACCCCTAGGATTCAAATCTCTTGGTTGGCTTTCTCTCTTGGGTGGTCCAGGTGGTTGGTGAGGAGCATGGTGCCTCGATCATTGTGTTTCTCCCCTTTCTAGTATAACCGGTGGCTGCAGGCGGTCAGTGCGGTCTGGCAGGTATTCCAGTGTAGTCCTCGGGTGGCTCGCCGGTGTCCTGGGATGGTGGTGCCCATGTCTGAGCTGGGACCGAGCTGAGATGGCCGGGCTCGCTCCGGCCCAGACGCCCCGAGCTTGTGGTGATGGGAGACTAATTTGCATGCAATTTTGTTTATATGTTTTATATGTGGGGTTGAGAGATTAATTCCCGAATTTCAGATTAAAATAAGTTGTAGGGAATTTTATATGAATTTTAGAAGATCAGCATGCAGATTAGGATCTAGAAAAGTAGAAAAGAAGGATCGCCGGGGCTAAAAAGCCTCGATTAGGGCAAGTTCTCCTACAATAAAACTACTGGAGGTAGAGGGGGTGTACCTGACAACATCTGTGAAGATCTCAGCAAAGGGGTCTCTCGTTCCTCGATGGATGCGGCCTGGAAAACCGAGCCAAAGACCCGTGGATATCCGACTTTCTGCTTGGTGATCCGATTGAGGCTTGGCTGGAGTCGTTGGATTCGTAGGAACTCGGGGACCTGCAAACGACCTGTCAGGGGTTAGAAAACTCACAAAGGAACAAGAAAACAAAGAGAAAACAGCAAGGGAAGGCTTCTTTTGGAGTGGGCATCCAGGGATCTGAGATGCTTGTTGGCAGCAGGAAGATGATTGCAGCACTGGGAAGAAGAACTCTCGCAAACCCCTTTATGCACACAGCAGGGTATCACACAACTCAATAGAAGAACTCAAGGTTTTCATTCATCAAAATTCTCTTCATACAAGAGGCTAGGGTCCCTTAAATAGACCCTTAACCTTGGGCTCCAAGTAAGGGTACATAAGTCTTTACATAAGAATCCTTTTCCCTCTCAAACCCTAGCTAGAAAATAAGGAAATATTAGGTAGAAAAATCCCTAAAAATTTTCTTGACTTGGTCAAGACTCCAAGGATGCCTAGGGGGGCGTGTTGGGCTTCTAGGAGCAGCAAGGGGCCAGCCCAAAGGGGCCCGGGTGCATGGGTTTGGGCCTCTGGAAGCTGGGGTGGCCTGGTAGCCAGGTAGCAGGAATATTCCCTGGTATCTTGCTTCTTAGGGGCTTGGGCTTGGCACCTTGGCTTGATTTCTTTGGGCTAGGATGCAGATGGACCTCTGGAATCATGGATGCCCTTATTTATGAATATACTTTGGCATCTGGAAGGGAATCTGGACATCTGGAGGACATCTGCAAGAAATCAGGGTTTTTTTCTGAATTTTCCTCCTGGGGTCTTCAAATCTTCAAGCTGGGTTGGACTTGGGCTATACTTCCATGTCTTCAATCTAGTTGGACTTGGTCTTCACTTTTATGATATAGTCTTGAGTCTTCAGTATGCTTGGACAGGACTCAAAAAAATAAAATTAGCTCAACATGAGCTGACTAGCATTGGACTGAACTAGCTCAACATGAGCTGACAAGTACAGAACTGAAATAATAACTCAAAATACTCAAATAACAACTAAAATGGACTCAGATGAGCTAAGCCCTTATTACAGATGGACTCATAAATTATTGATCAATTCATAGAGGATTGAAAAGCCTCTATCTTATTCTGGTGCCTCCGGTGTCCCCACCATGTGGGATCGCCTCAGTGGAGGAGGGTAGAGGGCGGGCCCGGTCCAGAGGGCTCACGCTCGGAGAGGATCCACATGGCGGAGGAGTGCTAGCTCCACTCCGACCACAGGGCTCAACCTCCGAGAGTCTCACTCTGGAGGGCAGAGGACGGGCCCGGTCCAGAGGGCTCGTGCTCGGAGAGGCTCCACGTGGCGGAGGAGTGCTGAGCTTGACTCCGACCACAGGGCTCAACCTCCGAGGTTCTCACTCTGGAGGGCAGAGGACAGGCCCGGTCCAGAGGTCTCGCACTCGGAGAGGCTCCATGTGGCGGAGGAGTGCTGAGCTTGACTCCGACTGTAGGGCTCAACCTCCGAGGGTCTCGCTTTGGAGGGCAGAGGACAGGCTCGGTCCAAAGGGCTCACGCTCGGAGAGGCTCCACGTGGCAGAGGAGTGCTGAGCTCGACTCCGACCACAGGGCTCAACCTCCGACGGTCTCACTCTGGAGGGCAGAGGACGGCTCCGGCCTAGGCGTCCCAAGCTCGTGGGGCCAACCTAGCAGAGGGAGGAGCTCGGCTCGCTATGTTGACCAAGCTCAGCTCGGCGAAGTAGTCCGAGCAGGAGAATTGGCGCGGCATCTAATCACGGTGACTTCCCTTAACGTGGCACCCGTCAACTCTCTCACGTCAGCGGTCTTGCCACATTATTATTTATCTTGGCTTGCTAACACATTTAGAATGACTTGATTGAATCAAGGAGGCCTTTAATTTTGAACAAGTGTTTAATGGTAATCGACAGTGGTTGGATATATTATCTAAGAATAAATGATTGGTTATTATACTTGCATACCTGTAAAATATACAATGCTAGTCTATATTGATTCCATCCTTTCTTCTACATATTCTTTGAGCAATTTGTTTCTCCACGTAGCCAAATAACAATCTCAATCTTGATTAGAGCTAGTACTAAGCAAAAGGGCAGAGTAGCCAAAGGAAACTCTATTATTATTCAATAAACAAATCAATAAAAGAAAGATATCATTAGCGGCTTTTCTAGTTGCAATAGGTTAAAGAGTATAAGAAGTGATAATTGAACTTGTTACACCAAGCAGGCATGCAGCTTGGATTGGATTCAATCCAAAACTGACCAGCTTATTTAACCTTAGCGAACAAACATAATAAATATATTACATATATCATATAAGATACTTTTATATATCATGTAGCTATACCATTTAGTCCTATTATCATATAATTATATAATTTAGTGCTATTAAAATTTAGATGAAAGTGATCTGATGTAGTGGGATCACTGACGTGTGGCTCCAGTCAGACACCACGTCAGATAAAGCTGCCACGTGGAACATCTCAGCCCGAACTCCTTCACCCGGTCGCGCTCCCTTCGGATCGAGATGCCAAGATCGAAGTCGAGCTCCGCCTGTCCTTCGCCCGGCCGCTCTCCCTTCGGGTCGAGATGTCGAGGTCAAAGCCGAGCTCCGTCTTCCTTCGTCCGGCCGTGCTCCCTTCGGGTCGAGACACCGAGGTCGAAGTCGAGCTCCGCCCTCCTTCACCCGGCCGTGCTCCTTTCGAGTCGAGATGCCGGGGCCGAAGTCGAGCTCCGCCCTCCTTCATCCAGCCGCGCTCCCTTCGGGTCGAGATGCCAGGGCCGAAGTCGAGCTCCGCCCTCCTTCGCCCAGCCGCGCTCCCTTCGGGTCGAGACGCCAGGGCCGAAGTCAAGCTCTGCCCTCCTTCGTCCGGCCGCGCTCCCTTCGGATCGAGATGCTGGGGCTGAAGTCGAGCTCCGCCTTTCCAGATCAGCTCCACCTCGAATAAAGAGATCTATTGCTGAAGGAGGTCGCTGCTCTCCTAGGGTGACGGCTCGGTGCCCGAGGACCACGAAAAGATGCCTGCCGGGCCGTGATGGCGACCCAAGCAGCCACTTGCACTGGAATAGAAGGAATCCTTCGATCGAGGCTCTGCATTCTCCACCAACCACCTGCACCCTCCGAAATTGGAAGTCAACTAGTAGATCCGAATCCAAGAAGGGATGGCCCGTCGATCAAGATCCTGCAAAGTTATCCAAAAGAGAGCGACCAAAAAGAATGTCAACACGAACGGTAGCTTCCATGTCACCATAATAGAAAGATAACTCGTTCACGGCACGAAACATCACCGCACGTGCCCATAAGCATGGGGGAGATCCTGAGGTAAGCGGCGGGCAACGTCCCGATAAAAAGAGGTCTCCCAGGTTCAAACGAGGGAAGACGCATGCACACATTCTAGCTAAGTTTTAGACAAGTGAGGTCCAATGGGCAAGAAGGGGGCTGTGCACAGGAAGATAATGCTTGAGGCTACCGCGAAACCTTCAGGAGAGGTCTAGACGAACACAGCCACCCAGTTCGAGCTTTCCTTTGCTGTCACTCCTGCAATCTGTGCTCAGCCCCCTCGCACCCTTTCATTTCATAACTCCTCCTCCCAGCATGGAGTCCATACTCGGGGCTCGACCAGGAGGATCTGTTTTCCTGGATCGTTACTGACTTGAGTGTCGGAGTGCCCCCGCCGGAATCCCCGACCTGGGCTACTGACTTTGTTTTGCAGGTCGGACGATCGAGCAGGATCCCGTAAAACGGCGGTGAGTTCCGACCTCGACCTCAGCTATAGACCACGACGATCTTGACGGTAACATGATCTATCCCAAAAAAATTATATATAAATATTATCATATATGTCATCTATTTATTGAAATTGATGAATGGTTGAGATATCTAACACTTTTCTCCCCTATTAAATCCAAATTCAACCTAACCTTAACATGACAAATTATTGCTTACAAGTCTCCTATCTTAAAATCTTTTTTCAATCTAACCGATTCCAATCAAACCAACCTAACCTAATCCAACTTGGTATGTTACCAAATTAGTTTGAAATAAGTTTGATATGGGGTTCAGTTGGATTGCAATACATAACAAGCTTATAATGCATGAAAATCTATGAAACATAGACATATGCTTTTTGACAAACTAGCTATTTCATCAGCTAAATCGATGATTGCAATTCTAGAAGATAGAAACAAAAATGTTTCAATGAAACCATGTAAAACTTGAAAGGAACTTCTACACATGATTCTCCTGGTTTACCTACTTGGCAAGCTCAGGCAAGCCATCTTGGGCCAAAATAACCAGGGACATAATTGAGTCGAGCTGGATCAATCTTGGATTTAAATCGAGTTTGGTTTGAAACTAATTTTAAGTTTGGACTCAAAAATCAATTTTAATTTATTTATAATTATTTCAAGCTTAATTTCAAGTTCACCCAAACATGATCTAATTAATCAACTTGATTAAATTAATCCTAAATCGAGCTACAAGCAATTTTGATTGAATCAAGTCCATTTTAAGTTTGTTAATATTTAATTGGCTCAAAAGATTTGAGAACTTTTCCCAAGTGAAACCCTAAAAGAAGGAAAGTGTTCGATACTAGATTTTTTTTAAAATAATGCTTTTTTAAAACTTAAATACTGAAATAGGGTGGTTGAAACTTTATTTACTATAATGGTGTTGCAGTGGCCACGTGTAGATCCTAGGGATATTTGGCATTGAGCTGGAGAAACTGCAGGCTCTCCCTACGGTTTCTCACTGAAACCTCAGGTTGAACCTACGATTTCAGTGAGAAGCCATAGGGAGACCCTGCGTCTTCTCATCAAGCACATAAAATCCCAAGCCAAGAGCTTGTCTTCGTTTCAAGAGAAAAAAATAATTAATAGTATTTGGTCCCCCCAGTACCCCTTTGATTTGTTTTGTGGTCCCCCCTGTTCCCCTCTCACTGGCCGTGGTCCGATCTATTGATGCCCAATTTATACATTGGAGGTAATATTTTTTAATAAATAATATATTTAATTTTTATTTTTTATTTTATTTTTTTTGTAATAAAATAATTTTATTTTTTTAGAAATTATTAGTCATGATTAGTGATCTCCTTGTCCCTTCTCCGATGATGTTTTGTTGCTACCATTATAAATTTATTATTCAAAATAATTTTTTTAATAATAGTCATGTTAATTTTTTGTGTTTTATTTGTTGTAAGGCAGGAAGAACCCTTTGTTGTTATATCAATATTTTTCTCTACCGATTTTAGAATTTTAAAAACTTTTTTGTAGGTATGCGTTGATGCAGAGAAAGTTAAATAAACTTGGTAACACAATATTTTTTTCAAAAAATAAATATTTTAAAAAATCCAACATTCATATTAAAGGGAATGTATAGTAAGCATCTAAATAAATTATAGATTAAAAATCAATAGTAATTATTATATTTAAAAATTATATGATAATATTTTAAAAAGATATTGGATAATATTTATAAAAAATTAGAAATATAATTATTTAAATAAATATTTTAAATAGAAAAATTCTAGGACAAGTGTTCACTTAGAAATAAAAAATATCTCATAATATGAATTGTATTATAAATCCTAGTTAAATAAAAAATAATTATATTAAGCAATATAAGGGAAGATGTCAAAAATTATTTTTGTAATAAATAAAAATTAAGGGTAGATTATTAAAAAAAATAGGTTATTGAGTTTTTAAAAAATATAAGTGATATTCTTAAAAAAATATTACTATTAAAGTAATAAAATCTAGATATTATTTTGGAAAATGTATTAGAAATTTTAAAAATATAATAAATTTTTTAATAAAATATGTTCTTATTAAAAAATTTTTTGATATGTTGCGAAAAATATGGCATTGTTATTAAAAAAGTTAGTGTAATTTTAAGAAAAAATAAAGATAAGGTCATGATAAAAATTCTCGGACCGGGAGTGGAGCCAATGTTTGGGCTGAATTCAAGTTGATCCAGGCTGATCTATAGAAAAATTCGAGCATGTTTTGAAAATTGAATTGACTCTATAAAATGATGAAAGTTTGTCCTATTCTATTTCGAGCCAGCTCAAAGCATTTTATATCGGTCAATAAGATAAATGTTCTTGACATAATGTATTAAAAAATTAAATATTTTATCAGGCAATGGGTATATTCATGATGTGTTATTTTTTGATAGCTTTTATGATTGCTGTAATTTTAAAATAGGTATGCTATATTTATATTTGTAATTTTTAATGTTTATGATATAGTATTATTGGTATGCTTATATTATGTAATTACATATTAACTTAATTAATTAATTATTTATTTATGTTTATAAAATTTGTATTGTATAGAACTGTAGACCCATCAATTGATTGATATGCATATTCTAGGCATCTATTTATTTATATATTTTTATATGGATGAAAGAATTATATATATTGATCAATTGATTGTCCAATTTGGATAGTTTGAGAATTATAACTAATTTTATAAATCAGTTAACAGTAATCAAATGATATGCAATAGGAATCGTAAGAAATTTCGGATAGCATTTTTCTTTAGTTCTCCTTGCACATAATTATTTGTATAGGGAGAACTAAGAAAAAATGCTACCAAAATTTTTTTTGGTTTTCATTGCATATCACTTGATTATTATTAACTGATCTATAGAATTAATTATAATTTCTGAATGGGATAGGGTCTTACCTATTAGTTGGTGATATGATGCATATTTTATATATATCATTTTTAACTTCATATTTTTGTATAGATTGTGAAATATGATACAACAATATTTTAATATTATGTGCACTTTAGCTTCTCCTTGTATGCTTATTATGTTATAAATAAATATATGTAGAATGCATATTTGTATCTATAAATTGATATATAGATTTTCTATTTTGAGTGTCAGCATATTTAATATTTTTATAAATTTTATTAATGTTATATATATTTTATTTAGAAAGCATATTTCAATAAATATTTATTTATTTAAGATAGCATATTTCAATAAATATTTATTTATTTATTTTGTAGTGAGAAATGGAAGAAGTAATCACAGCATTATGTTATATTAATGGTTGTATCGTTAATGGAGAATTTGATATTGAGCATAATCGGAGATCAAAAAAGATAATTATAATTAAATATGGAATGATACATGGTGAACTACGGAACAAGTTATATAGTGTCTTCCGTATTGATAAAATAGGAAATAAATTGTTGATTATATATAGATATCCACAACTTGTGCAACTAAGATTAGAAAGTATGAACATGTTTCGATCACTAATGATGAGGACATGGAGATAATTTTTTTATCATTAGTGCACATCAATGTCTATCAGGTGTAGAGTTGTATATAAATATACAACTGTTAAAGATGCTCGATCTATTCATGAACCTAATGATTACGAAGTAGTTTGAAATATAGCAACAACTTATATCAGTGAACATGTTATTTTCACTTATAGTCCAAACATTCTGGATACTCCTCAAGTAAATATTGGTTGCATATATACAGAGGACCACATTCGTATAATGAAAAGTGATGTGCTAGAGAGTGTTATCAAGCAAGCTTTATTGTACATAGCTGCGATATATGATACATGTAGATATGAACTTTTTAATCAAAATGATATTACTGATGAAGATGATATGGAAGATGAAGCTCAGAAAGCTAGCCCATTGCCTACTGCACAAAGTCCATATGATACTATTGTTTCGAGCTATACTATATTTGAGACTCCTTTGAGAATATTTATTCAGTTTAATTAGGAAGCTACTAATGTGTCAATGTACTATATTCTTCGAGATCCATCTTTTGTTTGGGAAAGTGGTGAAGAGTTATGCAAAGTACTTCATTTTGCAAATAAAGAAGAATTATAAAGTATAGTGAAGCAGTATTCAATTAATAGACATCATGAACTCAGGGTTGTTGAGTCCAAACCAAATGTATCGATTATGAAATGCAAGAATAAAGAGTCAGGATGTCAACGAAAGTTGAGAGCAATTAAATAAAATGATTACTTTGAGATCTCACAATATTGTGGTTCCCATAATGCATATTTGCAATGATGTCTTAGGATCATTTTGGATTAGATTTTACATTAATTGCCAATGAAATACGTGATCTAGTGAAAGAAGTACCTACAATTGCTATTGCAAGACTTGGTATAGCCATAAAGAATAAACTCAATTACATGACCACTTATAAAAAGTTATAGAAAGCAAAGGAAAAGGCAATAGCCATGGTGTTCGGTAATTGAAACAAATCATATGAATTATTATCCAAGTGGTTGCATGTAGTAGAGAAATTTAATCCTGAATATTGGGTGAAATTCATTAGCACTCCAACCGGTCATCCAGTGTGTGCTCAATTTAATCGAATCTTTTGGGCTTTTGCACCGTCAATTGAAGGGTTCAAGTATTATCGACAAGTGATCAGTATTGATATGATATTTTTGTATAGAAAGTATATACATAAATTATTGATTGTAATTGTTGTTAATGAAAATAATCAAATTTTTTCACTATCCTTTGCTATTATCAATGAGATGTCTACTGATATATGGGGTTGGTTTCTTACTTGTCTATGAACTTTTGTTACCCCACAATAAAAAATTTGTTTAATTTTTGATCGGCATCCCGGCATACTGACCGTAATACAAAATGGGCACCTAGATTGCAGCAACCGAATGCATATCATGTATATTACTTATGTCATGTGGCAAGCAATCTCTATACAACATTTAGGGATTCCAAATTAAGACATATGGTAAAAAAATTGAAATGCAAACACAAATTAAAAAATTTGAGATATATATGAGAAATATTGAGAAATTCAAACCAAAAGCTATTCAATGGTTGAGCGATATCCCATTAGATAAATGGACAGTGCACATAATGGTAGCTGAATGTATGGAATAATGACTACCAATCTATCGGAGTGTTTTAATGGAGTACTAAAAAATGCTCAATTTTTGCCTATAACTACATTGGTGTAGTTGATATTCTTTTGACTTGTATCATACTTTGATGGTCAACGTGCCCAAGTAGTTGATGCACTTGATAGGAATGATAGATTTACTCCTTTCGTTATGGGTCATGTAATCGTCAAACAAGCTAAAGCTACATCCTATACTGTTACGAGATTTGATAGAGCCAATGATATATTTCAAATCCAAACTACAATGCATGGTCTATATATGAATAAAGGCAACAACACTCAGGTACGGCTTTAAAGTTACTAAGATAATCACAATTTTGTAGTATGTAATTTCTAACGTACCAATTATTAAATTTTATAATGCAGATTGTTCGACTGTTAGAGCATACATGTACATGTTAGAAATAATAGTGCTACCATTTACCTTGTTCACATGTTATGGCCACTTATACATATGTTTTAATTGATTTTTATAAATATGTTGACCATTGCTATACCCTAAATGATTATCATCAATCTTATGCACCTCAATTTTAACCCATTCCTCACCAAGAGTGTTGGTCACAACTTGATGAAGATATTATTATTGTACGAGATAAATCACAGTTATGGTAGAAAGATAGGCCATGATCTACCAAAATTAGAAATGACATGGATTTGATGGAAATCAATAACAGAGGTAGGTGCACAATCTATCAAGAAAAAGGGCATGATAGAAGGTCATGTCGAATAACTAGAAATATAGATTAGTGCTATCTTTGACAAGTATTTATATATACCTCATCCAAATCACTATTTACATGTCCTTGATTTATTGTACATGACATAGAACAAATTTATGTTGTTAATTTTTTAATATTTTACATCCTTTAATCTGCCAAGATAGGAGGTGGATGCATCATGGACAATAGACTTTACATTTCATTGCTACATGTTACTGGAATTCTATTAAATATGTATTAGGGCCATCCTACTTCATTGATTCTGATGGTTTTATGACGAATTTAGGATGTATTTATTTTTTCTATATTTACATGCTTTGTTGGTTATTATACTTGGAATGTTGTTATCTAGGTTTTGTATTTTAGTAGTTGAATATATGATGATATAATGTAATCTAGGTTTGTACTTATGTATATGTTTATTATATGTTGATGTAATGCATTTTATTTTTCAGAGGAGTTAATGGTTGTGAAATAGATTTTCTTAATTATGGTTAAATAATATCTTTATAAATATGTGCAACATGTTATAAATATAGATCTGAGGCCAGTGGACCATTCTGTATTGTATGATCAGGATTACCATCGTTCGAGACTAGTATAGGATGGTCAAAAGGTAGCTTTCCTTCAGTGTCGATGTAGGGATCTTATTATGCATAGGTCGACACCACTAGATAGGCGTATAGTACCATACTTGTAACAAGCCAACTTTTATGGACTTGCATGTATAGGCTACATATAGTTGGACTGGCATTTGATTATGACATTTATAGAGCGGTGGTGTCACCATTTGCAAAGTGCACCATCACCTTACAAGACATCGCCATCTAGTTGGATTTATCAGTTGATGGATTACCAATCATAGGCAGTATACAGGTATATTGGCATCAGCTTTGTCACCAGCTATTAGGAGTCATTCCATTACAGGGTAGACTTCAGGGATCACGGGTGAGTCCAGTATGGCTAGCAAAGCAATTCCACGAGTTATCCTATGACGCTGATGAGATAGCGATACAGCAACATACTAGAGCTTATATATTACAGCTTATATGGTGCGGGCACCAGACTCAGAAGAAGACTTCAGAGCTCCATCTGGATCTCTGATTAACCTTGCCCGAAGAATTAGGGTTTTTGGTTTTTAATAAAAGTTGACTAGATCAACTTAATTTAGTTTGAGTCTACATTACCTGCATTTTATTTTGTTGAGTCATGTTGACTCAGTAGTGGACTAGGGTTTCAACCTGTGATGTTAAATTTTCTCCCAAGACCAGGCAAGTGGACACCACACTCCCAGCCACACTCCTAGTCCAGGGGGCGCCATATCCACATCCAGCAGCTTTTGGTCCCCACTCCACAGATGGCAACTTCCTTCTTTCATGCACCAGATAAAGAGAAGTCCACCAAGAGAGCACAAATCAAGGGGGGCGGCCAAGACTTTCCCAAGAAACTCCAAGCAAAGAAGGGAAGAAATTTCTCTTGGAAGAGAACATCAAGGGGCGCCCACTACCTGCCAAAACAATCAAGATAAAGATAGGAAGGACCTTGACTTAGGGAGGAAGAAAAGGAGGAGTCCAAAAGAGTTGATCCAGGGAAGGCAGAAAATTTTTTCTTGAAAATCCAAGCAAGGTGGCGCTATCTACCTGCCATTTATAACCCAAATCCTAATTTTTGGTATTTTGGCCGACCATATGTAAGGGATTTGCCCTAATTTGGAGATCCCCTCCTTTAGTCCCACATGGGAAGATGTGAAACCCTCCTCCCTTGTAATGCCTTATAAATTAAACCCCTCTTGTAAGTTTACAACAATCAGATGAATGAAAGAATTTTTTTCTTGAGCAAACTTGTGTTTTCTCTTGTCCACACTTGCTTCCAGGTGTTGAGCTCCGTGAGGGAGTAAATCCGGGTTCCCCTGGAACCTTGAGGAGGTGAGAGATCTCCAAAACCCTAAACCCTAGGTTAGCCATTCAATTCCCAAACCCTAGCCGCCATCACCCTTCTCTTTCCACCAAGCCCTAGTCTTTTCCTCTTCTCACGGCCACCTTCTCCAAGTCCTGGCCGACCACCAGCATCCGACTCCAGATCAGATACTGCAGATCTACAGCAACTCCAAGAGGAAGTCAGATCGGCCTCCGGGAGAATCCTGATTTCAGCAGCTTCAGCTTTCAAGTTCTTCAACCTGGTAAAATCTTTTCTTGAGTTTCTGAATTCCATCTTTTGTTCTTCTTCTTTCCCAGATCTTGAGTCCAGGAGAAGCCGACCAAACCACGAGACCAGTATTAGAGGATCCATTGCGAAGATAGCCGACTCCGAGGATCCCACAATCTGCTCAAGAGAGTTCTTCCACCAAAATCCTGAGAAGATCACTGTCTGGTTAGTAAACCATCCCTTCTCTCTATTTCTATTCTGTTGAAAGTTCAGAGAGAAACCCTAGGTCTGGGAGTTTCTCAACCCCCAGCGATCCGTTACTTCTGAACTACTATGATAATTTAGTTTCATCTAAACTGTGCTTTCAATCCTTACCTAGTTTCCTTTCGATATAGTTTAGCTTTACTTTGAGTCAAGGCCAATTTCTGAAATATAAAAAAAAAAAAAGAATTAATCTTAACTTTACTTCCGCATACGCTCTCTTGTTCTTTGTTCTGCATCATTATAGGTGGATGTTTATTTATGAATATGTCGGGGAAGATGCATCTCATGTTTTTACCCTTATTGAAGGATTTTGAGATGGCTAGACATTACAGTTGGGATAGTGTAGGCTTAGCTTAGTTGTACAGATATATGTGTAGGGCTAGCAGGAGAGATGCTCATGATATTGCTGGACCATTGATATTGTTACAGCTCTGGGCATGTGATAGATTTTTGGGTATGGCACCACGCAGATTATTCCGGTCGATTCCAGATCCTATGATTTATCTAGATGATGGTGGAGCTGGATTGCCACTAGGTCCCTTAGGGATGAGGTAAACATTAAAATTTATTATTATGTTCTTATTAACGATGTTCACTATGTTATATTAACCATGTAATCTCTATTATGTCCAGATGGAGAGATGAATTTTGGTCAAAGAGATATCAACACATATTCTCTCTTCATAAGACTATATCTTGATCACCTGAGATAGAAGCAGGTAATAAATAAAATTATATATTTTTCATATTATTATCTTTAACATCTTATTATTTTAAAATTATGATATATAGGTGATATGGCAATCATATACTTGTGACCTTCTTGCACATATATCGGGTTATTGTCTACATGGTTAGGATATATGGTATAGCCAAGTGTCACTTATTTATTTTCATATCGTAGAGTGATACTTTGTTGATAGACTGTTGCGACAATTTGGGATCTGCTAATCCATACCAGATCGGTGTGATATAGATGCTACATTGCACCATATCGATATCAGAGATGAGTCGATCAGGGCTGGTCCATCAGTCATCAGCATTTTATATAGTTTTGGGAGAGCCATTGAGATTATATTTTAGATGAACCTCCTATTGATGGTATGATAGATTATCATGATCATACATGCAGTGGTATTGTCACATCACTCGACGGTTCATCAATCATATTGGTGAGATGCATGATTACCTGATAAGTATTTAAATTATTTTATTAATCTTTCTTCATAGTCGAATATTATATTTTATATAATTGATTACATGTATATTTTAGAGTGATGGGATGGTCATGATTCGTCAACTTGCTCAACCAGGTTCTATATGCACGTCTTCATAGTCCATCATGGATATATGTAATATCGTCCTTCATGCTATCCACGAGCAGACTCATATCCAATTAGAAGCATTTGCTCATGATGCCAACAGAGAGGATGAGACTCTATACATTTCTCATAGACATCAACATCATGAGCACCTCTTATACCTCAGCATGTATGATGTACTCAACGATGTAGTACCTCTCCATATTCGATGCCTGAGTTCACTCCCTATATATCTGAGAGCAGTTATCTACATGAAAATATGAGACAATTTACGTCTGTTGAGGATGCTGCAGCGTATTTCGACTTATTGTTATGTTTGAGTACATTACATAATGCATCAAGGATACTCAGCTCATGAAAAAGAGTTTATCGGTGAGGGATCGACACATGAGGGTGCCACACAGGAGTCATACACTGAGGTAGAGCTTCTAATGGGACATTAGGGACTGAGTGAACCAAAATCTTCACATCGTCAGAAGCAACCTCCATGTAGGAGGAGACGGCTGCCTTATGGGACTTAGGATATGTTTTTTAGTTTCATTTATGTATTACATTTATATATGGACCATACTTTTTTAGGGCTTTGGCATTACAATGAATATTATATTAATGTATTATATTTACTAATGAATATTAAATATTAAGTTCATGTATTATCACAAATTTAATTATTAGATTTTTATTTAAATGTTAGGAATACACTCGGTACACATAACTAGTAATTATACATTACATTACATTACATGATTATTTAATCATAGACATCTTAAAATATATTATAATTTTTTATACTTAATATTATAATCTTAAATTTTTAAATATTATGTATTTATTTAAGTAAATTTAAGGTAAACATAACTAACTAATTTTATATTATATTACTATTTACTCATTGACATCTTAAATTATACAAAACTTCCATATTATTATCAATTTTTTACATAAAATTTTAATATAAAATTTAAAAATGTCAAGTGATTACTTGAATAAAATTCAAGGTAAACATAACTACATAATTATATAATCATTATTATTTCATCATGAATATCTTAAACTATTCAAAAATCTTTATATTACTATAATTTTTTTCTTATTTTTAAGATTTCATAAATTTTGGAATATTTAAATTTCAGGACATATTTCTCTATAATTAATTATTTATATATGTGATGTGGCCAGATCGTTGACGTGGAGTAGTTGTCAGACACCACGTCGGAGAAGGCCGCCACTTCAGATACTCTACCTGGACTCCTTCGCCGGGCTGAGCTCCCTCGGAACAATTGGGCCGCCCGCCGAAGCCGAGCTCCACCCTTCGCCAAGTCAGGCCCGCGAGCTCGGGACGCTTAGGCCGGAGCCGAGTGGCATCTCCCAAAGCAAGCCCCTCGAGGTCGAGCGCCGTGGTATGGAGTCGAGCTCGGCCCTCCTCTGCCACGTGGAGCCCCTCTAAGGTCAAGTCCTCTGGGCCGGATCCGCGCTCTGCCCTCCTCCATTAGGTCATGCTCGCCCGAAGTTGGGCTTCCTTGGTCCGGAGTCGAGCTCAGCCCTCGTCTGCCAAGTCGAGCCGCGTCGAGGCCGAGCCCCTCAGAGTCGAACCCTGCCGCTCCAGCTCGGGTGAAGACACTAGCAAGCGGGGAGGCAGCACCATCATCCCAGGAGGTCGATGAGCCACCTGAGGGTCATGAAAAGGCACCTACCTGGCCGTAATAACTCTCCACGGCCACCACTTACACCTAAAAAAGGGAGAAGCCCTGTGATCAAGGCACCACGCTCTTCACCAACCACCTGAACCACCCGAAAGAGGAAGTCAACCAGGAGATTCGAATCTTGGGGGATGACAGCCCCCCGATCGAGACATTGCCAGTTTTTCGGAATGGAGCGACTGGAAGGAATGTCAGAGTGCATGGCAGATTCTCCTATCACGAACCGGGAAAGGCATCCCATTCACGGCATGGGACACCACTGCATGCACCTACTAACATGAGGAAGATCCCGAGATAGGTGCCCAACAATCACTTAGGCTTAAAAGAACCATCGACACCCCCAGTAGGGAAGTAACACCACTATCTCACCACCAAACTTAAGCAAGTCAAGGGAAAAAGGCCACACAGAGTATCCCTCTAGCTCGGCAACCATCCTCCCGACACACTTGCACCCCACTCTCACACTACTCACTCCTCCTAGCATGGAGTCCATCAAGAGGGGCTCGACCATGAGGATCTATTCTCCTGGATCATCACTGTCTTGACTTTCGGAGTGCCCCCGTCGGAATCCCCGGCCCGGGTCACTAACCCCGTTTTTGCAGGTTCAAAGGAGCAGGACATCCCAAGAGCACAAGAGGGGCGATCCGACCTCGACAGTAGCTACAGGTCACGATGATCTTGGCGGCAATAGATTGGCGTGCCAGGTAAGGGGAGGAGCGATCTTTGATCCAGCTTGAGCCCCCATACAAACAATTCGACGGAAGGATGGTGACAACGCGGGTGAGAGAGGTCTCCACCAGTCGTGCGGGAGACTCCCCTTCCCGGGGAACCGCACAACCTAGAGATGGAGCCACCCGCTCCAGCTCAACCACCTCCAGTGGAATCTCAGCTGGCTGCACTCACCAACAGATGCAGATCCTTGCCACGGCAGTGCACCAGCACCGATCCTTGGCTACTCATCAGTAGCTAGGGACTCCCGCGACCCATGCCGCAGCACCCTGCGATAGCCTGCATTCCTTCCAAGGAAGGCCTTCACAGCCGCGAGCCATCACTAGCAACCGAGGTAGCCACCAAACTCTGGCGAAAAGATAACGGCTGGATCTGCCGACAGGGAGAGCCGCTCACCAAACCTTGAACGGGTGGTGTCCAAACCCCGTCAAGGCAGAAAAAGCAAGACCCCCCGCCATGGGTGCCATGCACCCATGTCACCTTCTCCGTCTCCTTCGACGGAGGAGTCCACTGAGGAAGCCATCAGGCGCATGGTGGAGAAGCGCCTGGAGGAGCATGACCACAAGCTAGCGGAATTATCTTGCCGGTTTGCCAATCTATCGGGCTCCACTAGCGAGCCAACGGGCTACGACACCCATCCCCCTTTCTCCCGAGAAGTCCAAGAGGAGCCGATCCCAGATCGGTTTCGTATGCTACAGGTGGACCTTTACGATGGGACCACCAACCCCCTGGACCACCTGGAAAGCTATAGGGCCCTCATGAGAGTCCAGGGGGCCATCGATGCCCTCATTTGCATCGCCTTTCCTGCCACTCTCCGGAAGGCAGCCCGAGTGTGGTTCACCCGTCTGGAGCCGAAGAGCATCAACTCCTTCGCCCAGCTGGAGCCGAAGAGCATCAACTCCTTCGCCCAGCTGGAGCAGAAGTTCATGGCTCACTTCGATGCTTGTCGAAAGATGCTGCGAGAGGCAGACATCCTCTTCTCCATTAGGCAGCAGGATCGCGAGCCCCTGTGGGACTATGTGGCCCATTTCAAGGCTGCAACGTTAGAGATCTACAATCTCGAGGAGCCAGTTGCCATGTTGGCTATGAAGCGAGGACTCAGGACCTCCCACCTAACTTACTCGCTCGATAAGAAGCCCCCCAAGAGCTCGATAAGAAGCCCCCCAAGAGCTACTCCGAGCTCCTCCTCCGAGCTCAGAAGTACATCCGCACCGAGGAGGTGGATCGTACGAGGCGGGAGCTCGATGGGAAGCCGCTGAAGAAACCAACCCTCGCCGAGGTGTCCAGGACACGGAAGTCGGGACCTCCAGCTCTAAGCTTCCGGCAGGGACCAAGGACGAGAAGTGCTCCCATTCCCAAGGGGAGTTACACCCCCTTCCTTGCCCTGAGGACGAATATCCTCATGGAGATCGAAGGTGAGCCCTACCTGAAGCGCCCACCTCCGATGAATCCGTCCGCTGGCCGTGACAAAACGAAGTATTGTTGCTTCCACCGCGACCATGGCCATGACATCGATGAATGCCGTAACCTCAAGTGGGAGATCAAAGAACTCATCAAGAAGGACTATCTCAAAAGGTTTGTGCAGGGCAGACCTCAAGTAGAACCTCAGGCATTTGTTGCTCTCCCGCCAGCTCCAGCGATTGACAACCACCCTATCGAGAAGCCGGCTGGGATGATATGCTGGGGAGCCGGGCGCGCATCCAAGAAGGCCCGGGGGGCAGGGCATTCTGAAAATGTACTCCCCTTTATGAGGGAGGAGGAGACGGGGGGAATGTAAATAACGATGCCGTGGTCGTTGAGATGACGATCGCGAAGCATCCTATAAAATGCATCATGGTTGATAGTAGAAGCTCCATGTATTTGCTTTTCTACGATGCTTTCTCTAAAATGAACCTTTTCCCTACTCAACTCAGACCTGTGCACTCTCCCCTTGTCGATTTCATGGGTGATTCTATGAGGGTTGAGAGAGAGATTACTCTTCCAATAACTGCCAGGACCCCACCTCGGCAGGGCACCATCATGATGACCTTCACGGTTGTTAGGCTTCCTTCAGCCTACAACGTAATCCTTGGCCGACCCGGGCTCAACCTGCTCGATGCCGTCGCCTTCACTAGGAGACTACTTGTGCAATTCCCAACTCCTTATGGCGTCGGGGAGATGAGGGGAGCACCCCATCCGGTGCAGCACAGTTTCCAAACCCTCCTTGGGGCCAAGGCCCCCGAGGGTGATCCCAGGGCAGACGATCTCAATCAAAGGGCTCAGGACCCCAGTGGAGGCTCGGTCGAATGCCTGCTCTCCTATCCACTTGGAGACGATCCTGCGAAGACTGTACAAATCGGGGCCCAACTGCAAGATGAGGAGAGGGCCCACCTTTTGGAGTTCCTATGGATGAATGCAGATGTGTTCGCGTGGACAGCGACGGACATGCCAGGTATTCCCCCTGACATCATCACTCATAAGCTGAGCATTGACCCAAAGCACCGACCAGTTCGGCAAAAGAAGAGAAGCTTCACCCCGGAGAGGCAGGCGGCCATCAATGAGGAAGTAGACAAACTCCTCGCCACCGGTTTCGTTTGAGAGGTGCAATATCTAAGCTGGCTGGCGAATATGGTGATGGTAAAGAAGAGCAATGGCAAATAAAGAATCTGTGTGGACTACACCGATCTCAACAAGGCATGCCCGAAGGACAGCTTCCCCCTATCGAAGATCAATCAGTTGGTGGACGCTACCTCAGGGCATAGGCTCCTCTCCTTCATGGATGCATTCTTCGAATACAATCAGATTCGGATGCACTTAGAGGACGAGGAGCACACCACCTTCATCATCGACTAAGGAACATATTGCTATAGGATGATGCCCTTTGGTCTGAAGAATGCCGGGATCACATACTAGCGTCTGGTCAATAGGATCTTCAAAGACCAGATTAGCTGGAACATGCAGGTATACATGGATGACATGCTTGTCATGAGCAAGCCGAGCTCGGACCATGTCGCTGACCTCACCGAAGCCTTCCACAATCTCCAAAAGCACTAGATGAAGCTGAACCTGGCAAAGTGCGCCTTCGGAGTAGCGGAGGGAAAGTTTCTCGATTTCATGGTCACTCAGAGGGGCATTGAAGCCAACCCGGAGAAGGTCCAAGCGATCATTGACATGGAGCACCCGATATCCAAGAAGCAGGTCCAGCGCTTGATGGGGTGGGTTGCAGCACTGAGCCGGTTTATCTCGAGGTCAGCCGATCACTACCTCCCTTTCTTCAAGGTGCTGCGCAAGATGCATGACTTCACCTAGACGGAGGAGTGCAGAACGACCTTCAAAGAATTGAAGGAGTTCTTGGCCACTCCTCCACTGCTCTCCAGACTGGAGGAAGGGGAGGAGCTCCTGCTCTATCTAGCGGTCACACCCGAAGCAGTCAGCTTAGTCCTCGTCCGCGCAGACGAGGATGGGTCCCAGAAGTCAGTCAGCTTAGTCCTCGTCCGCGCAGATGAGGATGGGTCCCAGAAGTCAGTGTACTACACCAGCAAAATCCTCTACGACGCGGAGATCAGGTATACTCGCTTCGAGAAACTCATTTTTTCACTAATAATGTCTACTAAGCACCTCAGGCCCTATTTCCAAGCACACCCCATCATGGCCGTGATGGACCAGCCGCTGAGGACCATGCTTAGCCACCTCGAGACCTCCGGGAGATTGGCTAAGTGATCCCTGTTGCTAAGCGAGTTCGATATAACGTATCGACTGAGGTCTTCGCGAAAGGTCCAAGTGCTAGCCGACTTCGTGGTCGAATGCACAGGGCTCGTCGAGGAGCCAGAGCAGACAAAGACGGAGCACCAAGTGGAGCTCGGACTAGAGGAGGAGCCCTGGATCCTCCACGTGGACGGCGCGTCCAATTCCGGTGGGAGAGGAGCAGGCCTCATCCTCGCCAACAATAACGGGGTGGTGACAGAACGTGCTCTCCGCTTCAAGTTCACTGCAACAAACAACCAGGCGGAGTACGAGGCGCTCCTCGCAGGTCTGAAAGTCTCCCGCGAGTTGGGCATGCAAAGCTTGAAAGTCTTTACCGACTCCCAATTGGTTACCGGGCAAGTCTCCGGAGAATATGAGGCCAGAGATCCCTAGATGATGTACCTGGAATGAGTCCGCTCAAGCATGACAGGCTTCTAGTGCTTCAGCATTTTCCACATCCCCCGGGGGGAGAATGCATGCGCAGATGCACTGCCGAGGCTCGCGACCCTGCCGGACTCATCACTAGGGTCAAGTACCTCAAGAACCCAAGCTATGAAGGCCCAGAGGAGATGCAACAAGTCACCCTGGAGCCGAGATGGATGGACAGGTACGTTAGGTACATCACTGATGTCACCTTGCCAGAGGACCGCATGGAAGCCAACCTCATCAAGAAGAAGGCCTCCTGGTTCGTTTTGATGGAAGGCCAGCTCTACCGCCGATCTCACTCCTACCTGCTCTTGAAGTGCCTTAGGCCCACAGAGGCGGCCTTCGTACTCCAGGAGATACACGAAGGCCTCTGTGGGAACCATGTGGGAGGGAGAACGCTGGCATACAAAGCTCTTCACCAGGGATACTTCTGGGAGACCATGAGGGAGGATGACGTCGACTTCGTCAAGTGGTGTGACAAGTGCCAGCACCATGCCCATATACAGTGCCAGCCGGCGGCATTGATCTCCCAGCTCTCGTCCCCTTGGCTCTTTGCTCAGTGGAGAATGGTCATCCTTAGACCATTTTCCCCTGCACCGGGACAATGAAGGTTCCTGCTAGTAGCAATTGACTATTTCACCAAGTAGGTCGAAGCAGAACCGCTAGCTCAGATCACTGAAGCCAATATCCGTCAATTCTTTTGGAAGTCAGTTATCTGCCACTTCAGACTCCCCACTGTATCATCACCGACAACGGGCGATAATTTAACAATCGGAAGTTTGAAAGATTTTGCATTGAGCACGGCATCCAACACCGCTTTACCTCGGTAGCCCACTCCCAAACGAATGGGGAGGCCGAGGTGACTAATCGGATCATCTTCCAAGGACTCAGAACCAGGCTAGACCAAACCAAGGGGAGGTGGGCGGAAGAACTTCCAAGTGTCCTGTGGGCCTATCACACAATGCCCAGAATGGCAACTGACAAGATGCCCTTCAACCTTATCTTTGACACCGAGGCAATCATCCCGATTGAACTCGGCATATCCATGCTACGAGTACAGCAGTACGACGAAGCGCAGAACTCGGTACACCTTCTGCTCAACTTAGACCTCCTCGAAGAAACAAGGAACAAAGCTCGGCTTCGAATGGTGGCATACCGATAACGAGTGGCCCTGTACTACAACGCGTGGGTAAGGCCAAAAGTCTTCATACCCGGGGACCTGGTGCTGTACCGAGCTGAAGCATCTCAACCCCGGGAGTGCGGCAAGCTCTTGCCAAACTGGGAAGGCCCTTACAAAGTGGCTGAGGCTCTCTCACATGGGGCCTACTGCCTCGAGGATCTTGACGACATCAGGTTCCCTCGAACATGGAATGCCTGCAATCTGAGAAGATACTATCAGTAGTATAAGGCTTTCTTCCATTAATAATAAAGATTTTTCTTTGCACAAAAGGTTATTTGCCTTGCAGGAATATTATGCCCGATCCAAGACCTGAGCCCAGCTCTCAGGCAATCAAGACCCGGAGCCCAGTTCTCCGGCCAACAAGTCTTCGAGCCTAGCTCCAAGGCACCAAGACCTGAGCCCAACTCTTAGGCAACCATGGACCGGGGCCTAGCTCTCCGGCCAACAAGTTTTCGAGCCCAGCTCCAAGGCATTGAGACCTGAGCCCAACTCTCAGGCAACCATGGACCGGTGCCCAGCTCTTCGGCCAACAAGTCTTGGAGCCCAGCTCCAAGGCACCGAGACCTAAGCCCAGCTCTCAAGCGATCAAGACCTAGAGCCCAGCTTTCCGGCCAACAAGTCTTCGAGCCCAGCTCCAAGGCACCGAGACTTAAGCCCAACTCTCAAGCAACCATGGACTGGGGCCCAGCTCTCCGATCAACAAGTCTTCGAGCCCAGCTCCAAGGCACCGATACCTGAGCCTAGCTCTCAGGCAACCATGGACCGGGGCCCAGCTCTCCGGCTAACAAGCCTTTGAGCCCAGCTCCAAGGCACCGAGACCTGAGCCCAGCTCTCAGGCGATCAAGACCCGGAGCCCAGCTCTCCAGCCAATAGGTCTTCAAGCCTAGCTCCAAGGCACCAAGACCTGAGCCCAGCTCTTAGGCGATCAAGACCCGAAGCCCAGCTCTTTTGCTAACAAGTCTTCGAGCCCAGCTCCAAGGCACCGAGACCTAAGCCCAGCTCTCAAGCGATCAAGACCCGGAGCCCAGCTCTCCGGCCAACAGGTCTTTGAGCCCAGCTCCAAGGCACCAAGACCTGAGCCCAGCTCTTAGGCGATCAAGACCTGTAGCCCAGCTCTCCAGCCAACAAGTCTTCGAGCGCAGCTCCAAGGCATCGAGACCTGAGCCCAGCTCTCGGTCGATCAAGACCCGGAGCCTCGCTCTCCAGCCAACAAGTCTTCGAGCCCAGCTCCAAGGCACCGAGACCTGAGCCTAGCTCTCAGGCAACCATGGTCGAGGCCCAGCTCTCCGGCCAACAAGTCTTCAAGCCCAGGTCCAAGGCACCGAGACCTGAGCCCAGCTCTCAGGCAACCATGGACTAGGGCCCATCTCTCCAGCCAACAAGTCTTCGAGCCCAGCTCCAAGGCACCGAGACCTGAGCCTAGCTCTCAAGCGATCAAGACCCGTAGCCCAGCTCTCTGGCCAACAGGTCTTCGAGCCTAACTCTCTGGCCAACAAGTCTTCGAGCCTAGCTCCAAGGCATCAAGACCTGAGCCCAGCTCTCAGGCGATCAAGACCCGGGGCCCAGCTCTCTGGCTAACAAATCTTCGAGCCTAGCTCCAAGACACCAAGACATGAGCCTAGCTCTCAAGCAACCATGGACCGGGGCCCAGCTCTCCGGCCAACAAGTCTTCGAGCCTAGCTCCAAGACACCAAGACCTGAGCCCAGCTCTCAGGCAACCATGGACCTAGGCCCAGCTCTCCGGCCAACAAGTCTTCGAGCCTAGCTCCAAGACACCAAGACCTGAGCCCAGCTCTCAGGAAACCATGGACCGGGGCCCAGCTCTCCGGCCAGTAAGTCCTCGATCCCAGCTCCAAGATATTGAAGACCTGAGCCCAGCTCTCAAGCCATCAAAGTCCCGAGCCCAGCTCACCAGCACTGAAGCCTAAAGACCAAGTCCTAGACAAAATGGAGCCCTCCTCTCTGATCTCACCACATACCTCAAAAAAAAAAAAAGAAGAAAGAAAGAAGTGAAGAAGGGAGAGGCAAGTAGTGCTCAGGAACAGATAGCAGGAAAATCTCATTTTATTAAAAATCTTTCAACCACTTACAAGCACCCTTGGGCCCCCGACATGCCGAGCGACCCAAATCAAATGCAAAATGAAGAAAGGAGAAGAAAAACCTATTCTACCCAGGCTGCCCCCTTGACAGGGCTACGAGGCTGCGAAGTTTCATCTCCAGGGACCTCTGGTCATGCAGCTCCGACCTCAGGCGGCACAACTCTGGCCTCGACAACCGCCACATGCTAGGAAGGTTCGGGAACAACGATTTCTGCAATGTCTGCATCCGGGTCCGGCTCCATGTCCGAAGCCTGAGGATACCTGAGGTGGTGGCGGCCCTCATCGGGAACGAACGCCTCAACTCGACCGTGCAGGTACATAAAACTTTTATAGAAGGAGTTCGATGCTGTTTGATAGAACTCGACGACGAACTCCTCCGAGGCTTTGTACTTGGCCATGGCACCTTCGGCCTCCTTTACCTCGGTGGCTTGTTCCCTTGCTTCCTTCGTCGACTTGGATGCCTTCGCTGCCTCCTTCTCAGCTACAGCCAACTTCTCCTTCGTCTCTACCAGGTCGGTCTGAAGGGACTGGGCGATCCCCTTCTGCTGAACTACCTCGGCATTGAAAGAAGTTAGCCTCTTCTCGGTGGCCGTGAGTTCCTCGACCCTGCTCCTTGACCGGCCCCGCTCCTGGTCGAGGCTTTCCTGGAGCTCCTTCGCTCACCCCTCAATGCCGACGAGCTATTTCACAAGGTCCTTGATCCTCAGGTCAAGCACCCCTTGGTCTCGGTCCTCTTCTTCATGTCGGCTTTCAGAGACTCAACCTCCGCTGCCCGCTGCTGATCATTCTTCAACCAGTTTCGATAGTAGTCCCTGATCAAGAGGACCTCGGCACCGATCTGTACCATACAAGAGGTCAGCTACCAACAGGAAAGAAAGAAAGGGGGTGAAAATGGCAGAGTCACTTACCGAGAAGAGTTGGGGGAAGATGTTGCTGATCACATCCCCTAGCCACTATCCGGCCATCTCTTGCCGGTCGCATGATTGGATGGAAAAATCCATCATGCGCTCCCCAATGCCTGGTTCCGGAGCAAAGAGCTCTCTGGCCCCAGTTTGAAAGGGATCCGGTGGTGTTCCCTTTCCCTCCTGCTCACCTTGGGAGCCGGATCACTTGCCCCTCCGGTGAAGGTGCCCTTCGGGGCAGGTTGGAAGCTCAGTCTCCTCTCAGGCGACGCCTCAGTCACAGGTTCGGCTCCCCCTCGAACCTCCTCCTCCTCGACCTCAACGACAGCAGGCCTCGAGGAACAGGGGGACATGGCGATGGCGGCAGCTACGACCCTGGCCCAGACTACCACCTTAGGCTCCGGGATAGGAGCTGCTTCTTCTTGCCTTGATCGCTCTGGCACCTTCGTGACTGCCCTTTAGCATGGCCCCGGCACCACAGACACTGTCCTCCCTACTTATGCGGGAGCGGTCTCAGCCTCCCTCCTACTCGGATCGGCCGGTGCAGCGGGGACGGCCACCGACGCGCTCTCGTCCCGAGCCTATTTCGGGGGAGGCTCCTCAACCAGTCCAGCCGGTGGCCTCTTCCCGATGATCGCAAGTAATTCACTCTTCAAGAAAATCATGCCTATGTACAGATCATACAAAAGTTAGAGCTCAGAAGAGACAGGATGAAAGGTATAGAGGAAAGGAAAGCTCAAGCCGAACTCACCCAACCCCCTCGTTTGATCGACCCCGACTTCAAAGAGGTTCTGCTCTGATAGCATAACCTCAAGGGATGGAATCTGGACAGTGCAGAGCTGCTCGTAGTCATCCTGGTCAGCCGCATCAACCACAGAACTTTGGTTAGGGGACTGATCCGGGTCGCTCCAGACCTAGTTAACCCCCTCGACCATTGCGAAGAAGAATTTGCTCTTCCATCCCTTCATGGAAGAGAGGAGCTCAAACCTAATACCCTTCGGACGAGAAGATAAGGACCACCACCCATCCTCAGTGGGGTGGCACTTCAGGATGAAGAATGCCTTGAACAAGAAAAATCGGGCAACGAACCCGTGAAAGTGGCAGAGTACAATGAAGGAAAAGATGGTCCTAATGGCGTTCGATACGAGTTGAGCAGGAACCAGACGGTAGTTGCTCAACAAGGACATGAAGAAAGGATGAAATGGGAAGCGGAGGCCTCCGGAGAAGGTCTCATCGTAGAAGGCTATTCGGCTTGGGCTACTAGAAGTAACTCGGTCCCCTGGTCGGGGGATTAGAAGCTGGACAGAATGCGGGATGCCATAGACATCCCGGATGGTCCCTAGTTCCTCAGCAGAGATCGTCGAAGCGATCCCACCGGGACCTATTGACCGAACAGACTCGGAAATGGGTTCAGATGGGGAAGGAGGATGAGAAGGACGAGAAGGACCAAGCCCAGGTTCCCTAATAGCTACGGGATCGGGAGGATGCCTCCTGCTGAACTCGAAACGCGCCCCCTCCCCCTCCTCATTAGAGGAAGAAGATGGCGGTCTCGACACAGAAGGATCGGCCTCGCCTTGATTAGTAGAAGGACGGAAGCTCGGACCGAAACGAGACATCTATGGAGGTGGAAGAAGCAAGAAACTCAAGTGGAAGAAGGGACAGACTCTGTCAAAAGAGGGCCCTAACCTCGGAAGAAAAAGCCTACTCTGATAAGGGGAGGAGGAAGAAGAAGACTAACCTGGTTCCTTAGAGGGTCTGGGGCGATCGAGAAGAAGAGGAAGCTTGGGTACGTCAGCGGATGCGAAGAATTCGAAAGAATAGATGTTTTGGATAAAAACTTCCTTTCATTTCGAAATGACCCGACGCATCCGTACCGTTACATCCCTTCCACCAACGGATTCACGCCACGTGCTAGCCATTGACGAGTAAGATGTCCCGACCGCTCTGAATTCTGTGCTGGTAATAACTACTCCTCGGACGTGGCCACGTGGCGCCTTTGCAATGGCCTGGGGAACCATTTCATGAAGCACCGGCGATCGTGGCCATTATTGCGTCGGATCTTCACCTCTCCACGTCAGCACCGCAATTACTCTCTTCGACCCGAGCACCGCGTACTAACGAGCCTTAGGAGTGGGGGCAAATGATGTGGCTGGATCGCTGATGTGGAGTAGCTGTCAGATGCCACGTCGGAGAAGGTCGCCACTTCAGATACTCTACCCGGACTCCTTCGCTGGGCTGAGCTCCTTTAGAACAACTGGGCCGCCCGTTGAAGCCGAGCTCCGCCCTCCGCCAAGTCAGGCCCGCGAGCTTGGGATGCTTAGGCCGGAACTGAGCGGCATCTCCCAGAGCAAGCCCCTCGAGGTTGAGCCCCATGGTATGGAGTCGAGCTTGGCCCTCCTCTGCCACGTGGAGCCCCTCCGAGGTCGAGTCCTCTAGGCCGGAGCCACGCTTTGCCCTCCTCCGTCAGGTCGAGCTCGCCCGAAGTCGGGCTCCCTTGGTCCGGAGTCGAGCTCAGCCCTCCTTTGCCAAGTGGAGTGGCGTCGAGGCCGAGCCCCTCGGAGTCGAGCCCTGCCTCTCCAGCTCGGCCTCCAGCTCAGGCGAAGACACCAGCAAGCGGGGTGGCGGCACTATCATCCCAGGAGGTCGGTGAGCCAACCGAGGGTCATGAAAAGACACCCACCTGGCCGTAATAACTCTCCACGGCCACCACTTATACCAGAAAAGGGAGAAGCCTTGTGATCGAGGCACCACGCTCTTCACCAACCACCTGAACCACCCGGAAGAGGAAGTCAACCAGGATATTCGAATCCTGGGGGGGCAGCCCCCCGATCGAGGCACTGCCAAGTTTCCCGGAACAGAGCGACCGGAAGGAATGTCAGAGTGCATGGCAGTTCTCCTATCATGAACCGGGAAAGGCATCCCGTTCACGGCACGAGACTCCACTGCACGTGCTTGCTGACACGGGGGAGATCCCGAGGTAGGCGCCTAACAATCACCAGGACTTAAAAAAACCATCGGCACCCCCAGTGGGGAGGTAACACCACTATCTCACCACCAAACTCAAGCAAGTCAAGGGAAAAAGGCTACACAGAGTATCTCTCTAGCTCGGCCACCATCCTCCCGACACACTTGCACCCCACTCTCACACTACTCACTCCTCCTAGCATGGAGTCCATCAAGAGGAGCTCGACCAGGAGGATCTGTTCTCATGGATCGTCACTGACTTGACCATCGGAGTGCCCCGACCGGAATCCCCGGCCCGGGTCATTAAGCCCGTTTTTGCAGGTTTAAAGGAGCAGGACATTCCAAGAGCACAAGAGGGACGATCCGACCTTAACAGCAGCTACAGGCCACGACGATCTTGGCAGCAATAATATGAATATTAGATATTATAATATTAAAATTTTGATATTATATTCCTAGCAACATAAATAAAAAAATAAATACTAAATTAATATATTATCACATTTTTTAATGTTAGGCATTTATTTAAATAATTCTTATAGTATACATAACTAAGTAACTACATACTACATTACATTATTATTTAATCATGGACATCTTAAAATATATTATAAGTGTTTATACTTAATATTATAACCCTAAATTTTTAAATACTACATATTTATTTAAAATAATTTAAAGGTAAACATAACTAAGTAATTTTATATTATATTATTATTTAATCATGGACATCTTAGGTTATTTAAAACCTTTCCATATTATTATCAGTTTTTTATATAAAATTTTAATATTAAATTAAAAAATATCAGGTGATTACTTAAATAAAATTTAAGGTAAACATAACTTTGTAATTATATATTACATTATTATTTAATCATGGATATCTTAAAATATTCAAAAAAAATTTATATTACTATAATTTTTTTTCTTATTTTCAAGATTTCTTAAATTTTGGAATATTTCAATTTCAAGACATATTTCTCCATAATTAATTATTTATATATAAATATTAGATATTATAATATTAAATTTTTGATATTATATTCCTAGCAACATAAATAAATAAAAACTTAAACACTAATTAATATATTATCATGTTTTTTAATGTTAGGCATTTATTTAAATAATTCTTATAGTACACATGACTAAGTAATTACATACTATATTATATTATTATTTATTCATGGACATTTTAAAATATATTAGAATTTTTGGTATTATTACAAATTTTTTTACTTATTATTATAATTTATAATTTTTAAATATTAGATATTTATTTAAATAAATTTTAAAATAAATATAACTAAATAATTTTATATTACATTATTATCTAATCATGTTTATCTTAAAATATACTATTTTTTATATTTCTATCAATTTCTTATTATTATTATTATTATTTATTTAAATTTTGAATTGTTATGTTTTACCATATATATATATAATATATATTATTATTATTATTATTATTATATATATTTTTAGAATGTAATGAAACCGCAGGTTGGGCCCGCGGTTTCTAAGTAGTTGAAAACGGGGGTTGAACGAATGTTTTCAGCTAAAGTTGAAAATGCTGGTTGAGCATGTGGTTTTAAACGCGGTATTATCCCGTCTAAACCATTTCAAATGGATAAATATTTTTAAAATTACACTATTTCGGTAATTATTTTTTAAAAAGTATTATTTTAAAAAAAATCTGTCCGATGCTCCAATCGGTTTGCTCGGTCCCTCCCATTAGAAAATGGAGGCTCAATCCTTTCCTTTACCTTCATTTCTCCTCTTCTTTTAACCTCCCTCTTTATCGGTCGAGAATCTGAACCTTTTTCCCCTTTCTTCCTCTCTTACCTCTCCACTCCTCCCATTTTCGGTGACTGCTCTCCGAGATGGGTTCCATCTCTCCGCGAAAAGCCCATATTCCTTTGGGAAATCCTACTAGCCTTTTCTTCCCCTCCTCTCCCCGATTCCTGGCTTCTTCTCTTCCCATCGTTTCTAGAAGAGCAGCGAAGCTCCGTTGCGAGTTTGAAGTGAAGGGAAACGGCGCCCTCTCGGGCGACACCGACCCTCGTGTAATAGACCGGGTAAAGTCCCTCGCAGTTTCTATCTTGAGCACTCCAATTCCAAAACCAAACACTTGAAAGCGTTTATGCAGGGTTTACTGATTAAATTTCGTAGCTTCCCCCCCAACTTTTCTTTATGAATTTATTATAAACGATGAAATTGGCATCAGCTTTTGTTGGAGTTGGCTTCTCCTGGGGTGAAATTGTATTATTTATGTCAATAAGTATGCACATATTGCTTGGTTTCCTTTGGATGTAAAAGTGCTTGTTTTGGTGTTTGCCGTGAATGCTGACTTGATAGTGGATGTTGGTGATGATATTGCTAGTAGAAGAATAGCTCTCCACAAAGGCACTATTTTTTTTCTTGGAAATATTGTCGAAAATCAAACATGCGAGACATACTGTGCCATGCTTCGATTTCGCTTCTTTGTGTTACTTCTTACTTTGGCAGCAATTCTTGCTCAACGTGACAAATTCGAATGATGGATAAAAAATGTCACCTAAAAATTGTATTTTGGTATCCATGACAGTGCATTTGCTCAAGTGAAAGTGCAATCTATCATCCAATTTCTGCATTGATTTAGAACTGATGTTTCTTCACCTTTTGAAGTGAATACTGATGCTTCTTATTCCAATGTGAAAACACTATGACGAGGACTCCTCCAAATGATGGATGGCATTTTTTCCTCTCCTATTATTTTTTCTTTTTTAATCCTGCTATAAGGAAATCTTTCTCCAATGCTCCTTGTAGACTTCATGTAATTCAATCATTTCTTTTGGGTTCGGATTCATGATTCTATCACCAAGAATGCTTTATATATTATCGGGCCAAGGAGTAATATATCATCCTAGCCAAGCTATCATGATTAACTATAATATCACTTTTGCAGCAAAAAGCATTGGAAGCTGCAATGAATGACATAAACAATTCATTTGGAAAAGGAAGTGTCACGAGACTAGGAAGTGCTGGTGGTGCTTTAGTGTATGCTTTCCACTTTCCTTAATTCTTTTCAGAGGTTTCTATTACTTGTGCATGTTTATTTGTTCAGAAGCTGCCCTAACAATATCACAACTTCATCGTAGTGAGACTTTTCCAAGTGGTTGTTTGACTCTAGATTTTGCTCTGGGCGGAGGTCTTCCGAAAGGAAGGATTGTTGAGGTACAATTTGTTATTATTATCTATATATATATATATATATATATATATATATTGTGGTTGGCTAATAACTTGATAAATTTGTGATATTCTGATCCTTCTTCAACCTTGTTTCTTTGGGATTACTACCTGCTCCCAATTGAAACAAGGGATAAGAAAAATAAACAGAAATGCAATAATGATGTCTTGTTACAATTAAATTAAAATTTGCTCGGATGCTTTCTTTGATTTGGTATACTTTTTATCACACACTAAGGATAATGCACTTCTCACCAATAGTATTATTTAAAACTACAATGGTTTTGATTGTTAAATGGTATGCGCAACTTGTTCTTTTAATTTGTATCCTATGAACTAGGGGAACTTATAAATCGCAATACATTGTAACTTTGTCTCTCTCACCAGTTATGTATTCAAGTTCCTCTACAGTTCTTGATCTGCCAACAAACATCTGTTGCCAAAAAGTTCAGTCATTACTACATTCATGGCCTTTTTTTGGCAATGATTGTGGTTCAAAAATAAACCAAGCATTAAAGATAAGCCTCAAAATCAATCCTGCTGGGGAGTTGGATGGTGTTGATGTAATAGAGGTGGACTTTCCAAATTTGTAGAGTATTTAATCTAATTGCTGGATTCGATTCTTTCTTTAGTAAATCACAATTGTATAACATTAAGAAAATGATAAAGGCCACTTTAAGAAAAGTAGTGCTAGGGGTTGGTGTTTCAATGAAACAGTATATATAACATACTTTTTGGTAAATCAATGATAATAATTTTACTAGCTACAGTAGACTTGTTTTTATTGTTGGTGAAAAAGAAGTGGTTGACTTGTTAATAGGAGACTGTAAAGACTTCTGGATTAACTCAGGGGAGCTTATGAACCCAATACACTTTTTGTCACTAATCACCTATATCAATTCTTTTAGAGATTGTGAACTACTAACAAGCATCTGATTGCTAATAATTTCTGATGCCAGTTTATACTGAAGTAATTATGTTTCAGGTCTTTCTCTTCAATGGTTATGATTTGAAAAATAAAGCAAGCATCAAAGATAAGCCTTGAAACCTGTGCTATATTAGGATTTGAATGTGCTGGATAATGTTGAAATAATACAGGGATTTCTAGTATATGATTTGTCTTCTATATCTTTTTCTTGGAGAATATTTTGATAATTGATGGATTCTGTTTTTTCTTAAGGTAATTAGGTTATATAAAGTTAAGAAAATGATCAAGGCCTTTTCTAGAAACAAAACTTAGGCCTGGCTTTTCCAAGAAAAGTACATGCATTAAAGAATTAAAGAAATGCTAGATCTCAGCATGCAGAGCACATGTTGTTTATCAAGAAAGAGGACCATTAGATGTTTGGTGGTGATTATGTGTGGTAGATTTCATAAATACTTAGGGCCTGTTTGAGAAATCCAGAAAGATTGGGCTGGATTTCCTATAGGAATTGGGCCTGTTAGCCTACTAACCCCTTTTTTTTTTCTAAAGGCCTGCCTTAGTCTTCATCTAAATCCCATCTATGGGCTTGTTGGACTGCAGGATTAAAAAAAAAAAGACCTATCGAGGTCTATTATTTTCTCCCACTGGATTTGGCCTGGAGAGGGACTGGATTGATATGGGCCTTGCTTAAATAGACTATGTAATCCATGAAGTCTGCTGGATTCCCCAAACATGCCCTTAATATAGTCTGTTATGGTTATTTATTACAGAGTGAATATAAGGGCATATTTTTAACGAAAGAAGCATGTATTTATAATGGGATTTCATCAACCATTGATTCAAGAGATGGTCTTCATAGATGATTTAGGGAAGGACACCTGTGATGCATGTGGATGCAAAGACAGACAGGCAGCATCACCCAGGAGTTTCAGTTATATGTTTGAATATATATGTACGATTCTGTTTTAACAAAACTGATGTTAATAATATCACAAGCTGTTGTTGCTATTGATGGTGAAGAAACAACAGGCCATTCTATGATCAGTGTTATAGTGGCTTTTTTGGCTATTGAGTCTCAAGGTGGATGAATTGTCTCTCAGATGGCAGACCTGCCACCATTACTGCCATCTACCATACTAGCAGTACGAAGAATTCTGTTGAAACAAAAACAATATATCTTGTTTATTGGAAAATGAAAAGCATTAAGTTCATTTAAGCTGTAGAAGTAATTTGTATTCAAACTACACCATGCTGAAGCCTGACAGTATGATATCACTATTCCACTTGTACTGAGCATCTTGGCCTAAGGGTGAAGCACCTTGTTTCCTCTTGAGTCTTCATGTCATGGTACTAAATAAATCAGCGAATTAAAAATCCTAACAGAGTTATGAGTATCAAATGATTCAAATGACTGAATATTGGGTATCATATGATCTTGGGATACACATGCCAGAAGAACAGAGGTTTTGTATGTCCTTTAAGATCGTGTCTAGTAATAGTATATTTGAATCTAATTCATCAATATTTCAAATGTAGCATATTCCATTAGATATCTTGCGACCAATATATTTATTTTGATCTAGAGACTTATTAGCATTGGATAATAATTATGTTCTGGTGTGTATTATGAATTTATTTTCTTGAATGGAGAAGATATGTAACACTGGAAAATGGTCTGACCTTATAATAATTAATTTTGCAGATATTTGGTCCAGAGAGCAGCGGAAAGACAACATTAGCTCTACATGCAATTGCAGAAGTACAGGTGTTCATTTGTCAAAAAGCATCTCTCTTTATCTTTTGTTGAGTCTAAATTTTTTGCAAAGATATAGTTAGACTAACTCTCTCAGTGCTAAAAAAGTTGTCCAAAATTAGTGCTTCAAACAATATAATGATGTTCGTATGTGCAACAAATATGCAGAAACTAGGAGGGAATGCCATGCTTGTCGATGCAGAGCATGCTTTTGATCCATCATATTCTAGGGCATTGGGGGTAGACATTGAAAATCTGATTGTCTGCCAGCCTGATAATGGAGAGATGGCGTTAGAAAGTAATTCTTTCATTCCATTAGTTTCTGTTCAGCTGTTAAAGGATGCCAACTGTTTACTATTTGAGGTTTCCATGTATTTTATCATATTGCTGCTTTCTGTTTAGACTTCACTTGTATTAACAAGATCTGAAAACATTCCCATTTAAAGATATCCATTTTCCTATTTTCTTTTGTGTGTGTTTATTTTTTATGTAACATTTGAGCAAGCTCAATAAAATGTAGTGAAGAGATCTGAAGCCTGTTATGTGGAGGAAGGGGAAAGAGAACCAATGGAGGTGGTAAAGGATTTGATGAATCTACTTTGGATGATTAAATGTATGCTAAAAAATATAGCCTTGGATGGGTATGCGTGTCAAATATATTATTTCAAAGTGCTAAAACCTGGTAAGTTTGGATGATGCTTGTAGATGAATATTATACTAAATATACCTACTTGGCATAAGAAGCATCTGATGGATACCACATGATATGTTGTACTCTAAACAAAGTAAATAAGTTACAAGGACCAAATCAGGGCTACACTTTGTCATTATCACATAGCAATTGCTATGGCATCAACACATCATGACATGGTCATGGTTCTTAATAAAGCCTGCAATTTATATGTTATATGTATATGAATGTCCTTATAAATTTACTCATGGTCTCATTCACTTGTCCTTTTTACTGTATTTGTCTTTAAATTACTCAAGAGTTAGCTAGATAGTGCCTCGGTTGCATCATATAACTGCATTCTGTATTCTCATAGAAGAATGATACCATCTTCCATATGCACATGCAAGAATTGTATCTAAGCTCTGAATTTGCTTTCCAGGTTTGCCTTTTTGTTGAAGTCATATTGTCCACCTGTGTGGCATTTCGCCCTAGGAAAACACGCTCAGACATGATAACATACATGGGTGGATACAATGCATTTAAGGGGCTAATTCAGACAGCAGATATAACACCCGTGTAGTAATTCATGTTAATTCATGTTTTCATCTGGAAGATTGCATGTTCCATGATTAGAATTGTTGTCTGCTATCTATGTCTGTTTGACCATTCTTGAGAATGGTGATTTTGAAAATCGGATCATATTTTTTGGCTTTTAGGAGCTGTCACATTGTGCACTTTTCAATATATTATCAAAAGACTTCTTTTTTTCCACTTTATTTCTTGCCTTTTCTTTTGATTCATGCAGCAAATTCTATAATAGAAAAGTAAACTGACATGTGTTGCATAATTTTTCCCTCTTCCTGCATCAATTTAGGATACCTATTCATCTAAAAGAAGGGGAATGTGAAAATTAATTATCGTCTGTTAATTTTCATCAAGAATTCATGGTGAAGGTTGTACAGTGTATAGGCAAAAACAGATAAGATTAGGAACATTTACATTTTTTGTGTAGTTTAACTAACATTCTTTTATCTCAGTTGCGGATCGTATGTGCAGATCTGGAGCCATAGATCTCATCTGTGTTGATTCAGTCTCAGCTCTCACTCCTCGGGCTGAAATTGAAGTAAGCTCCTTGCTTTACAATTTTTTTATTGATGTGATCCCTGCTTATTATCAGAGAGTGAAATTTTTGGTTTAGGGTGAGATAGGGATGCAGCAAATTGGTCTGCAAGCTCGTCTGATGAGTCAAGCATTGCGCAAGATGTCAGGGAATGCATCAAAAGCTGGTTGTACCCTCATTTTCTTGAATCAAATAAGATACAAGGTTTGGCATTAATTTTTCTTCTTCCAGTTTGTTTCTCACTTAAAGCATATAACTTGTCACTCTGTGGATATGGTAAGATTGGAGTATTCTATGGCAACCCTGAAGTCACTAGTGGAGGGACTGCTTTGAAGTTCTTTGCATCACTTCGCCTTGAAATACGTCCTATTGGGAAGATAAAATCCGTAAGCCCAATGACACTGGCTCCAGTTTCAGTTTGCCTGTGCTAATATTATATGTAATTTATCAAAATATCTACTGTTGACTTTTTAATTGTTATTATTCTTTTCTGCAGGCCAAAGGAGATGAAGACATTGGAGTCAGGGTCCGTGTAAGAGTGCAGAAAAGCAAAGTATGTATAGCAAGATTAGGTTGTTCTTTTTCCTAATAAATTTATTCTGATGACATGAATCAGTATGACAAACCATGGTCACCTAATCATTGTTTTCACTACAAACTTTGTGAAGCAGTATTTGAACACATCATTCAAGATGAGTTGATGCTGCTTTCTTTATAAGAACAATTCTGTTTTCTTATTCTTTTTGCTTTAGGTGTCTAGGCCTTACAAACAAGCTGAATTTGAGATCATGTTTGGAGAAGGTGTCAGTAAACTGGTAATCTTGTAACCTGAGGACAGATTTTCAGATCTTATATGCTTCAAAACGACTACCTCTGCAGCGACTGATTTAAAATGCAGGGTTGTGTTCTGGATTGTGCTGAAATGATGGATGTTGTGGCCAAGAAGGGGTCATGGTATAGCTATGAAGATCAAAGGTTCACCACTTGCATTTGCACTCTTTTATTATGGGTTATGAAATATATACAGACATATCGATGCATACATACATAATTTGTATGCATACATACATAATTTGTATGCATACATACATAATTTGTATGCATACATACATAATTTGTATACATACATGCATGCACATGTACATATAAAAATATGTACATAAGGTTCGCCACTTGCATTATATATATATACATACATACATAGACATATACACATATATACATAACATACACATATATGTGCGCGTGCATGCATATATGGTGCTTCTTCATGCATTCTCCTCAGTGTAAAGCAGTTACTGTCATAAACTTAGCTAAGTTTCCGTTTCTAGCATTGTCTGAAACTTTATTGTAATATACACCAACTGCATGAAGTTTTGAGATAACTTACAGAAATCTTGACCAGATTGCATTGTTGTTGGTTTTGAGTCTAAGTGCTTATTGCACCCTGTAAAGGACCCATAGCTTAATGGATCATTTTCCTTTATTCTTACCTGACAGTGACTGTCCTATGTACATCAAAATCTCTCTTACGAGTTCTTATTCCTTGAATGTTTTAAGCACCCTGCCTCACTGTGCATCCATCAAAGTTAAGCAGAGAATATAAACAAATTTCAGCAGTACCTGATATTTGTTTTACCCAGCTGTGCTGCCTATAATCCTAAATCCTGACGATCTGGAAAGCTCTCCAGTTGGATTAACGTATATGGAATGTCAGATCATTACCTGTGCACCTTTTACATCAAACTTAAGAGTGTTTTTCACTTTTTCCCTGTTTCAGCAAATTCTGATACCCTATCATCTCCAGGAGTTACTGTTTCATCATACACATTGTGGTTTTTTGTATGCAGAAATGACAGCAATTTTTGGATTGCTGCTGGTGGATGATTACTTTAAAATTGCAGTTGTAGGATCTCATATTTTACAAGAGTTATAAGCTAAATTTAATGTTTGTTTGTATTTTTATTAGCGTTTTGTCATAAACATTAACTGCCAAAACCAGTATAGGCTTTTGTGAGTGAAAGCTTATTAATTCCACCTGGATACAGTATCCAGATTCTTAAAGAATTAGTGTTTACTATGGTGTTCATATATTCTCATACAAGTTATTGCCACTAACTACTGTAGTTTTACTCTCAAACAGGTTGGGGCAAGGCAGGGAGAAAGCGCTGCAATATCTGAGGGAAAACCCTCTTAACTGCAGTGAAATAGAAAAGGTGCGAAAGCTTATTCCTTCTTGACATCAACTCGATGTGCTTTATGCAAATTCAAACCTTTTGATAGAACCCCAGTCTCTTGTAGTCTTGGTTGCAAGACTGGAAGTTCAAATTTGTATTTACTCATTCTTTGTTCCTTGTAATGGCCTATTTTCTCTGTTAGAAGTATGCTTTCAATGCTCTTGAAAACCTAAGCAAGTTTATGCTAGTTATTTTCATTTATATTCATTCATCGCTGAATAGCAAGGTTTGCAAAATCGAGCAATACCGTTCCATCATGTTATACCATATTGGTATCAAACTAGTATTTGATACCATATTGTACCAATACTTAGTATGCCGAACCTTATCCCTACTATATTGCATACTGACACTGTTACCGGAATGGGGTCTAGTATCAAGACAGCAAACCTTAATAATCTTCAAAAATGCTAAAATGTGCCTTGCAATGGGTTGCTTAAGGTTCATTCTGTACCACATGTACACAGTCATTCTTTTTTCTCGCGTGTAAACGACTTATGAATTATCTTCGGTACAGTGAGTTGCAGAAATTTCTCTACAACAGTGCAACCTGCTTTGTTGTATCCTTATTCTGAACCGTGCATGCCTTTTCATGCCATAATAAAGACCAAAACTTTAGATGATGAGATCATTGTGAATTCACGCCATTGTTCTGAGATTTTGGACATTGTGGTGGTGCAATGAAGAAAAGTTTTTCTTATAAAATCTACTTTTCTTGGAACGGATGTTTGTCATATATGACAATATTTCATAGCAGGCTGTTCGAGCTGTAATGATGGAGGGTACCAGACATATGAGCCTCATAGCCTTTGGCCGGTCATCAACTGCTGAAGACGAGAGCATATATGATGAGAAATGATCCCTCAGCATAGCTTGCGTTGGTTATTGAAATTGTGCACGTTTATGGAACAAGGCATCTGATAGTCTGATGTTGGTGTCAGCCAATGACCGTTTGGAGCAGTCATCCTCAGAGGAAGATGAATTTGATCAGTTACTGCAGCAATTTGGCTGTCATAAAATTCTTGTTAGAGCAAAAGGGTATAGAAGAATCATTGTTCATACACTTCAATTGTATCACTAATCTCCCTTTTGTTTTATCCATCAGGATTTCAACCATCCCTGATTTTTTTGTACGGTATGAGCTCTGGGAATAGCAGTCTTTTTCTATTTTTATTTAGTATGAAGGATGACCTTTTAATAATCCTGTAATAGCAAATTTCACCAAGCCTCACAGGCTTATAAGTCGTCTCCCATCACAGATATATAAAGAGGTCAAAATCTGGTTGTCTGCATCTCCATGACTCCATCTAAAGCTTAAGTCAGCATTTGGGAGGCAACCAGCTGGGTTAACTGGGAGGATATCAAGAATATTTGCATGGACTGAGACTATCATTCAGCCAGGGTTTTCATCACCCAACTTCTATAAAATGTCTAGGTCTCTTTATGCTATCGTATGGCATGCTGTAAATTATGTCAGGAATGAATTACCTGTCGAGTAAAGTTTAGGGAGGCCTAGATTACACATGATGAGCTCCCTTTTTTTTTAAAAAAATAATCTTATTTATTTATTTATATTTTCATATTCGGTTCTCTTGGATGCATGCCAAGGAGGAGCAATGAAAGATGTTATAATATAATATTCTGACTGCTATTTGCACATCTATATTCATCCATCTTCCCTTTGAGATTCGAGCAACTATTAATATCTTAGCAGTTCAGCATCTAACTGCCTAAGCATAATACCATGAGCACATTCGGGTCAGTTTTACATCCCATAGGGAATGCTGATTAATATCACATTCATATCCAATTCAAGCCATTGAATCTACTGATTGGAATTGAAATTGCTATATATCAGTTTCCCTATGGTCTAACTTTTAGTGAATAACCAAGCCAAGGTAATCTGTCTAGCAAATTTGATATTTCATTGCTTGAAGTAACCTCAGACCTGCATCCATGATAATGTTTGTTCTCCTTGGAGTACCAAAAGCAATTTCCATGTCTAAATGTTCTTAAGAAATTACAAGGCGGGCCCACTTACAAGGATATCTGCAGTACATCTGTGGGGAATGGATAAAATTACCCCACACGCTAGCAAAGTATAATTGATGGATATAGCTTCTAGTAATCTGGCAACATTCTTTCCAGTTCCAGGCAACGAAGTAATTCCACAGCAGTCAAGCAATCACACTTTCAGCGGGCTTATTTGTGAAACAAATTGGTATGGTAAGGCAGACCTTGAAGAACTAAGGGATCTTTTCTAGGGGAACTGTGGATTATCAACTTGAAGTGGTTGTTTGTACATTGTTCTGGTGCATGCCAATGTACCAAATCTGAAACCCCAAAATCCATCCCAAATCCATAATCCCTAATACCAAATCCAAAATGCTAAACCCTAAACCTCAAACCATAAATCTACGCATTTTATAAACACATAAAAGCAGCAAGATTGGGTACATATAACTGTATTCACAGCTCCACGTACACCTATTACCAGTTCACAGTTCAAAATCTATTAACAGAGACTAAGAGGATAAGAGGATTCATGCCTTTGGTACACATATTCTAGGATTAACTAGAAAAATGGATATTGCTGGAAATTTTAGCAACAATAATTGGCAGCCTTTAATCAACAATAACATTTAGCAGAGACTAGGAAGGACAAAAGAGGGTTCGCGTCTTTGGTACATATACTCCAGGATTAAATAAAAGAACAGATAATGCTGGAGATTTTATTGACAATAATGAGAAGCCTTTCTTAGTAGTTGAATTTATTTACACACAAAAGAGCAGATGTTCACTTTTAGCCTGATCAGATGTGTCTCAGGGATGCCAACCTCTTCTCCAGATCATCAACTTCAGGGTTTGCTGGAGTTGTATCAGTTCTGCAAACACATGAGAATCTCAGAATATAGATGAAATTTGAGAATGAGTAAAAGGAAATAAAAGTCTCTGGCTTACAATTAGTAATTTCACATTCATCTGTCTCTCTGAGACACATTTCAAGTTAAGTACACTGATATGAACACCCCCTCCCCACTCTCTCCAAAAAGCTACAATCGCTTGGTCTCCTTTAACTTAGTTCTTTTACTTCCAAAATTACTTTGTTTTAAGCATAATGCATGAAACAACTTCATCACAGCAACAGAAGGAAAAATATCTCAAGGCATCCTTGACCTCTACATGCTTAATAGTTCTCAATAACCAAATGATTTGTAGGATACAATAACTGAAGGCATTTTTGGCTTCTAGATACTCAAAAGGAGTTCTCCATTAAGACATGATGCGCATAGAATTACTGTAATCTCTTAGTGAACCATAGAGCTTGAGCAGCTTCCACTGCTCGTTACTTTTTTTTGGACATGATACACAGATGAAAATCATTTCAGTGAATAAGACATTTTATACTTGATGATTTCAACTTCTTGTAAAGCAGTACCATGCTCACTGGATTGAACAAGATATGTTTCAAGTCAAAAGAAAATATGGTAGAAATTTGATTCCTTTGCATGAGGTATCCTACAGGATGAGTGATCACTTTGCATTAACTTCCAGATACTTAAATTTGAATTCAGAATAACCAACTCTCACAGTTAGCAATCCCAAATTATACGCAAAGAGAAATTAATCTATATAATCTTCTTTCTTGTTCTGAACTCCTTGAGATATTACTGTCTTGTTTAGAGTGAGCATGAATCATAATTGCATAAACACCATTTAGTGGACAGTAAACAGAAACATGTATTTTGTACCTTGTGATATTGTCTACTTTCTTATTGTTCACTGCAACCCGGCCCTTAGGAGCTGAAGATAACTGTGAGAAGTCAAGAAAAGAGGAGATTAGATCAGCATCGAGCTTATACATATTGATGGATCAATCAAACATTTATATACTTTTTGAAACTGCATACTGATTAAACTCTCTCTCTCTCTCTCTAAAAAAATAAAAAAATAAAAAAAAGGATTACCTGTGAGGCAACATCAACACCAATTTCATCAAGTACCTGAAAAAAGAACACATCAAGTGAAAATGAGATTGTCAATTCAACCTTGGAACAGTAATTGACAAGGAAAATGAAGCGAAAAGGGTTTTACTTTCAGCCACTCTATATGAACAAGTTCCATGGTGAATCCTAGTCTAAATGTAAAACTGTAGCAGTTAGTCTACCTGATTAGTGAGCTCTTCTGTTTCCTCCTCTGCCTCATCTTTATCCAAAGCTTCATCTATAGCCTCTGACAGCATCTCAATCTGCATAGAAAAATAATATATTACTTCTTGAAAGAAAAATTCTATGGGTAATTAATGCAGCTACTCTGAAAACAGATATGACATTGATGACTTGATCAAAATTTATTTGTCCTCGGTCACTTGATTTTCAGTCATTTATGGTCACAAACAAGTTCTCCAAGGATAACTACAGCCTCCAAAGAGTAAGTTGTTCCATCACTAGGTCTGTTATCACCGTCATCAAGTTATGAGTCTGCTGGACTCCAATAGAATTCATCAGATGTGTTTAAAGATGGTGATGTGGCTAAAATACACAGCCTAGTAATGGTACCTGAAACTCAAATGCTGGTTGCCTTCTCAGAAGAAACTTTAGGATCAGTAGTTTGAAGCAAATCCAATGCAGCTTTTTGTTGAATAGCAGGCTTCCAGAAAAGGTGACTATCACTGAATAAACCCTATATGAATTTAGATGTATCTAAAAATCAGTCTCCAAAACAGAAAATTCTTAGTGCTGGAAGAAAATATATCATGCAATAGGAAGGTTAGGTAATGATGGTTTTTGTCACCTAACACTTCCCATTCTATGTCACCAACCTTCAAACCTTCCTATAGGGGTCAGGTTAAACATGGGTCGAGCCAGAAAAATCCAAACTTGAACATGACCAATTTATCAAACAGGTCAGGTTTTGAAACCTGAACCTATTTTGTTTAATAAACAGGTTATCAGACCTGACTCGTTTAATCTGTTTATTAAATAAGTAACCCGGTTCAGATATGGGTCATCCGTGTCCAACCCAATCAAAAGAAAAAAAGATAGGAGAGCGGGCTTATACTCTGCTTTGATGACTACATCATTGCTAAGCTTGTCTGGTTGCCTCGACCCCAATCTTGGGCCTTGGCCATGTCTCTGCCCTTGACCCCACTCTCAAGCGAAACCACCTCTCCGCTCTCGGCCGCCTCTTTGCCCTTGGCACTTTGTCGACCTTCGGCCACCTCGACTCTACTCTTGGCCACCTATCCATCCTTGTCGATCTCTCTAGCCATCTTGACCCCATTCTTGCTGGCCCTTTGTCCTTATCACCTCTTTGCCCATGCCAATCTTGGTTGTCGCTTCTCTGCTCCCCCTCATCCCTAGCCACATCATCACCTCCATCTCGACCTTCCCCGACGAGACAATGGGGCACCACTCCTCTGACCAGATCTCAAGCCCTCTTCATCCCACTCTTTGCTATCCCTCAGCCTTTGGTACCCTAAGCCACCCTGGTGCAGGGCAGTTGTCAAACGCCTGCAGCGACCAAAACCCCGATTCAGGAGAACGGGTTCTGGAAATTTTTTGATGCTAGGATTGAGCAAGTTGGGGAAGATCCTTTGAAACCTGCAACGATCAAGCGCTGGAAAGGCTGCGTGATTCCTCACGTTGCCAGCCCTCTACCGGATTTCAATCCGGGTCTTCACGAACGGAAGGGACAAACGATGGGTTTCTCACCGTGAGTCCCTGTTTCTTTCTTCTTTTTTTTTAATCAGGAACTAGAAAAGGAAGAAAGAGATTCCTCACGGAATCGTCTTCTCCCAACCAGGCTTTTGGCTTGATGTGCGCAAGGAGAAAAATAGATTGCCGGCGGCCTTCTACGGAAAGAAGACACCCAAAAGGAAACAACAACGTGTAATTGTTTTTCCAAACAAAGAAAACACGCTGTGCAATTTCTTCTTCCAAAACGCTCCAAAACAAAAAAACACGCCGTCCAATGTTTCCAAACAAAACAACGTGCAAAAAAAATCTCTTATTCCAAAAACAACCAACAGCACGTTATCCTTGGTTCAGGTTTTAAGGAAAAAGCCATACAAGGTTTTGTTGTCCCCCACGTGATTAATTGGGAGGGGAATAATAAAAAAAAACTAAACACTAATTTTGCGTGAAACTCTTCAAACGATTTTTTTTTTTTTTCATAAAAAAAATCAAGAGATCACGCCACTAATAAAATTATAATAATAATAATAAAACTAAAGACTCCGGTGTTTTCCCGGATCCGAAATTTCACGGACGCAATTAGTGTATTGGGCCTTCGGCCCAATTCCCAATTAATTGTTTTCATCCCAAAAACGGGTCAGATTTGAAACTTGCTTCCCTTGAAGGCGTCTGGACCTGCGCACGTTTCCTGCTGGCGAGGCTGGCGCCCCTAAATCGTCATGGGTCGGAAGCTGAACCGAAACGTCTGGGTTGGGCTTCGCCGAACTATCACCAGGCTGTCCTGATATATGAGTCAGCTGATCAGGTTCAATATTCATCTCGATGTCCGCATCACTCTCCCCTTCCTCTGAAAAGCTTGTCCTCAAGCTTGAATTATCACCTGCATAAGGGGTTAGATGTCGAATATTGAATACATCAGAAATAAGGACATCGTCTGGTAATTCAACTCGGTAGGCATTGTCACTAAATTTCTCCAACACCTGACAAGGACCAATTTTCTTTGGTTTGAGTTTGGTGTAGGCCCCCTGTGGATATCGTTCTCTTGGCAAGAAGACCCATACCAAATCACCAACCTCAAAAGTCTGCTGTCGACGCGTCTGATCAGCCTTAGCCTTATACTTGGCATAATTTTGCTCTAGATTGGCTTTAACAGTTGCGTGCACCTCACGGAGATCAGCCACTCGATCTTCTATTTTCTTACTTGATTTGTTTGGCACATCAACAGGTAAAATATCAAGTGGTCCTCTTGGCAGAAATCCATACAATACCTGAAAGGGTGCAAAACTAGTAGAACGGTTCACCGAAGAATTGAACTCAAACTCAATCTTTGGCAAACATACATCCCAGTTTTTAAATTCTTGAACATTGGCTCTCAACAAGTTACCAAGACTTCGGTTGACAGTCTCGGTTTGCCCATCGATCTGAGGATGATAGGGACTACTGAATTTTAATATTGTACCCAACTTTTTCCATAATTCATGCCAGAAATGCCCCATAAACTTGCTATCTCGGTCCGAAACTATTGACGATGGTAACCCATAATGTCGGACAACTGCAGAAAAATAAAGATCAGCTACTTTCGACGCATCAAATATTGTTTTGCATGGCAAGAAACAAGCCATCTTGCTGAACCGATCTACAACTACCATAATTGAGTCTAGACCTCTCACTGTCTGCGGTAAACCAATAACAAAATCCATAGATACCTCTCGCCAAGGCTCATCTAGAATCGGTAAAGGGATATATAAACCTTGATTTGTATCTGATCCTTTAGATTCCTGACACAAACGGCATCTCTTCACATAGGTTTTGACATCTCGGTCAAGCCCAGGCCAATAAAACCGTTGACGAATTAACCATGTAGTTTTGTCTCTTCCAAAATGTCCTTGATTATGCAGCTCCTGAATAATCAATACACGCAGTGAAGTGTTAGGAATACAGAGACAATTACCACGGAACAAATATCCATCATGTAGGACGAAGTCAGATCGACCTCCAGCTTCCAATTCAATCACAATGCTCTGGAAATGCTCATCTGCACGGATATCATCCTTCATGCTTTCAAACCCAAGGGTATATACTTGCATAGCACCAATCAATAAACTCCGTCTACTTAAAGCATCTGCTACTTTGTTCAAAGTGCCTGACTTATGCTTGATGCTGAAAGTATACTCCTGTAGAGTACTTACCCATTTTGCATGTCTGGAGCTCAACTTATGCTGTCCATGTAGAAATTTTAATGCTTGATGATCTGAGTACAGCACAAATTCTCGCTGGATCAAGTAATGTCGCCAATGTTGCAATGACCTCACAATGGCGTATAGCTCCAAATCATAAACTGAATACAATAGTTTGGCACCTCCAAGCTTCTCACTGTAGAAAGCAATGGGTCTCCCATCTTGGCTGAGTACTGCGCCAATCCCAGTCTTCGAAGCATCACAATCCACTTCGAATACCTTGTCAAAATCTGGAAGAACCAATAGTGGTGCTTGGGTCAACTTGACTTTCATCTCATCAAATGCTGCCTGAGCAGTGTCATTCCATCCAAACTGATTTAATTTCAACAAGTCTGTTAAGGGTGCAGCAATCTCACTATACCTCTTCACAAACCTTCTGTAAAAACCCGCAAGACCCAAAAAGGATCTCAATTCAGTCAAAGTAGTAGGTGCTGGCCAGTCCACTATCGCTCGCACCTTACTTTCATCTGGAAGAATTCCATCACCAGTAACAACATATCCCAGAAAAATTAATTTGTCTACCATCCAAATACACTTCTCTGGGTTAGCAAAAAGCTGGTTTTCACGTAATACTGTTAGAACTTGTGAAACATGCTCAACATGCTCTTGTGCTGTCTTACTGTATATCAATATATCATCAAAGTATGCAACAACAAAAGAACTAAGGAATGGACGCAAAACCTGGTTCATTACTCGCATGAACGTACTAGGTGCATTAGATAGCCCGAATGGCATCACCAACCATTCATACAGGCCTTCCTTTGTCTTGAAGGCTGTCTTCCATTCATCACCTGGCTTCATTCTGATCTGATGGTACCCACTTTTCAAATCAATCTTAGTAAAGAACACGGCACCACTCAACTGATCTAGCATATCATCCAGCCTCGGTATTGGAAATCTATACTTCACAGTAATTCTGTTTATTGCCCGGCTGTCAATACACATACGCCATGAACCATCCTTTTTCGGCACCAAAAGTGGTGGTACCGCGCATGGGCTAATGCTTTCCCGTACAAAGCCTTTGTCTAAAAGATCTTGAACCTGTCTCTTCAGCTCCTCATGCTGCTATGGGGTCATTCGATAATGAGCCTTATTCGGCAACACAGAACCTGGAATCAGATCAATCTCATGCTGAATATCTCGAAGTGGTGGCAAACCCGCAGGAAGCTCACTCCGTACAACATCCCGAAATTCCTCCAAAACTGACACCAACTCTTTAGGAATATCATGTAGCTCCTGCTCCCCATTCTGGCCAAACTCTTCTGGCTTACTAACCAGGGCAAAACAGAAATCTTCTCCCTCTAAACTCACCTCAAACTCCCTGCTTGGCAAACAAATTATCACCTTCTGTTCAGCCATGTCCTGAAGTGGTTTCAAGATCACTTTTCTCCCATCTGGTCGCAGCATATAAGTATGAGTGTAACCATTATACACTGCTTTATTATCAAACTGCCATGGTCGTCCCAAAATGATGTGTGTCGCATCCATCGGTACAACATCAGCTACTATTGACGTTTCAAGCTGAGGACCAAAAAACAAGGCCAACCTACATCGTCGACTGACCTGAATATCTGCATCCCGATTCACCCAGCCGAGCTTGTATGGTTGAGGATGGGGCTCTGTCATCAACCCCAATTTCTTCACAACTTTCTCAGCAATCACATTCTCCCAACTTCCAGAATCAATAATTACCTTGCAAGTTTTACCAGCTACAGCGCACTTTGTTGAGAAAATATCATGTCGACGCCAATCTCCTCCAGCTCTTGGTGCAAGACACATCCTCCTAATAATCAGACTCTCCCTGGATGTGGTCTGGGTCAATCACATACATCTCATCCTCGAACTCCTAATCCTCGGGAAATTCAACTTCCTGCTCCTCCTCCATAAGTAACTGGGTACGCGCCTTGGGGCACTCATTGGCATAATGTCCTAGGTCATGACACCGATGGCAGCGAACATTGGCTCGATTGCTGCCCACCCTCTGCTGAGTACCTGAAGCCCCACTCGGCACTGTAGGTCTCGGAGGAACTGCCGAAGTTTGTTGCCTCACCACAGGAGGTGCACTCCTACTACCAGAACTCTGCCCCGAAAACTGACCAGATAATTTTCCTCTGCTCTGGAACCCTCTATTCCGCATGAGGCTCCGCTCCACTGCTTGCGCCCGCATGTGCGCATCACCAACACTGTCAATCCGATGCAAAGCCAACGCATCCTGGATCAGGAATCGCAGTCCAAGCAAATACATGGCTACCAACCTCGGTTCTGACTCCATCAATCGGTTTCGAGCCACCAGTCGGTAGAACTCTGTAGTATAATCTTCCACGCTTCGATTTCCTTGTGTTAAACCATGCAATTTAGAATAAAGGACCTGTTCATGATTTGGAGGAAGGAATTCTCGATTCATCTCCTGCTTCAAGGCTGCCCATGATGCAATTGGTGGCCTCCCATCCATATACCTCCGGTAGTGCTGTGCATGCCACCAAGCCGCTGCTCGATCTCGGAATCGGATTGTGATAAGCGGCACTTGCTTGTCCAAAGGCACTTCTTTCAACCGGAAAACATCATCAACCTGCAGGGTCCAATCCACATACTCATCAGGATTCAAACCACCTCTGAACTCCGGTATTTCAATCCGAAACCCGGACTCCCAACGAGTCTGATTGTCATGCATAGGTGGCGGTCCGAAATTCCTGGGAAGCGCTACATCATGCCGCGGTTGCTGCCCTCTTTGCAATGGTGGAGGATCTTCAATATTCTGTAAAGGGTTGGCATCACCTTCTCGATGTTCGTCAGGTACATTGCGATCTTGGTGAAGTATAGCACGATCTTGCGCCTCCAACCGTGCCATCATTGCTTGCAAAACAGCCATCATCTGCTGCTGGGTCTCCATAACGTCACGAAGAGAAGGCTCCCTATTGTTCCGCTCCATGGTTGCCGACAGAATTTTTTTTTTTTTTTTTTAAAATCTAGAACGGAACAAGGACAGATCAAGAACAAGAATGGATCAAGGCTCTGATCAAGAACGGATCAAGGCTCTGATCAAGAACGGATCAAGGCTCTGATACCAAGCTGGTGCAGGGCGGTTGTCAAACGCCTGCAGCGACCAAAACCCCGATTCAGGAGAACGGGTTCTGGAAATTTTTTTGATACTAGGATTGAGCAAGTTGGGGAAGATCCTTTGAAACTTGCAACGATCAAGCGCTGGAAAGGCTGCGTGATTCCTCACGTTGCCAGCCCTCTACCGGATTTCAATCCGGGTCTTCACGAACGGAAGGGACAAACGATGGGTTTCTCACCGTGAGTCCCTGTTTCTTTCTTTTTTTTTTTTAATCAGGAACTAGAAACGGAAGAAAGAGATTCCTCACGGAATCGTCTTCTCCCAACCAGGCTTTTGGCTTGATGTGCGTAAGGAGAAAAATAGATTGCCAGCGGCCTTCTACGGAAAGAAGACACCCAAAAGGAAACAACAACGTGTAATTGTTTTTCCAAACAAAGAAAACACGCTGTGCAATTTCTTCTTCCAAAACGCTCCAAAACAAAAAAACACGCCGTCCAATGTTTCCAAACAAAACAACGTGCAAAAAAATCTCTTATTCCAAAAACAACCAACAGCACGTTATCCTTGGTTCGGGTTTTAAGGAAAAAGCCATACAAGGTTTTGTTGTCCCCCACGTGATTAATTGGGAGGGGAATAATAAAAAAAAACTAAACACTAATTTTGCGTGAAACTCTTCAAACGATTTTTTTTTTTTCATAAAAAAAATCAAGAGATCACGCCACTAATAAAATTATAATAATAATAATAAAACTAAAAACTCCGGTGTTTTCCCGGATCCGAAATTTCACGGACGCAATTAGTGTATTGGGCCTTCGGCCCAATTCCCAATTAATTGTTTTCATCCCAAAAACGGGTCAGATTTGAAACTTGCTTCCCTTGAAGGCGTCTGGACCTGTGCACGTTTCCTGCTGGCGAGGCTGGCGCCCCTAAATCGTCATGGGTCGGAAGCTGAACCGAAACGTCTGGGTTGGGCTTCGCCGAACTATCACCAGGCTGTCCTGATATATGAGTCAGCTGATCAGGTTCAATATTCATTTCGATGTCCGCATCGCACCCCCCCCACAACCAAAAAAAAAAAAAAGGAGAATGAGAGAGACCAAAGAGGCAAACAACCGAAGACTTACAAAGACTCTCAAAGGCCCTCTGTGGATCACATGTGCCATGCATGTTAGTTTTGAAATTTAAATGGGTCTAGTCTTCTAGAGACCTGATGGGTTTAGGCGAGCTACAAAGCTTTTTGAAATTTTATAATTTATTTTAGATGGATACTTGAATTTTAGCCAAACTCAATTAATAAATGGGTTAAACGGGTCAAAAAATAAAAAACCCAAGCGCGACGTGAATGATTAAACTGGTTGACCAGTTTATAATCCGAACTCATTTAGGCCAAACCCAAGCTTGCTTAAGGCGGGTTGAACGGGGATCAGGTCGTATTTTGTCACCCGTACCTTCCTTCAACATTATCTTTTCCAAACCACCTATGCATATTAAGAATCAAAAAAACTTTAGCAGGGCAGTATCCTATATAGCCACTAGAGTGACGTGCAAAGAAGATAACTAAAGAAAGCCATGTAACAGATCCTCCCTCTATGTTTCTCAAAAAAGAAATTATGCAGAGCTAGTGGATGTCAGGGCCCAAGATATTGAAAAGCATCAAACTTTTGCTATGGAATAGCAACTTGAAACTACATCTTTTCTGAACTAGTCTACTTTGGTCAAGATGACATTTTGAACAAGTTACTCATCCTCTCCTTTATTGATAACTGTTTTTGGCAGTGCTCACCAGGAATAAATCGTGAACCAGTTATAGACGCCTGAGAAAAAAGATTAACCAGCTACAATGGTTACATAACATCAAATTTCATGTTTTGTTCCATGCAAAATGCATGTCTGCAATATGTTTGCTGCAATATAATAATAGGAATAATCATGCCAATCGTGCAACATTTTCAGATATCTGTTCATGTTGTGTTATGGGTCTGTGTCTGTGTATGTGACTGTCTGTGTTTCTGCTGGTGAACAATGATTAGGAACCAAAGTTTGACCGGTTTCATTTAACATTCACATTTCAATTTAATTATACTGAACAAATCATGGAGCAAAGCAACAAAATACACATTTCAGGGAAAAAGGGAAAAAGTTGAGAATTTTACAGGAAGCACCACAGTCAACTATGAAGATGAGAGTACAAAAAGGATACATTAAAATTTATACTAGATAGCTAAAGAGCTCTACCGTCATGTCCATTTGGGCTGATTGCTTCTGGAATTCTTTCATTACTTTTGCCTGCTTTGCTGGTTCCATTTGCTGAAACATGACAATAAATTTCAGTATTATAAAGAATCCCAATATGAGAAATGGTGATGAAAAACGAACAACCTAAGACTTCTACTAAATTTTTCAGGATAAGACTAAATATCTGTTCAACCAATATAAAATTTGAGCTTTAAGCATACCTTGTTCATGGCTGCCATTGCTTTGCTTGCACCCTTCATGCCAGCAGAAATTGAAGTACTTGCATACATTGCCTAAGAAAAACAGAAAACGTAGTTTTTTTTTTTAAAATCTTTTTTTTATGTGAATCTGGAAACATTACTGCAGGCACTGCTAATTAAACATAGCTAGTTTTAAAGTCAGGATTCTTGACCTTTGTGTGAGTTGCTACACCTCTAATTTGTGCACGTGCTCCCTGCAAGTTAGTGATTTGCTGCCTCAGACGAATAAGTTGATGAGCTAAGATCCGAGTTGCAGGCTGAAGAAAATAAAGCCAAATAAGTGGTGAATGCATATCAAATTAGAAAATTAAGACCTACTTCCAAAATCGAATCACAAAATAGCATAGTTGTAAGAAGCCCAAGTACCCAACACACTAATCCACCTAACCATAAAACATAGTAGAACATTTTGATATCAATAATAATTAAGAAAAAAAAAAAAGAAATTTATGTATAAACCTAGCAAACTGACCTCATTTCCAGTTTTTGCAGTCTTCTTTATCTCGGCAACCAGCTTTTTCTCCTGCCATGATTCACTTCTGAGTAAGAATATGGAATATAGCAATGTGCAAAATTTTGCATACAATAAACTGTTTGGGCTTGGCAAGTTTACCTCTATTTGCAGGGATGCAATCTCCCGTTCGATGCCTGAAGAAAAAATAATGGAATAAATATCACAATCTTTTTACTACCAAACTTATTGAACTTTCTAAGTGGATTATCATTTCAACCAGTGATATGGTTTCTCATCCACAAATAATCTTAGATGCATGTGCTTAGATAGGAAGGTGGTCATGCCTTCATCAGATGTATATATTTTGTTTTCTAGATGAAAGATTCACAAGGCTTAAAGTAAGGTCAGCTAAAATTGTTTCGGATGCCTCCCCTTACATATACATAACTTGATTATAATGACCATTTGCTGACAAGAATAGCAGCTGTAGAGGCAAATAGTAGTTTATTTTTACACTCAATTGTGTCAGCTTGAAAAAAGTAAGGACTCATTCTGTTTGTGGGAAATTTTTTTTATTCCATGAAGTAACTTCCTAAGAAATTACTTCCTGGAAATAGGATTTTGGCATATTTGGTTGATCATGGAAAATTGGCTTATTACAGAGTAGCTTATGTTTGACTGAACATCCACTTTTTTGAAAAAAAAGTCTACAAAACCTATTATGCCCATAATAGATATGATACCCCATTTTGCTCCCAATTTTTGTATAAATAAAAATATTATATTAATATTACTATAGATATAATTTTAATATATTATAACACAACATAAATCATAATAATTTATTATTTTAATATAATAAATTTATGATATATATAAATTTAATATAATATTAATATAAATACTATATTAGTATCAATAAAAATATTATATCAATATAAATATTAAAATAATATTAATATATTATAAATGTTATATCATATTAATATAAATATTAGGATAATATTACTATTCAATATTTCATCTTAACTATTTATTTATATGTTGTAGATTTTAGCTGTAGATCTTAAAAGGATATTTTTGAAAAGAAAAAAGGTTAATATTTTCCATCCTATGAAAAGTCCTAAAACCCACCTCTCTTCCATTGATTTTCATTGTCCATAAAATACAGAAAGTGCCTTTTCATGAAAAAAGCTTTTTTCATTCTCTCTTCTCTTAAACTTCAACCAAAGAAGGGACCCCCTCTCCACTTCTGAGGAATTGCCTTTTCCCTCCTCCACTTCCGGTGAACCAAACGAGTCCTAAACATATTTATTCAGTAAGCAGCGAAATAATCCAATGACATGGTCAATTTTCGGTTGCTATCCATTATTTACTGCAATAACAGCCAATAATGGCCATTTTAGCAACCATCACTTTATTCAAACAAACCTAATCAATTACAGATTCCAGGGTAGTCGAACATTAAGGGATATCATTCTAGTTTAAACCTTGACTGAACTATGAGATGGAACACAGCAACATATGTCAGATTGAAAAGGAGATAGGACAATATCCAACTGGCTATAATTTTTACACTTTTATCTCAGTTTAATGCATCAATGCTTTTTCTGCAAAGGAAAACTCTGCAGGAAAATATCGTCAAGATACATTTAAAGACAGGATTCTAACCTCTAATGGCGACGGACATTTCTCTTTTGCTCGTCCTAAGAGCATCTGCGATAGAAAACATGATCAGATTCTCGTATACAGAAGAACAAAACTAAGATCAAGTAGATAAACGAAAAAGGACATCTGAATATCACATAAAACCCTATAATTGCAGTAAAAATTCAAGAAAGCATACAAAAATGATTTCTATCAACAAAGTTTTTACGAGCCAAAAAAGCAGTACGCAACTTTTTCATGTTTTTCCAGAAAAAAAATGATCTTTTAGACCTAGAAGAATCCAATAGAATATATATAACAGAAAACAGCAACCCATGACAACTCCGACGCACAGAGACGAAATGCTTGACGGAAAACACCAGGAAAAAAAACCCAAGAATGGCCACTGACCTTTGGCGGAGGTTTTCTTCTTGAAAATGTTCATGGCTACGCCCCTCCAACGCGATCGCAGAGACCGGGAAATCGGAGAAGCAAAGAGCCCTAATTGGTGTCAGTTCCAGAGAGAGATCGGGCTTGGGTTCTTATGGCGGTGTTGGGAGTCTAACAATTGGGCAATTTGGGCGCTGCTCGCCCGCTTGCTCGCTCGCTCGCTCGGTAGAACTCCAGAACGGCAGTGGCCCAAGTAGCCGTTACGCTTTGGACGAAATCAACTATTTGCATGCGTTCGCTTTCCAATTGCCGACGAGCCTTTCCCCGTCGAAACGAGAGGCCATGCTCCTGCCGTAGTATTTTTTTTTTTTTGGTTATATATATATATATATATATATTCTAATTAAATTTTATTTCCTAAAAAGTATAATTAGATTTTATTTCAAATAATAAAAAATACAGATTTATTGCATGTGCCCAATTTTAGTTTAAACAATGAGCATTTACTATATGTGATGCACAATCAGGATGAAAATGTATTTTTATAATCTTAGCTGTCAAAAAAAATAAAAAAATGATGCATTAACTTGAAGGTATATTACCAGGCCTAGGATGATTACCATTGTGTATGCTTGGTCAAAGCTTGCTTGGAAGCCTTTTAAATCCAAGGCCAAATCTTATTTTGTTGAGAGTTTAGGCATTGACATGGCATTGCCCTATCAAATTAGTCATTTTTGTGATAAGTTGTCGACTAGACCAGGATGACTCCTTTAGTTGGCTAGTTCAATGCTGGCCTTGGATGGGTTGGTTTTATCTAACCCCGATGTTGCAAGTATTTTTGAAAGGATAATCAAGTGACTCCCTGTGGCAGTATAAATAGATATGACCAAATAATAAAATCAAGATTTAAAATAAACGGCAATATAACTCTCATAACGGTCGATGTGGTGGTTTATGTGCCACTCATTATGTTATTTCTATTGTAATAGGTATAACAGGAAAAATGATAACGGTTGTTGTAACATGTTATTTAGTATAATAATGATTTTTTTGTGATATATATATATATATATATATATATATGACATTTGTTATTTTCATTCTTTTAAATAAATAATATTGTTTAAAGATATCAGTTTTCCTTCAAAAATGGTTGTGTAGTCAAAGAAATTATCTAATGAAAAGTAAAGGGAAAAATAACATTATTTTTTCTGTTATTACCTATTATTTTTCATTCTAATTATAATATTTGATATAACAATGATATTTTAATATAAAAAACTTTAAGAATGCTCTTTCTAAGATAAATAAAAGCTAAGAAAATTTATAACAGCATACTTTTAAGTTTGGACCGTTTATACTTAAATTCTAAAAATTTAAAAAGTGCTAATTAGTTATTAAAATTTTAAATTTGTTGTAATATAATCCAACCGTCTATTTGGATCCCGACACCATTTACAAAATGAGAAAAAGATAAAAATATCTTTGCTTTGAAAAAGATGTCTTTAATCATCTACCTATACAAATTCCAAAGTACCATATTCTTTATTATTTATTCATCTTCATAGATTTTAAGGTACATCATCCTTTGTTATTGATTTATTAGAACAAATCTTAAAGTACTCCGGCCTCAATCATTCATCCATCCATATGCATATATCTTAAAAGAGCTTCATCTTTATCATCTGTCTACCTGCATAAATTGTAAAGCACTTTATCTGTGATTCATTTTCCTATATGTTGCTGTATGGACCGTCATGGCCTGTAGCTCCGGCACGATATCGGACATCGCCCTCCTCGTCTAGAATCCCGCGTGCGTACCCGGTCCCCTGCAAAAGAAAAAAAGACCCGGATCAGGGATCCTAGCCGGGGCACTCCGATGATCAAGTCAGAGGGCGATCCAAGGGAACAGATCCTTGGTGGATCCCGATGAGGTCTCCACATTCGGAAGTTATCTTTTAGAGAAAAGAAAGTGAGAAAGGAGTGTCAACGGAGGAGAGCCTGAGTAGGGTTGGCTGTGACCGTGGAATTCTTCCGACGAATTCTTCCAGTAGCCTCAAAGCATTTCATCTGGTTTGCTCTTCCCTTCTGTGTGCCGACGATTACCTTGCTTATCCCTTGCTGGCTTGTCCTCTCCCCTTGTTCGGAGGCCCCTTGAAGTTTGTTATAAAGAGGCAGTCTTGCACCTTGAGCTGGCTTCCCAGATATTCCCCTTTTGGGGGAGTCTCAGGGGTTGACACCTGGTAGCCTTCGAGGGCTATGCATGAGCTCCCCTTTCTCCCTTCGTGGCAAGGAGTTATGTCACTAGCTCTGACATTCTGGTTGGTCGTCATGTTTTAGGAAGCTTGGCAGAGCATTGGTATGCGGGCGGTCGTCCCAAGATTTGAATCTTCTGGTATGACCTTCTTCTTGTGGGTGATGCAGACAGTAGGTTTAGGGACGCCGTGCCTCGAATGGGGCGTTCCTTCCCAATTGGTGTAAACCTAGACCTGAGGGGATCCTGGTGCTCCGAAGACGCTCCCTCCTTAGGCCTCAGGCGGCGGGCCGCTACCTGTCAGTTGTACCATCCCAGCGGTGGGGTCTTGATGAAGACAACCCCCTTTTCCATCATGATTTGAATCTCTATCGTCCTCCTTTCTTTAGTTGGTGGTAGTATGAGCACGATCCCGGCCAGGAGCTGACCTCGGCAGGGGGGCTCACTTCAGCTCCTCCCTTGGGCACCATGCTCAGGTGGCACCTCCACCCGCCACCTGACAGTCGGCGTCCAGATGGATTCCACATCAACGGATACAGCTGTATCAGTTGCCCCCCACTCTCAAGCCCGAAAGATGATATGGTGCTCAAGGCATGGAGAGTAATGATCACACTGACATGGATTGGGATGTCTCTTATGTTACTGACATCTCTGCATGCCTGTGCTTCTAAGATCATGCCTTTGCATTGATGGGGGTTTCATGGCGCTTGGCTTTCCGATGGTGGTCATAAATGCTTCTCCTGGGTCGACACGAATCCTTTGGGAATGAAGCATCGGGTCACCCGGTGCCTGTACATGGCATCTTCTGGCTGGTCAAGCAATAATGAGGCATGTACCTTCAATCGGTATGAGGGAGCGACAGGATTTGTTCCAGAGAGGCCACCCCTTGCCTTTTTAAGTGCAGCTAGATAGGCCTTTGCAGAGTCTCTTCCTTTCTCCAATGCTTTTCTCTTTAACTCTTCTCTCCTGGCTTGTGCTGAGGGAGGTCTTCTGGTGAACTTCAGGTCCCTGAACGAAGGACCGATAGGCCACATGATGTTTCTCTGGGAATGTCTAGCCAGCATCCTGGCGGGGGCATCCCGATCGGAGAAGAAGTCCACTGAGCTTGAGATTTCCCTGAAGGAGGAGAAAGTGAAGAGGCCCTGGGGGGCAGAGAAGGTGGTTGCTCGTGTGATGGGAGCAGCCTATCTGTGAACCTCCTGGATACGCTTGGTCATGCAATTGAATGGGGGGACGGCCACGATTGTAGTTGCCGTGGTACTACTGAGAGTGGCTTAACGAAGAGTGGCCGTAGCTGCTCTTGGAATCACCAGATTAGTGAAATCCAAGAAGGACAGTGCGATCGAGGAGGATGCATTGCTGTATCCCTTCCTCAGGTGTTCACTCGAGGAAGGGCACCTGCATCCTCGAGGTGACGGAGCCGATGTTAGGCTTTAGAGACCTGGCGGACTCCTGGGGAGGACAGCATGGTAGAGGCGGACGTGTCATCGTCCTCCTTCCCAGGAAGCTTAGTTGAGGGAGGGATTGGTGTACCTCCAATTGCTTTCGGAAGTAGGATCCATAACTTGGGAGGATCCCTTCTTATCTATAACTTAGATCTCCGGGAGGCTTCCTGACTCGTCGAGAACCTTCGTAGGATGTAAGAAACTTTTGATCAATGAAAGTTTTTGTTTTGACTATTGTGCGCTTCTCCTTCTTATCTCCTTTTCCTCCTTCTCTTCTTCTTTTTCTTCTCTTTTTTTTTTTGGCTTCCCAGGGTGTTAAGAGTTTACCCCTAGAGCGAAAAACATTTAGTTGATGCAACCTTCCACTTCCCTTTGGCTGAAAAACCTTGTACTCCAACTGCACCATCTTGTGTCTTCCTTCCCTTCCTTTCTCCGCTTGAGCAGGCCGCGACTGTGCCCTCCATGGATGTGCACTTTGGGGGAGCTAGCCTAGCAGAAGGATTTGAGAAGGAATTTGGCTTCTGCTGGAGTCTCGACCTGTGGGAGCCAACCCAATGGAAGGACTCGAAAAAAAATTTGGTTTCTGCTGGAGTCTCGACATGAGGGGAGCCAACCCAGTAGAAGGATGCGGAGAGGAATTTGGCTTCTATTGGAGTCTCGACCTGGGGGGAGCCAACTCAGTAGAAGGTGGAGTCTGACTTTCGCGGGAGTCTCAACTTGGGGGGAGCCAACCCAGCGGAAGGACTCGAAGATAAATTTTGATGCGAGATGATCCTGAGACTACCATGATTGCAGGAAAACAAAAACTAATTTTTTTGTAATCTTTTTATAATTTTAATTCATAGGCTAATGTCCCGAAATCAAGTAAAGGGCAATGGGTAAACTAGTAATGAAAGGATCAAACCTACCCATATCAGAACTCATGCAAAATAATAAAAGAAAGGATCTCGAAGATTGAAAAACCTCCAGTTAGGATACCATACCTTCAATAAATCAAAAATTAGGAGGGGGAATGATTGTACCAAGCACCGATTCGAAGATCTTATCGCTGAAGAGGTCGCACAGCACTCGGGATTGTCGCCAGGAAGATAAGCCTTGAGTCTCGGTTCAGATAGCTATCTAGGATCGGTCTTGGAGGCAAAGAGGGCCTCCTCCTTGGAGGTGAATACCACAGGGATCCTGCAAGTGTCAGAGGTCAGCAAGTAAACAAATAAGAAAGCAAAAGAAGAGAACTAGGGTTTGGAAAAGAGGGAATTAGGGTTTCTGAAGCTGGCGGTTGGAGGTTGAAGAAGACTCAAGCTGATGGATGGCTAGGGATCTCTTTCTTGGGATGGATTAGGGATTGAATACTGATGCTTTGGTCGGCCAAGGCTTGGAAGAACTATGGCACTCAAGAGTCACTCACTCACTTCAAACACAAGAACACAAGGAACATGACTTAACAAAATTTCAGCAAGGTTTCATTCATGAATAAAGTTCCTTACAAGAGGGGGAGGGGTGGGGTATTTATAGATGTTCCCCATGTCCTCTCCTAGTTAGGATAGGATTACAAAGTAGAGTGGGAGAGGGATTACAAGTTTGCTTAAAACTAGGAGTATATACTTTGAATAAAAAAAACTTGATCTCCTTGTTTTAATTGGATTTCCTCTCCTCCTTTGACTTGGTCAAAGGGCCTTCTTTGGGCTTGGATGCCAATTTAGAAGTGGGCTTGGATTTAGGGAAGCAAGGGGCATCTCCCCTTTGGGCTTGGATGGCCAAACTAGGGCTTGGGCACATGGGCCTCTAGATGGGCTTGAAACCCTGGGCTGGGACTCCTAGAATATTCTCTGGCATCTTGGTTTTTGGAATCTTCATATGGGCTTGGGCTTGCTTTGCTCTAGGGGCCTGGTGAAGGCTTTGACGATGCTCCTCCTCTTGTATAACTGGACTTGTACTAGACTTAAGTTACAGGACTCAATTGGACTGGTTGAGATAACTCAACTTATTATAGGATTCAATTCAACTCAACTCAGCTGAGCTAACTTGATTACAAAACTCTCAACTGGACTAACTTTATTACAAGACTTGATTACAAAATTTGATACATTATTAAGGGTTCGAAAAAAAACCTAATCAGTAAACCAGATAGGGCCTAGCAATCTGTGTCGGATCCTGGTGCCCCCATCAATTCTCCCAGGGCGGGAGGAACTTGACCCCACCGAGTAAGGGTCAATGCGGCTCTCATATTGCTCAATAAGGTCTGGGTTGAGGCACTGCAGATTTTCTCGGGTGATCCACGAGTTCTTGAATTTCGGTCGACCTTGCCATCAGACCAAATACCATTGATAGCTTTTGTTCCGAGTACTAATGGCTTGATCATCCAGGATGCGCTCAACCTTTCCTCACTTATTGGCCAGATTGTAAGTGGACTCTCTGGGGTGGATTCACTCTCGAGGGAAGGGATAGGCTCAAAGTGCTCGCTAGGTATCGTTGCTGGCTCCCGGTACTCCATAAGGTTTGAAGTATTGAAGGTGGAACTAATACATAATTTGGGTGGCAACTCGAGCACGTAGACATTGGATCCAACTCTCTTCATTATTTTGAACGGTCCAGATTTGCAAGCATGAAATTTCCTTACGGTCCCTGGAGTGAACTGCTCAAGCCTAAGCCTGATCATCATATAATCCCTTGCAGAAAACTCTTTAACTCATTTTTGAGAATTAGTGAAGTTTTTATATAGTTCATTACTTATGTTTATCTTTTGACTAACTTCCCGATACAAATGCTGTGTAGAGGCCAGTGCAGGTGTAAACAGATGAATTAGGTATGGGAACTTATTGGACTTAAAACCGATACTTAATAGACTTTACTAGGCATTCATATCGAAGAAAATTTATTAGACTCTCTGGGTCTAAACCTAACAGAATTTAGGCTCTCTAGGTCTAATCCTGATTTGACATGCACATGAAAATTTATAATGAACTTCTAGTAAATGCTATAAGATATACCATAAGTAGGATACAAACCTAATATGTACAATGAATGTATGAAGTATGCTAATCTCAATAAAATGCAATCTAATGATCCTAGAAATGTTGGAGGTTTCTAGAAAGGGCAGAAAATAAGATGTGGGTTCAGGATTAGTCTGATAAGGTAGGGAAAAAGGTTAAGGATTAGTTGGATAAAGTTGGATAAAAGAAGGTGTGTCAGGAACTAATCTTAGACTAATGAGGCTAACCTTACGAGGCTGAGGTATATTTACAGGGTTTGCATAATGGAAGAATGTGTCACTAATCTCAGGAAAGAGATCAATTGAAGTCAAAGGAGTGACTTCATCTTGAGGGTACTGATTTAAAGAGATTAGGTCCTTAATAAATTCTTCTGGTTCTTAGATCTCAGGACTGAGCTCTGTAATTGTGCTTTCTTCTAGTAGCTCTTCAGGTAAGAGTCTAATAGTAGGGTTGGATTCCTCATGGTCCTCTTCCTTCAACTATATGTCCAAGATGGGTTTTGTTTGGGTATCTACTAAGTCAACTAATTCTAGGTCTTTTATAGGTATCTCTACTGGACTTAACTCACTAATATCTTCTCTAGGTTCATCAATGGGCTCAGGAGTTTCTTCCTCTAAATCTTCAATATGCTCATCATCTTCATACTCCTCTACCAGACTTGGATCAGCCTCATATACCTCTTCTTCTAGGTCATCCCGGTGAACCAATGGGGTGGTAGGAGAGAGTCAACTAAAAAAAAATTGGATAGATCTTGGTTTCTGATTATGGGCACTACTCCTAGGGGGTTTAGGTTGACTAAGGGATAGTGGATTACTACTGGGTTCATATCTAGGGATACTAACCTTATTGGATTTGGGTTGGCTAAAGGGAATTAGACTGGCACTAGGTTGATAGCTAGGGGTATTAATCCTATTGGTTGCTTGATTATTGGATTGGATCATTTGGTTGATCTGAGTGGTCAACTAGGCAAGCTAATTTTGGGTTTGGGTAATTGATTGGTTCATCTGGGTATTGGATTTGTCAAACCTGAGGTTCATCTGGGCTAATTGATTTTGGGTTTGGTCAAACCGTTCAGTCAAGGTTTTCATGAAAATCTCTAGACTGGGGTCTATGGTTGAGCTGGGTTGGGGTTTAGACTGTTGATATTTAGTTCCTAACCTAGTGGTCATGCAATCAATCAAACAAGTTGGTATAATGTAGTCAAGCACACAATGGTTATTATGGACTACAATTTGCTAGACCTAGAGCCAAAACTGAATGGGTCTACTCAACTTACACTTAACTCAACAGCTAATCCTTCCACTAGCCAGGTAAAAGGTGAGGTGGTGGGAGGCTCTCCCTGCCTGTGACAGGGTCCTAATTAAAAACCACTAGTCCACTTAGGACATTCGCCTCTGGACCTCTAGCCTTAGACACTAGTTTTCAGTAATAGCTAGTGAATTAGGTGCACTAGTTGGTCCATACAATTCGGACCCGACCTGTTGGTATCCCTAAGCTCTTTAGAGCAATTAGGTTGCTAGTTGATTTTACTTAAGGCTTGGGTTCTGATGCTGGGTGGTTGTTTTGGGCCCAGGACAGGTGATGAAATCCTGCCCTGATCTGAGAGAGGAAATTGCCCTTAGAATTGATTTAATGAAATGATGAACACACTATGAGCCCTAATGTAACTAATAACAATCAGAAAAATAATTTTTTTTTTCATATTTTATGAGATGACAAATTAAGTTTAAGTTGGTTAAGTTAGCAAACAAAATTAGGGCTTGGATGAGGTAGGGTTTGGAAGTTGATTAGGTTTGGTTGATCAAGTATGCAGAACAGAAAGTAGGGTTTGATTCGATGCAGAGCTTGGTTTGGTTTTAGGTGCAGAAAAAAATCAAAAAAAATTTAGAACAGAGGATGATTAGTGCAAATAATCTCTACTAAATTTCATGCAAAGAAAAATCTAGATGATAGTGCGAAACCTAGGGATTTTAGACTGTATACAGAAGTTCTAGATTTGTGTTAGGGTTACAAGATGCAGATTTTTTTTATGTTTTTTGTTTCAGTAAAAATAATTAAAATTATGATAATTCTCAAGACTAAATAGAGAGAATGACTTACAAATTTCAACAAAAAATAAAATTCCTAAGATGATGAACTAGACCGAAAATCAGATACCTTCTATAGATGACAGGATGTAGAAAAAATATCAATGAGTGTTTTTGTGATTTTGATGAAGATGCAAGCTATCATAAACTAGCTCTGGTACCAAACTGATGTGGGATGATCCTAAGACCACCATGATTGCAGAAAAATAGAAACTAATTTTTTTATAATTTTAATTTGCAAGCTAATGTCCCGAAATCAAGTATAGGGCTGTAAGTAAACTAGTAATGAAAGGATCAAACCTACCCACATAAGAACTCATGCAAAATAATAAAAGAAAGGATCTTGAAGATTGAAAAACCTCTGGTTAGGATACCATACCTTCAATAAATCAAAAATTAGGAGGGAGAAGGATTGTACCAAGCACCAATTCGAAGATCTTATCGCTGAAGAGGTCGCACAGCACTTGGGATTGTCGCCGGGAAGATAAGCCTTGAGTTTCTCGGTCCAGGCAGCTATCTAGGATCGGTCTTGGAGGCAAAGAGAGCCTCCTCCTTGGAAGTGAATACCACAGGGATCCTACAAGCATCAGAGGTCAGCAAGTAAACAAATAAGAAAGCAAAAGAAGAGAACTAGGGTTTGGGAAAGAGAGAATTAGGGTTTCTAAAGCTGGCGGTTGGAGGTTGAAGAAGACTCAAGCTGATGGACGGCTAGGGATCTCTTTCTTGGGATGGATTAGGGATTGAATGCTGATGCTTTGGTCGGCCAAGGCTTGGAAGAACTAGGGTACTCAAGAGTCACTCACTCACTTCAAACACAAGAACATAAGGAACATAACTTAACAAAATTTCAGCAAGGTTTCATTCATGAATAAAGTTCCTTACAAGAGGGGGAGGGGTGGTGTATTTATAGATGTTCCCCATGTCCTCTCCTAGTTAGGATAGGATTACAAAGTAGAGTGGGAGAGGGATTACAAGTTTGCTTAAAACTAGGAGTATATACTTTGAATAAAAAAAAACTTGATCTCCTTGTTCTAATTGGATTTCCTCGCCTCCTTTGACTTGGTCAAAGGGCCTTCTTTAGGCTTAAACGCCAATTTAGAAGTGGGCTTGGATTTAGGGCAGCAAGGGGCATCTCCCCTTTGGGCTTGGATGGCCAAACTAGGGCTTGGGCGTATGGGCCTCTAGATGGGCTTGAAACCCTGGGCTGGGACTCCTAGAATATTTTCTGGCATCTTGGTTTTTGGAATCTTCATATGGGCTTGGACTTGCTTTGCTCTGGCGGCCTGGTGAAGGCTTTGACTGATGCTCCTCCTCTTGTATAACTGGACTTGTACTGGACTCAAGTTATAATACTCAATTAGACTGGTTGAGATAACTCAACTTATTACAGGACTCAATTCAACTCAACTCAGCTGAGCTAACTTGATTACAAAACTCTCAACTGGACTAACTTTATTACAAGACTTGATTACAAAATTTGACACATTATTAAGGATTCAAAAAAAATCCTAATCAGTAAACCAGATAGGGCCCAGCAATATATGTCGGATCCTGGTGCCCCCACCAAATTTGGCTTTTGCTGGGGTCTCTACTTGGGGGGAGCCAACCCAGTAAAAGGTGGAGTTTGACTTCGGCTGGAGTTTTGACCTGGGAGGAGCCAACCCAGTGAAAGGACTCAGAGAGGAATTTGGCTTCTGCTGAAGTCTCGATCTGGGGGGAGCTAACCCAGCAGAAGGTGGAGTTCGACTTCAACTGGAGTCTCGACCTGGGGGGAGCCAACCCAGTGGGAGGACTCGAAGAAAAATTTGGCTTCTATTGGAGTCTAGACCTGGGGGGAGCCAACCTAGCAGAAGGTGGAGTTCGACTTTGGCTGGAGTCTCGACCTGGGGGGAGCCAACCCAGTGAAAAGACTCAGAGAGGAATTTGGCTTCTACTGGAGTCTCGACCTAGGGGGAGCCAACCCAGCAGATGGACTTGGAGAGGAATTTGGCTTCTGCTAGAGTCTCGACTTGGGGGAGCAGACCCAGTAGAAGGTGGAGTTCGACTTTGGCTGGAGTCTCAACCTAAGGGAGCCAACCCAGTGGAAGGACTCAGAGAGGAATTTGGCTTCTGCTGGAGTCTCGACCTGTGGGGAGCCAACCCAGCAGAAGGTGGAGTTTGACTTTGGCTGGAGTCTCGACTTGGGGGGAGCCAACCCAGCAGAAGGACTCGAAGAGAAATTTGGCTTCTGCTTGAGTCTCGACCTGGGGGGAGCCAACCTAGTAGAAGGTGGAGTCCGACTTCGACTGGAGTTTCGATCTAGGAGGAGCCAACCCAACGAAAGGACTCGGAGAGGAATTTTGCTTCTGCTGGAGTCTTGACCTGGGAGGAGCCAACCTAGCAAAAGGTGAAGTCCAACTTTGACTAGAGTCTTGACCTGGGGATAGCCATCCCAGCGGAGGGACTCGAAGAGGGATTTGGCTTCTACTAGAGTCTCAACCTGGGGGGAGCCAACCCAGCATAAGGACTTAAAGGGATAGAGCTTATGCTTGCAATCTCTGTCGGCTGGATTTGAGCGGGACCCAGTGATATCGCTTCTTCATCTGCCTCCTACCCTCAAGCCTTGATAAAATGTGGCGCTTAGGGCTAAGGAAGTAATTACGGAGGTGACATAGAAAGGCTGAGATCTGGTGCTATTAAATGCCATGATCACTGTCGCTTCGTGCATCGTGCCTTGAAGCCAGCATAGAGGTGCCACATCAACGGATCCAAGAAAGCATAATGGCAGATATACGATCCAAGGTTGTTTCTATTGCATCGGGGCATCGCCTTTGGCCGATGTTACCACGTGGTGCCCATCCGGTGGCAGGAATGCCGAAAGGACGTATGGCTGCAGTCTAGCCGCTTTGACAAGAGGGTAAGCTTTCCCCTAATCACCCTTTCGAAACTTTCCCGCTCGTCGTTGGACCAAAGCTTCTTCCTTCCCCCGGCTATTTTTTTCCCCCAATAACCAGGTTAGTCCTTCTTGGTCTTCTCCTTCTCCAAGTTGGCTGAGTTTTCCTGTGGGTTCACAGGCCTTCTTTCCCTACACACTTCCTTCTTTCTTCGATCTCGGATGGCTCCGTCTGGTCAGAACCATCGCTCTTCTCGGAACCCTGATCTTCTGATGAGGAGGAGGTTCTTCTCGTCATCCACAGGAATCTTCACCCATCCAGAGTAGTCATTGGTGGACCTAGGGCCCCTCTTACTCCTCTCGTCTCTTCCGCTCATGTTGCTTCTTCCAGGTCTTCCTGTCTGACCAGGCCTTTTGGCATCACTTTGACAATGATCAGGAAGGATCTCTCTATGATCTAGGCCACCTACGGGATTCTGGATTCCGTCTGGCTCTCGGTTCCAGGACCAGAGGAGCGGGTCACCTATAGTGGCCCAGGTCGAATAGCCCTCTACAAGGAGTTCTTTCTCGAGGGCCTTCGCTTGCCTTTTCATCCCTTCTTTTTCTCTTTCCTCAATAATTATCATCTTGTTCTTGCCTAGTTGGCTTCCAATGCCATTAGGGTCATTAACTGCTTCATTGTTTTTTGCCACTTCCACGGGATTGTTGCCCATTTCTTCCTGTTTAGGGCCTTCTTCACCATAAAATGCCACCCGACTGAGGACGGGTGGTGTTTTGTTTTTCCTCACCTGAAGGGCATAAAGTTTGAGCACCCCTCCTCCATCAAAGGATGGAAGAGTAAATTCTTCTTCGCTTCTATCAATGGGGTAGATTGGGTCTGGAGTAATCCGGACCGGACCCCAAACCGAAACTCCCAGGTCGAGGCCTCTGATTGGAAAATATACGACTAGCTCGTTTCTGATCAGATCCCTTCCATCGAGGTTTTGCTGTAAGAGCAGAACCTGTTCGACATCGGGATCTGCCCAATCCAGGGGCTAGGTGAGTCCAAAGGGATATCTCTTCTTCCATGAGTCATTTTCGGTCTGCTGCTGACCTTTATCTTCTTCTTCCTGCAGGCATGAGTTCTCGGTGGAGGAGCTTCTGGAGTCCGCCCAAAGGAGAGGCCTGTCGTCTGGGCTTGGGAAGGCTCCACCAAAGAGGGCTCGAGTCGAGCCCAGCCAGGGGGCATGGTCTGCTTCAGTCCTTGGCCCTGCGAGGCAAGCGACCGAGCTGGCCCTTGGGCCTTCGGGGCAGCGAGTCCAGCTCCCGGCCCAAGAACCTAGTGTGGGTGCACAGGCCAAGCTGACTGCTGCCATTGCGGTCCAGCCTCCCACAGTCATCAAGGTGGACATCGAGGGAGAAAGGGTGGCAGAGCGACCACTGACGCCACCACCGGTGGCAACGAACTCCCCCCCACTGGATAAGATGCCTTCAGAGGCAGTTCCCCCGGACGCGGTGGCACCCCCAACACCGACAAAGGTTGCTATCCGGAGGGCAGTACATGGGGTGAATCCGAACTCGACGGTCATCCAGGATCTTACATTTGCAGAGCGCATGATGGAGTTCGTGGTCTAGTCGCGTGACCACCGCGAGAGGGGAGGCAAGATGCTGGCAGAGGCCCTTCTTGGCACCCTTCCCCTCCTCTTCATGGTTGTCTTCTTCTTTTCTGTTTCTTTCGTCTAGTTGCCGTAGCTAACACCTTTGATGGTGTAGATCGAGATCGACATTCTCCTCGTTCGTGACTACTGCACCCAGTGGGAAAAGAGAGACATCTAGCGGGAGTAGGAAAGGGCGTCGCTAGCGACTGAGGTCCGGGAGCAAACTGATAGGGCCCGGGCCTTGGAGGAAAAGGAAAAGGTTCTCCAAGCTAAGGTGGTCGATGCTAAAAATTGGGTTAGGGACCTCAAAGTATCCTTGGCCCGAGAAAGGGATCGGGCTTCCCACCAAGCGGAGGAGCTCAAAGCCGAAGCTGCCCGAGCGGAAGAGCTGAGGAGTGGCCTCCTAGCATAGCTGGAGGCAATGCAGGCTCAGCTGTCAGCAGCCGAGGAGAAAGTCGCTGGGGCGATGACTCTGATGGAGGCTGCCAAGAAGGAGGTCACCGAGGCAGTGCCCATGTTCAGGGCCATGACGGCATTTTTCGATGAAGTCTGGGAGGCGGCCATGGTGTGGGCACCAGAATCAGAAGAAGACTTCAGGATTCCATCTGGATCTCTGAATGACCTTGCCCGAAGATTAGGATTTGTAATAAGGGTTGACCTGGTCAACCAAATTATTTTATTTCTTTGAGTCTACATTTCATTTTGTTGAGTCATGTTGACTCAGTCTAAGTCCAAGTCAAGTCCTGGTTGGCGCCATTCCCTAGGGCATCATTTTTTCTTCCAAGGCCAAATGCAAGTGGATGCCACACCCCCAGGACCAGTTGGCGCCACATTTCATCCCAGTGTCCCTGGTCCCCACGCCCAAGAGAGCAAGAAAATTTTCTTAGGAGAAGTCAAGGAAGGCGCCCACAAGCTGCCAAAAGTAACCAAGCTAAAGGAGCAAGGGATTTTTCTTGGAAAGGACTTCAAGGTAGGCGCCCACACCTGCCTAAAGTACCTGGCTATGAATGGAAGGAGCCTAGTCTTGGGGAGAAAGACTAGGAGATGAGTATTTTCTTCCAAGAAAGAGCAAGTCATGGAAAGAAAACCCATGACTTAAGGAGAAGAACTAGGAGGTGCCCCACATACCTGCCATATGAAGCCATCACCTTGCATTTGAGGTCGCCCACTCCAAGGAAAGAAGCCTGGTCGGTCAAGGAAAAGTTTTTCATGCTTAGGATGAATGTTTAGTCCCACATGGGAAGTAGTGTAATTTTGTTTCGCTTGCAAGGTCTATATATTGGACCCTTATGTAACCTTTTGATGAGAATGAGTAAATGAAATCTTTTCCTTGTGTTGAGCAACCTTGTGTTCTCTTCTTCCGCACTTCTTTGAGTGTTGAGCTCCATGAGGGAGTAAATCCGGGTTCCATTGGAGCCTTGAGGAGGTGAGAGATCTCCAAAGTTACCAAAACCCTGCCCCGCTTTCATCCCTGGCCGCCAACCCTAATTTCCTTTCATCATCCTAGCCGCCAAGACCCAAATTCCTAAACCCTATTCCCACTTCATTCAAGGCCGCCATCTCCTTCTCCAAGCCACCGCCCACTATATCAAGCCCTAGGTCCTTTTCATCTACAAGCCGCTGCCCTACCAGCCAAACCCTAAATCCACTCCATCTTCCACCGCCACCTCCATACTCTTCCCTCATTTTCAAAGTTCGAGCAGTCCGGAGCTATCCCAGGTAAAGGTCTCTTCCTTGAGTTTCTTACACCCTTATCTTGTTCTTCATCCTTTCCAGATCCAGAGTACGAGAAGAAGGCCAACCTTGCCATAGGACTACAATCCGAGGATCCATTGCGAAGATACCCCGTCTCCAAGGATCCTACAATCTGCTCAAGAGTGTCCTTCAATTGAAGCAAAGAGAGATATCACAGTCAGGTATAAAACTTTCTCTTCTCTCTTCATCTGTTTCTTGAAAGAGGAGTAAATCCTAGGTCTGGGGGTTTCTCAATCCCCAGCGATCCTACTTCTTTATTACTCTGATAATCTAATTTTTTGAATTGTGCTTTCTTTCAGTGCATATTTTCTTTCAATATTAGTTAGCCTTATTTTTAAGTCAAGCCAACTTCTAACAAAACACAAAAAAAAAAAAAAAAAGTCTTAATTTACTTCCGCATCGCATCATCTTATTTGTTCTACATCATTTTTGGTATCAGAGCCCTGTCTAGGGTTCTTGTTTGTTTGATTGTTTTTTCGTTCCTTTTTACTTTTGCTGCCTAGAGTAGACTCCCCTGGCCGTCCGGTCCTAGGAACAAGCGAGACGCAAGCCTCCTCCTCCCATTCCACGGGGTTTCCTAGGGCATGTAGGGGTGCCGTTGGGTTATAACTTCTAGGCAGGGATTGTAAACGGGACACACGTTCTATTTTCTGCCAGTAACTATCCTTTTATTTGAATTGTTTCTCCTTGCATAAATATTCAAATTAAGTAATTCTTGTTTTGTTGGAACCAGTATAATTAAAAGTAATTTACATAAAATTTTCATGATTTATTAATTTCTATAGATTTTCTGAGATCAATTTCACTGCTGTTCTGCTTTTTATTTTCTGCAAGCTATTTTCTTTATTTGAGTGTGCATAAATTGAATCTATCTTAAGGGCACCGAAGTTGCTACATAAGGGGAGGATTGAGACCCTCTCCTTAGCCCAAAACCACCTCCCGTGCATTCGAACCTAAGCCTTTAATCTTAAAATTAATTAGACCTAATTTGCCCTAGTGGGCTAGGGACACCAACTGGTCGGGTCTAGGCTAGTGTTGAGTCAGTTTGTCTAGTTACTCTATGTGTACTTTGTACTCAGTGTCTAGAATGGTGGTTCAGGGATTCTATCCCAAACGGCTTGTGTGCTGGTCCGTCTACCTGGCCAATCACTGATTGGTGTCTAGGATTGGCAATTAGGGACCTAACACTCCCCTTACACCTGCCTGGCTGAGTCCCGAGTTACTACAGGCTAGCTTGCTACTCTGATTGGGCATCTAGTTTGGGCTCTAGGTCTAGTTAGCCCGTAGTCGTTTCAGTTGAGTCTCATTTGGTGTGCTTGCTTGCATCATCATGTCCACCCGGAACGGAGTACCCTACCAACCTGGTCAAACCCAACCTGATTTAGAGGCCATGATTAGAACTCTTACCGAAAGTATGACCAAATTGAGTCAGGATATGACTGATACTGTTGCCCAGTTTAGGGATCAAGTCCGTGAGGATCTTACCCAGCTTAGGGATCGAGTCCAAGTACTTGAGGAACCTAGACATCAGAATTGGACTCCTGACCCAGATTTTAATGTGCCTCAACCTCACCCACACCAGGAGCCTAGAAGACCTTTATACAGAGATCCTGAACCTAATCATAGGAGGCCTGACCCAGAGCCTGAAGATAGAGATGATAGGTTCATCTGATACATCAAATTAGATGCACCCACTTTTGATGGTAGCTTAAACCCTAAGGTGTATTCTGATTGGGAGGGTGAGATGGACCAGTACTTTGAGTGGTATACCATGTCTGAGGAAAGGAAGTTCAAGTTTGCCAAGATGAAGTTAGTGCGTCAAGCTAGGTTATACTGGGGGAACATTGAGATAACCACTAGGAGACGAAATGTTGAGCCCATAACCACTTGGCAGGGTATGAAAGAGAAGCTTAGAGATAAGTACCTACCCATTTCATACCAGCAGAATCTGTTAGACCAATGGCAAACCTTGAAACAAGGGAACCGATCTGTCTCAGACTACATAGCCACCTTTGATGAGTACTTGATGAGATGTGATGTGAGTGAAGCCCATGAGGTCACTTTGTCTAGATTTAAGGCTAGACTTAGGGAAGACATTAAGAGGGAGTTGTTTCTGAGAGAGGTTACTGACCTAGACCAAGCCTATCAGATTGCACTGAACACTGAGAAATTTCAGAGAAGACCTATACCTTCTAGGGTTAGTGTCCCAATCCCAAGAAATGGACCTAGCCAAGTTACCCCTAGCAAACCTTTTCAGGGTATTCCCACCCCTAGGCCCATGGACAAAGGTTAGGCACCTGACACCCAGAGAACCCCTAGTTCTAGTATCACCTGTTTTAAGTGTCAGAAACCAGGTCATATCTCCAGCCAGTGTACAACCATAGCCTGTTTTAAGTGCCATAGGGTAGGTCATGTTTCTAGCCAGTGCCCACGTAGATCCCTTTACATAGAAGAGGGAGAGGAAGAGAATTTCTAGCCCAATGAGGAATTTGAAGAAGAAGTTTATGAGGCCGGAATGAACTTGGTTGATGAGTATGAAGGAGAGGAGGAACCCACAGAGTCTGACCAGTTAGGAGTTGTGAGATGCATCCTATCCCAGAGTAGAGTTCAGGAGGATTGGCGTAGGACTAACATCCTACAGGCTTTCTTTAAATTAGGGAATAAGGTATGTAAGATCATCATAGATAGTGGGAGCTGTGTGAATGCCATTTCTGCTAGCACTATCAAAATGTTAGGCTTAACCCCAGTCCCCCACCCCAACCCCTATAAGGTTTCTTGGGTAGACTCTACCTCTATACCCATCCAGTCTAGATGTCAGGTCCAAATCCAGATGCAATCCTATCAAGAGAAGATTTGGTGTGATGTCTTACCCATGGGGGTGAGCAGTATAATTCTCGGGAGACCTTGGTTATATGATCATGATGCCACCCTCTTAGGAAAATCCAATACCTGTGTCTTTAGTTTTAATGGAAAAAAGATCACAATCCATTCAGTCCCTCCTAAGGACAAGGTAGCTAAAGGACCCAATAAGGTCAAAGAGATGAAGACTGGAGTGAACCTAATTAGATCTAGATTCATATCAGTCACTCTCATATGTTACCTATGAGGAACTGAGGACTAAGGAACCTGACCCATAAGGTCCTCAAGAGAGATTTGATGGATAGTGAACTATAGGTCAGGATCTAACCTAATCAATACCTCAGGGTATCACAGTTTCACCCATAGATTAATCCCAGGAGCTCCCTAGCTCCATTATAAGTCCTATTCTCTGCAAGGATACCCGATGAATTCCACTCATTAGTTTTACACTCTTTGAGATAGTTTATCATACATACTGCTACACCACTTACCCTAGGATGAGAGATATCTCGCATGCAAGCAATGCAAGTATTCATAGGGATCTGTCCCTACAGTCAGCCATTATGCATAGCCATTCTGATAGACCCTAGAAGCATATGGACATGATGGATGATGTATGTGAGAAATCTGATATGAGGATCATAATAGAGGATATAGAATTAGGCCAGTAAGCCTAGAGAAGATGTGATGTCATGTAACTGCATATGACATGAATGTGTGTAAATGGATTTAGATCATCCCAACTATCTACAAGACACTATCATGGATCAGTTCTTACAAATTGAGTCTTCAGTATGAAGTTTGGATGTGATAGTGATCTGAATAAGCAGGTGAATTATGACCAGAGTCAGTGAGGCTAAGCCATGCTGTAGTCCAAAATACGTCGTAGAAGACATTCTCATAATGGGTTTATGCTATTTTCAAGCACCTCTTTCATCATGAGATTATGACTCAGGTGCTTAAGCTTTCATAGGGAAGTTTGTAGTGGTCTATTTCGATGACATCCTGATCTATAGTAAGACCCCTGTAGACCACCTAGGCCACCTTAGACAAGTCTGCCAAGTTTTGAGGAATGATAGTCTCTACGGTAATCTCAAGAAGTGTGAATTCATGACCAGTAGAGTTATCTTCCTGGTTTTGTAGTAACCCCTGACGGCGTGGCTGCCGATCCAGAGAAGATTAGGTCCATAGTAGAATGGCCAAAGCCGACCAGTGTGCATGAAGTTAGGAGTTTCCACGGCTTGGCTACCTTCTATAGATGACTCATCAAGGGTTTAGTACTGTAGTTGCTTCTATCACAGACTGTATTAGGAAGGAAATTTCAGTGGACTAAAGCAGCCCATAAAGCCTTCCTAGATCTTAAGGATAGGATGACCCAAGCACCCATTTTGAGGTTACCCGACTTTCTAAAGTTTTTAGGTTGCCTGTGATGCTTCAGGTAGTATAGGTGGAGTCCTAAGCCAAGAGAATCATCCCGTAGCATTCTTTAGTGAAAAACTTAATGATGCTAAGCTTAGGTATTCTACCTATGATAAAGAATTTTATGCGGTAGTGCAAGCTTTGCGTTACTGGAGACATTATTTGCTACCGCAGGAATTTGTGCTGTTTTCGGACCATGAGGCTCTTAGATTCCTGAATTCCCAGAAAAAGCTTAACCCTAGGCATGCTAAGTGAGTAGAGTATATCCAGTCCTATACTTTTGTTTTGAAACATAAGGCTGGGACTGAAAATAAGGTAGCTGATGCCCTTAGTCGTTGATCTTTGTTATTGAATTCTGTTAGGGCTAAAGTCGAAGGGTTTGAGCAGATCAAAGAGGAATATAAGTCGTGTCCGGATTTTAAGACTGTGTATCAGGATCTAGCTCAAGGACCATCTAGTGATCATAAGGATTATACCCTTTTAGATGGCTTTCTGTTCTTTAAGAATAGGCTTTGTATCCCTAGAACTTCTCTTAGGGAATTTTTGATTTGGAAAATTCATGCTGGGCGTCTAGCAGGCCATTTTGGAAAAGACAAGACCACCCTGGGTGTTGAAGACCACTTTTTCTGGCCTAGCTTAAAAAGAGATGTAGCACACATTGTGACTAGGTGTCGGACCTGCGCTGTTGCCAAACAGCAAAAACAGAACACCGGCCTTTATACCCCACTCCCTGTCCCAGATCGTCCTTGGCAAGATGTGAGTATGGACTTTGTGTTAGGTTTTCCTAAGACCCAGAGGAGGCATGACTCTATCTGTGTCGTAGTCGACCGATTTTCTAAGATGGCCCACTTCTTGCCTTGTTCCCAGACTTTTGATGCGTCTAAGGTAGCCACCCTGTTCTTTAATGAGATAGTTAGACTTCATGGCCTACCTAAGACAATTGTTTCAGATAGGGATGTCCGGTTCACCAGCTATTTTTGGAAAATCCTTTGGCATAAGTTAGGGACAAAACTTAAGTTTTCAACTGCCTATCATCCCCAAACTGATGGCCAAACCGAGGTAGTGAACCATAGCTTAGGCAATCTGCTAAGATGTCTTATAGGTGAAAACACTAGGAATTGGGATTTGTACTTACCTAGGGCTGAATTTGCATACAATGACTCGGTCAATAGGTCTACAAGTAAGAGTCCATTTGAAATTGTGCATGGGTACAAACCTCACACACCTCTTGACCTAGCCCCTTTACCAGTCCACACACGAGTCTCCGAGTCTGTTGAAGTTTTTGCACAGCATATAAAAGACTTGCATAAAGAAATTCATGCCAAAATAAATTTAAGTAATAAAACTTATAAGAAGTTGGCTGATTCTCAAAGGCGAGTCAAAACTTTTGTTGAGGGAGACTATGTAATGATTAGGTTAAGGCCTGAACGATTTCCTCCTAGAACCGTTAGAAAGTTACATGCTAGAGGAGCTGGACCATTTAGAGTGGTAAAGAGAGTAGGATCCAATGCCTATGTGCTCGAGTTGCCTCCAGAACTAGGCATTAGCCCCACTTTCAACATTACAGACCTAGTAGAGTATAGAGAGCCAGCTGTGATTCCCAGTGAGCCTTTTAAACCTAATCATGTTCTTGAGAGTGAACCCAACCCTATGTGTCCACCAACAAACTAGCTAGTGAGGAAAGAACAGATTGAAAAGATCCTGGATGATCAGGTTATCTCTACTCATAATCGAGGATACCAAAGATACCTGGTCCGCTGGCAAGGAAGGCCAGATTCTGATGACTCTTGGATCTCCCGAGATGAATTACAAGAGCTGGATCCAGATCTCTTGGAGGATGCCAACTTGAGCCTTACTCGACAGGGTCGAGTTCCTCCCACCCAGGGAGAATTGGTGCGTGATGCAGAACAAAAGAGATGATGCGATGCGGAAGTAAATTAAGACTAATTCTTTTTTTTTTTTATATTTTCAGAAGTCGACTTTGACTTGAAAGGAAAGTTAAACTAAATTGAAAGAAACTATATAATAATTGAAAGCACAATTTAAAGAAACTAGGTTATCAGAGTAGTTCAGAAGTAAAGGATCGCTGGGGGTTGAGAAACTTCCAGACCTAGGATTTCGCTCTGAACTTTCAGCAGGACAGAAGTAAAGAGAAGAGAAGGGTTACAGACCAGGCAGTGATCTTCACAGAGTTTAGTGGAAGGACTCTCTTGAGTAGATTGTTGGATCCCCAGATTCAGATATCTTTGCAATGGATCCTCCAATACTGGCCCTTTGGCAGAGTTGGCTTCTTCTGAACTCAAGATCTGGGAAAGAAGAAGAACAAGTTATGGAACCAGATACTCAAGGAAGGATTTACCAGATAGAAGAACTTGAAAGCTGATGTTGCTGAAATCCTGATTCTCTTGAAATGCTGATCTGACTTCCTCTGGGATTTGCTCTGTCTTCGAAGTAGCTGAACTGGACCTGGATGATGGTGGTCGGCCTCTACTTGGAGAGAAGGGCCGTGAGAGATGGGGTAGGCTAGGGTTTGGTGGAATGAAGAGGATGAAGAGCGGCTAGGGTTTGGAAGTGAAGTGGCTAACCTATGTTTTGGGGTTGGAGATCTCACACCTCCTCAAGGTTCCTGGGGAACCCGATTTACTCCCTCACGGAGCTCAACACCTGGATGCAAGTGCGGAAGAGAGAAACATAAAGTTTCTCACACAAAATTTGAATTCATTCATCAGTTGTCCTTTAAAACTTACAAGAGGGGTTTATTTTATAGGTCTTTACAAGAGGTCAGGGTTTTACATCTTTCCATATGGGACTAATAGGATGGATCTTTAAATTAGGTTTGTAGAATCAATTCCTCCTCATATGGCTGGCCAAGAGCTTCCATAAGTGTTGATTGATGGCTCCAAATGGTAAGTAGGTGGTGCCTCCTAGCCATGCTCTTCAAGAAAAATTTTCTTCCTTCCATGCCTGGTTTTATCTGGAAATATTTGGGCGCCTCCTAGTCTTGCTCCCCAAGCTTTGCTCCTTTCTTTTCATAGCTTGGCCTTATGGAAATATTTTGGGCGCCTCCTTGGATTGAGGATCCTAAGTTGATCTCCCCTTAAGTGGCGCATGAAAGAAGGGACCTGCTTTCTTGTGGTGTGGGGACCAAAGTACACTGGATGGAGATGTGGCACCCCTTGGACTCTGGCGTGTGGCTGGGAGTGTGGCGCCCACTTATTTGAGCTTGGGAGAAAATGTGGCACCTGGAGAAGACCTAGACCACTACTAGGACTTGTACTGAGTCAACATGACTCAACAAAATTTAAATTGCAGGAAAATACAGACTCAAAAAATTGAGTTGACCAAGTCAACCCTTATTACAAAACCAGAAAACCTAATTCTTCGGGCAAGGTCAATCAGAGATCCAGATGGAGCCCTGAAGTCTTCTTCTGAGTCTGGTGCCCGCACCAGTACGGGCACCAGAACAAAAGAAGACTTTAGGATTCCATCTGGATCTCTGAATGACCTTGCCCGAAGATTAGGTTTGTAATAAGGGTTGACCTAGTCAACCAGATTATTTTATTTCTTTGAGTCTGCATTTCATTTTGTTGAGTCATGTTGACTCAGTCTAAGTCCAAGTCAAGTCCTGGTTGGGCGCCCTAGGCCCTAGCGTCATTTTTCTTCCAAGGCCAAATGCAAGTGGACGTCACACTCCCATCCACACTCCCAGGACCAGTTGGCGCCACATTTCATCACAGTGTCCCTGGTCCCCACGCCCAAGAGAGCAAGAAAATTTTCTTAGGAGAAGTCAAGGAAGGCGCCCACAAGCTGCCAAAAGTAACCAAGCTAAAGGAGCAGGGGATTTTTCTTGGAAAGGACTTCAAGGTAGGCGCCCACACCTGCCTAAAGTACCTGGCTATGAATGAAAGGAGCCTAGTCTTGGGAAGAAAGACTAGGAGATGAGTATTTTCTTCCAAGAAAGAGCAAGTCATGGAAGGAAAACCCATGAATTAAGGAGAAGAACGAGGAGGTGCCCCACATACCTACCATATGAAGCCATCACCTTGCATTTGAGGTCGCCCACTCCAAGGAAAGAAGCCTGGTCGGTCAAGGGAAAGTTTTTCATGCTTAGGATGAATGTTTAGTCCCACATGAAAAGTAGTGTAATTTTGTTTCTCTTGCAAGGTCTATATATTGGACCCTTATGTAATCTTTTGATAAGAATGAGTAAATGAAATCTTTTCCTTGTGTTGAACAACCTTGTGTTCTCTTCTTCCGTACTTCTTTGAGTGTTGAGCTCTGTGAGAGAGTAAATCCGGGTTCCATTGGAGCCTTGAGGAGGTGAGAGATCTCTAAAGTTACCAAAACCCTGCCCCACTTTCATCCCTGGCCGCCAACCCTAATTTCCTTTCATCATCCTAGCCGCCAACACCCAAATTCCTAAACCCTATTCCTACTTCATTCAAGGCCGCCATCTCCTTCTCCAAGCCACCGCCCACTATATCAAGCCCTAGGTCCTTTTCATCTGCAAGCCGCCGCCCTACCAGTCAACCCTAAATCCACTCCATCTTCCACCGCCACCTCCATACTCTTTCCTCATCTTCAAAGTTCGAGCAGTCCGGAGCTATCCCAGGTAAATGTCTTTTCCTTGAGTTTCTTACATCCTTATCTTGTTCTTCATCCTTTCCAGATCCAGTACGAGAAGAAGGCCAACCTTGCCATAGGACTACAATCCGAGGATCCATTGCAAAGATACCCCGTCTCCAAGGATCCTACAATCTACTCAAGAGTGTCCTTCAATTGAAGCAAAGAGAGATATCACAGTCAGGTATAAAACCTTCTCTTCTCTCTTCATCTGTTTCTTGAAAGAGGAGTAAACCCTAGGTCTGGGGGTTTCTCAATCCCCAGCGATCCTACTTCTTTATTACTCTAATAATCTACTCTTTTGAATTGTGCTTTCTTTCAGTGCATATTTTCTTTCAATATTAGTTAGCCTTGTTTTTGAGTCAATCCAACTTCTAACAAACACACAAACAAAAAAAAAAGTCTTAATTTACTTCCGCATCGTATCATCTTATTTGTTCTGCATCAGGCCATGGATTCCTTCATCAAAGGATTCAGGGTCTACAGATCTCTAGTGGCCTAGCTCTTCCTAGAGTTGAAGCTAGACAAGGTCGTGGTCCTGGGTGACCTTGGTGGAGGCTCAGGGGGAACTGTGACTCCTACTACTGTGGCTGAGGTGGAGCTTGCTCCTGCCACTAAGGAAGTCCCATCGATGGGGGTTGCAGAGGCCCAAGGGGATGTCGGTGTGCCTATCCATCATTTCGGGAAGGAGCCTGTGGAGGGATAGGCTTCGATTTCCTTCCGGAATTTTTTGGGACCGCTTGGCCTATCGGGGTCCTTTGATGATGTATCTTTTTCATGCAATATCAATGAAATCCTTTTTGCATCACTGAGTTCTCATTTTTATGGTTACTTCAAACCTCTTCAACAGTTGCTTATCTTGGGAACTCTCCAATCAAGCCAAGAGCTGGCAGATGGCTTGAGGGGGGCCTGAGCGGTCCTGGGAGACCATCAAGTTGGGGCACTTTACTTGAGGAGTCTTAAAATTATCCTCACTAGTTTTGAGTCTGCCCGGTGGAGTGTGGGCCTTCAGGAGTGCCCTGCTTTGCCGTCATCGAACTTGGGGTCTGTGGGTTGAATGCGGGGCTTCTGGAGTTTTCCGACTTGAGGTGTCGAGTTGTGAGTCAGGCAGTAGATGGCAAAACTTTTGGAGTGTCTTGCTGACATCTCTGGACTGTGAGGATGGTAGCAGGTACGGGGCTTCAGGAGTTTCCTAGCTTAAGGTGTCGAGCTGAGTCAGGCGATAGATGGCAGAACTTCTGGGGTGTCATGCTGACATCTCTGGACTATGAGGACGGTAGTAGGTGCGGGGCTTCCGAGTTTTCTAACTTGAGGTGTCGAGCTGTGAGTCAGGCGACAGATGGCGGAACTTCTGGGGTATCCTGCTGACATCTCCGGACTATGAGGATGGCAGCAGGTATGAGGCTTCAGGAGTTTCCCGACTTGAGGTGCTGAGCTGTGAGTCAGGCGGCATATGGCTGAACTTCTGGGGTGTCTCGCTGACATCTCCGAACTGTGAGGATGGCAGTAGGTACGGGGCTTCAGGAGTTTCTTGATTTGAGTGCGAGGCTTCGGGAGTTTCCTGGCTTTGTTACGGGATGCCGTGGCTCCCGGCTTGATGATGCAAGACTACTTAAGCGTGCAAATTAATTTTTTGTTATTAACCAATGAGTTAAGGATTTGTATTCCAAAATTCAAGCCAAAATTCTAAGCAGGGGATCCTATAGAAATCTAGAAGATCATGTATGCAGAAATATATCCTAAAGTGAAAGAAATAGGACCGCCGAGGCTAAGAAGCCCCGTAGGGCTAGCTTTTCTACAATATCACTACTTATGAGTCTAGGGGGTACCATGGGGTGCCAAACATATTCCATCTTGGGCTTGGAGAGGCCCACATCATTCCAAGACAAGCCTCCATGATTTGTGGGATTGAAGTATATCCATTTGACCTTCCTTCCTAGCTTGATGGCGTATGGAGTTGGCATGCCTAGAGGGTGGAAGGGTGTACTGGCATATGGACACCAAATCTTTATGCATGGGTTGACTTCATGTGATCCTCCATGTAATCCTAGGGTGGCACAATCCAAGGTGTGGCTGGGACTCCACGCAGCTGCTGAAGTGGCACACTAGCTGGGGTCCTTCACTGGCTTGAGTCTTCTCTTGTTGAACTGGACTTGACTCAAAAAAAATTAAAAGTACAGGACTCAACTGACTTAAGGCTCAAATGAGCTGACTTAACCAACTAGGCTCACTGAGTTCTCATATCCCAAAAACTGATCCAAAACCCTAATGGCATGAATCGAACTCTGAATACAAGAGTCAATGATATCAAGGGCTAAAGCAAGACTCAAAAGAACTAACTTGGGCCTAAATGGGCGAAGCCCTCATTATAGGACTCAAAGTGAATGGAAACCCTAATCACAGGATACAACCGAACTTTCATGACTTAACCTTTATTACAGGACTCCAGATGACTTCAATGACTCAAGCCCTACTTACAGGACTCAAAGGGCTAACAGGACTTGATTATTTGACTCAAAGATAAAATTTAAAAAATGGCTAAGGGACCCAAAATTTAGGGACCCATAGTGAACTAGGGTTGACCTGATGTCCTCATCAATTTTTTTGGGATGGGAGAAGCTCAACCCTATCGAGTAAGGTCAGTCTGGTGCGGGTAAGAGGGTTGGGTCATGGTGCTGCAGATTCTCTTGGGTGTCCCACTAACCCTCAGAGTCTGGTCGGCCTAGCCATCGGATCAAATGATATGGATAGCTTAGGTCCTGAGTCATAGCAGCTTGGCCGTCCAGGTTACGCTCGATCCGTATTCTTTTTTCAGGGCAATTTTGTGGACACTCAGGTAAGGTTTCTCTCTCAAGAATAGGGTGAGGTCCAAAAATCTCACTAGGTGTCATTGCTGGTGCCCTAGACACAACTAGGCTCAAGATATTAGAAGTCGAGCTAATACGAAAATCTAGTGGTGACTTAAACATATAGGCACTAGGGTCAACTATCCTTATCACCTTTAAGGGTCTAGCTTCACAAGCATGTAGTTTCTTCATGACTCCCAATGAAAACCATTCAGGTCTAGACCTAATCTCGACATGATCTCCCTCAGCATACTCTTTGACTCGAATTCGGGAATTAGCCATGTTATTATTAGTGTTCAAGTAAATGCTAATGTCATGATGCAGATGCTGTGCAGAGATCTATGCATGTGTGAACAATGAAATTAGGCCTAGGGATCTTTTAGACTTAAACCAGGTAGCACTTCATCCTCTATTCTTACGTCGTCCCCTATGTTAAAGATGTAAACCCAAAATTCAATCCACCTTTCAATTTTCAAGCTTAAAATTTTCTAGAAATCATAAGACCTGAAAGTCCTCTGGTACGGGTATAGTAAGTTTTCTAGGGGTAATAAATTTCCTCTCCAGAACTTTAGGACATGGATTGTAGCATGGAAGTCCTTAAGGTAGACATGGTTCAACAGGCTCCTATGCTTAAAGGAAATTAACTAGGTGCTTGTCCTAACCACATGTTTGGCACTAGAGTGGTCTACAGGCACTAGTTCTAGAGTAGGCTGGGAATCTATTAATAACGAAAGGTCATCAGGAAGGTCTTTGAAAAGTTTATCTTGAAAGTCTTCTAAAATAATGTTTACTTCTTGGGGTTGCTCCTTAAAGATTTGTTCCCGGACCTCCTCAGTGGACAATTCTGGTGAACCCTCACTCTCATCAACTATGTTTGATCCTGGCTTAGTCACTTCTTCTTCAAATTCTATAGTGGGTTCAGGATCATTTTCTATTAGGTCCCCAGTGGGTTCACTCTCTTATTCCTCTTCTTCAGGTTCCTCACTCCTATCATTCATATGAACTAATGGGGCAGTAGGAGTTGGTTGGTCTAAAGGAAGTCGACTAGGTTGGGTTTGGGTTCAGAAGTACTAATCTTGCTGGGCTTAACTCGATAGTTCATGGGTTCCCTCTAACATGACTCGAATTCTCTAGCAAGTCGATAGGCATCATCCAGGTTATAAATTCTCCATTGGAATAATTTTCATTGGATGTCCCTACGTAGGCCATCTCGAATCTAGCTATGATCTTAGACTCAGGTTCAACTGTGTTACATCTCCTAATAAACTCATTAAATTGGTCAATGTACTCAGACACAGCTTTATTATTTTATCTCAATCTGTACCATTAGTCTAAAAGTTTGTGCTCATAAAATCTACCTAGGTACTTTTCTCTCAATCTACTTCTTATGGATCTCCAAGTAAGTATTTCATCCTCAATAACTTTCCAGTATTGCCTGGCATGTCGGATTAGCCTAAGTTTAGCAAAGTTAACCTTTCCTAACTCCGACATTTCATTCCACTCAAAATATCAATCCATGCTTTCCTCCTAATCAATATACACCTCAGGATCTAGGCTTCCATCGAAAGTGGGTGCATAAGGTTGGGTGTGTCTAAAGGATCTTTCCTCTAGGTTCACCAAGTATGGGTACGGGCTTCTAGGGTTAGACTTAGGGGCAAGATCATGATGATAAGCTTTTGGATCAAAGGTATTGGGCCTAGGTGATTTGAATTCAGCATGGGTCCTACAGGCGCCTTCATAGGTCAAAGGATGTTCACCTATTCGATCAAGCCTATGGGGTTCAAGAGAGTCAGGTCTAATATGGGCCTTAGGGGGTCCAACTTTGGTGCGGGCCCTGCGGGCTTCTACCCGAGTCTCCACTTGGGTCATCCTTTGGTTCATCTGGGTAAATGATTGGGCCATCTGCTCAGTGAGGGCTCTTATTTGGGCTTCAAGATTAGGATTATCCATGGATTCAGCCGACTATGGGTGTGATGGATGATATGAACTCTTGACCTAGTGCACATGCAAGACTCAAGGATAAATCGACTACGATTTTTTAGACCTAGAGCCCAAACAGAATGGGTCGACTCAACTTACACACAACACAATACCTAATCCTTCCACGGGCCAGGTAAGAGGTGGGGTGCTGGGAGGCCCCCCTGCTTTCGCAGGGACCCAATTAAGGAACCACCAGTCCGCTTAGGGCATTTGCTTTTGGACCTCTAGCCTTAGACACCCGCTTCCAGTAATAGGTGAGGTATTGGGTGCACTAGTCTTCCCACAAGGTTCGAACCCGACCTATTGGTGTTCCTAAATTGCTTTAGGTTGCTATTTGATTTTAAATTGAGTTTGGGTTCGAATGCAAGGACTATTGTTTTGGGCTAAGGAGAGTTGATCAACTCCTCCCCCCATCTAACATAGTAGAATTGCCCTTAGAATATTTTATGCGAATGATGATAAGCAAATGAAACCCTAATGATGCAATGTCTCTAAAGTTTTTTTTTTATTTATATTTTTAGCAGAAATATAATGTGCAAGATATTACCTAATATACAGAAAATATGCAGAAAAATTAAAATATGTAGAGATTATGCAATCAAAACCCTAAACATTCTAAAATTACTACTTGCTGAAATTCTAGGTACAAAAACTTTCTAGGCAGAAAATTAGATGTGTAGAAGACTTATAAGTCGAATTAAGTCATGAAAAATTTTTGATAAATAGTATCAAATATGATGAATCCAGAAAAATAAGAATCAAAATTTTCTGAGCTACCTATATGCAGAAATAATTAAATAAATAGACCATATGCAAGAATTATGGGATGCAAAAATTAATATGCAAAAGAAACTAAAATATGTCCAAATAAATCATGGGACATTGCTCTAAAGAATTCATGTCTAGCCTTGGCTCATTACTCCCATGGACAGACAGCATACACGATTTTCATGCATGTGCCCCGCTCAGGAGGTGTGACTTTTTAAAGAAAGGATTTTAGAAGATGAAAACTAAGCCCTAATCAGGCTCTGATACCAAATGTTGCGGGACTACTTAAGCATGCAAATTAATTTTCTGTTATTAAGCAGTGAGTTAAAAATTTGTATCCCGAAACTTGAGGCACCTTCGATATCCTACTATACATTGCCTTTCTAGTCACTCTTCACAACGTAGCCCGAGCATGGTACTCCTAAGTTGAGCCAAGAAGCATTAACTCCTTCAAGTAGCTAGAAAGAAAGTTTATGGCACACTTCAATGCAAGTTGAAAGATGCTGCAAGAGGTCAATAGCCTCTTCTTCATCCTCTAGTGAGATAGAGTCTCTAAAAGACTACGTGGCCTGATTCAAGGTGGCCATGTTATAAGTCTACTATCTGGACAAATCTGTGGCCTGCTGGCCTTGAAGAGAGGGTTCTGTACTTCCGACTTCACCTACTCACTGGATATGACTTTTTTAAAGTCTTATTTGAAAATACTGGCTCATGCATAGAAGCACATTTTTGTGGATAAGGGAGATCTTACTCAGCATGAGACTGATGGGAAGTTGAGGAAGAAGCAAGCCCAGGGAAAGCCCTATGGAGCCCATTCTGAGATGACAAACTTGTCCTGCCGATAGAGTCTGAAGTCAAGGAGCCTTAATGGCAAATCTGGTAACTACACTCCTCTTCTTATCCCCAGATCTAAATTCTCATGGAGATTGAAGGGGAGTAGTAAGTACTACCACTTCTACAGGGATAAAAGCAAATCTAGCAACTACACTCCTCTTCTTGCCCATAGATCTAAAATCCTCATGGAGATTGAAGGGGAGTAGTAAAGCCCAACCTGATGAAGTTTTTAGCTTCCCACAATAAAAGTAAGTACTGCCACTTCTACCGGGACTATGACCACAACATCGAAGACTAGTATCAGTTAAAGAGAGAGATTAAAAATCTTATTTGGCATGGCTATCTTGAAAAATATATCCATGGAGGAGTTGTGCGGATTGGTGCCCAGAACCTTTCCTTGTAGCTGACTCATGTCGATATTAACAACCAACCAACAAAGGGTTGAGTCAACATGATCTCTCGAGGAGGAGCAGAGCACTCTCTAAAGAGGCCAAAGAGGGAGGAGAGGGAAGAAAATATAATATCTTTTTTTGATAGGATTTTAGTCAGGGTTTACAATCCCTATGATGATGCTATTGTCGTCATTATAATAATAGCAAAACATGATATACAAAGAATCTTAGTAGGCAGCTCGAATGACATCTTATTTTTTGATGCTTTTATTTGGATGAATTTATCTGACAACGACTGAGATAGGTTTCTATATCCTTGATCAGCTTCTTCGGAGATTTAGTTAGGGTCAAAAGAAAAATTACTCTTCCTATTACTGCCATAACTCTATTCCAACTAAGCACTATCTTCCTCACCTTCATTATTATTCATGTTTCTTTGGCATACAATACCATCTTTGTATGACCACGTTGAACAAGTTGGATACGATTGTCTTAACTAAATATCTTCTTGTCTGATTCCCAATAAGGAATGGAGTCGGTAAGATACGTGAAGATTAGCAAGTGGCCCAACAGTGCTTCATAATGGTGCTTCAAATGTAAAAAGCCAGTGAAATACCAGCCACTGAATAACTGGGCTAGAGGGAGCCTGAGAAACAGGTAGAACCAACTGAGTAGCTACTCTTCTTTTTGCTAAAGGATGACTTGGTGAAGACTATGTAAATCATTGCTCTTCTATCCAAGGAAGATCGGGACTGACTATTAGACTTCATCACCAAAATATGACATCTTTGCTTGGTTGGTATCAGACATGCTAGGGATCCTTCTAGAGATCATCATCCACAAGCTCAACATTGATCCTAAATTTAAACCAGCCTAGTAGAAGAAAAGAAATTTTGCTCCTAAGAGATAGAAGGCTATTGACAAAGAAGTAGATAAACTTCTAGTAGCCGGATTCATTTGGAAAGCTCATTATCCTAACTGGCTAGAAAATATTGTCATGGTCAAGAAAGTCAATAAAAAGTGATGAATCTACATTGACTACACCAATCTTAATAAGGCATGCCCGAAGGATAGCTTTCCATTACTTAATATTAATTAGCTAGTTGACACCACTTCCGAATATAAGCTACTCAGCTTCATGGATGCCTTCTCAAGCTACAATCAAATAAAGATGACTCTCGAAGACAAGGAAAACACTGCCTTTGTAACCTACAAAGATATTTACTATTATAAAGTAATGCTTTTTGGTTTAAAAATATAGGAGCTACATATCAATAACTAGTTAATAAGATCTTCAAGAATCAGATAGGTCAGATCATGAAGTCTATGTCGAGACTAACCATATAAAAGATTTAGAGAAAAACTTTAATGTCCTTCATTGGCATCAAATGAAGTTGAATCCGAGCAAATGTACTTTTGATGTCACAGTAGGTAATTTTCTTAGATTCATAGTTCCCAAGCGAGGCATTGAGACAAATCCAAAAAAATTTAGGCCATTCTCAGTATACGACATCTAACCTCCAAGAAAGAAGTGTAGCAACTCATTGGATGCATTGCCGCTCTCAATCGATTTATCTTAAGATCGACTAAATGGTGCTTGCCATTCTTCAGGATTCTATGATAAATATATGTCTTCAACTAGATGGAGGAGTGCTGACAAGTGTTCGAGGAGCCGAAGAAGTTTCTCGGGTCTTTATCCTTACTTTCAAAATCATAAATCAGAGAGAAGCTCTATCTGTACCTTATTGTACCTCCAGAAGCTATCAACTCTGTACTTGTTCGGGTAGACAATAAAGGGATCCAAAAATTCATCTACTATACAAGCCAAGTACTCCATGATAGAGACTAGATATTTTAAACCTGAAAAAATAGTTTATTCACTAATCATCTTTGCATAGCATCTTAGGCCTACTTCCAAGCACATTCAATAGTCATCCTAACTGACTGACCACTCAAGCCTATATTGCAATGGCCCGATACCTCCGAGAGGATGACCAAATTGATGATCAAGTTCAATAAATTTGATATCTCTTCTTATCCGAGGTCATCTATAAAGGTGCAAATCTTAGCCAACTTTCTTATCAAGTGCACATGGTCAACAACAAACCTAATGTAGCACATGTCGAGCAACTTACTAAGCAACTTGATCCAGGGAAACTTGAATTCTTCATGTAGATGGAGCTTTAAATTTGCAAGAAAGTGGAGCTAAATTCATTCTCACAAACTTGAAAAGAGTGCCGAGTATGCTTTATGCTTTGAATTTAAAGTGACCAATAACTAAGTCGAGTACGAAGCTCTTCTAGCCAAATTAAAGCTCACTAAGCAACTCAGAATTGAAAGTTTAGGGTCTTACTGACTCTCGCTAGTAGCTAGTCAAGTAATCGATGATTATGAAGCTCAGGACTCGATGATGGTCAAGAACCTTAACAAAGTATGGGCTAAACATCAGCACTCAAGTACTTCATCATTTTCTACATTCCTCGATGTGAGAGAATGTCAGACAGACTCTCTCTTGACTAGCAAATTTAGTAGATAACTCTCCCTTGATCAGACCTATGTTGAGTACTTGGAGGCTCCCAGCATTAAGAAAACTGAGGAAGTTTAACAAGTCATCCACGAGTCAAGCTAGATGGATCTTTTTGTCAAGTACCGAACTGAAAGCATCCTTTAGAAAATCCTATAAAGGTTAAGAAGTTTAAGTGAAAAGCTTCTCAGTTTGTACTACTAGATGGACAATTCCATAAAAGATCTTTATCATTATCATTGCTCAAGTGTCTAGACCTATCGAATTTGACTATGTGCTTTAGGAGATCCATAAAGGAATCTACAATAATCGTTTAGAGGGCAGGCCCTTAGTGTTGGGAATTGTATTTCAAAGCCAATTATCTAGGCTGTAGATGGTTGTGCAACTCATGTATGTGTATATGAATTATTGAATTAAATAAAAAGTTTATTCTGGTTGTTCATTACATGTCATCTTCCTAATTGAACTCTTGTATGATGATGTCCTTTGAACTACCTTGTATGCAAGGTAGAGAGGATGCATCATGTAGTTCATAAATTGGTTTGCGACCAAAGGATACACTATTTTAGGATGATGGTATATTGAGAATAGGTCGTTGATGTCATATATGTTGGTTGTCCTCTTAACCAAGTAGTATAGAGATGCTGGTAAGATATCAGGTATTGTGTTTGATAATTTACTGAACGTGACTCTCATGCAAGATTCTCTTTCCATCGAAGAGGAGTCTTGCATTAGAATATGGACATGGATTATTTCTCTGACTTAAGATCACTATGGAGCTTGCAAGCAACTCACTGTGCTTAGGTGCCAGACTACCCGGATTTCTAATCCGATGACAGAAGGTTGCTGGGTACATTTAAGTACTTGTGTAGTGGTAGTAGGATCAAGATAGGATTGATCTCTCCAAATGGTTTGGATTGAATGCTTAATATGCTTCAATTGATAAAGACCTTGGCCAGGGCATTCCTTGTAAGGAGTTATAGGGATTCTTTGTTTGAGACATATTAAGATAGATTGATTAGGGTTGGGCAGTTTAACCCTATGTCATCCAGAGCATTAAGAGATTAAAGGAATAAGTTCACTGATATTCCATATTCGACAGGTTCATGTTGCTTTGCAACCTTCAACCTATCCGGATGCCGGATGTCATTGCTAGATGGTGACTTTGGTTGGTACTAGAAACGTTCTGTACTACTAGTTTAGTATTTGAACCTTTGGGGTCACACGCCGAGGCTTTCTTCTTGCTTTGTTAGCATGCGAATGATTGAAAATCATTTTGAAATTGTTTGATAAGGTGTTATCAAACCTGTGTTCGAGCTGACTCATTTGGATGAGTCAACTTGAGTTGAGTCGACTCGAATGGTCACGTCGACTCGTTTGACGGACTGCTGAAATTCGAGAATGCTTCATTAAATGCTATAATGGTTATGGGATTTAATGCTGGGTGTTTCGAGTTTTAATAGTTGATGTTACTGAATTCTAAGGGACTTCATAACCTTCCTGGAATCTCAAGAGATCCCAAAACTGCTCATTAATCTCTCATTATGTCCTCTTAATTATTTTGAGGGCTGCTGTTATAGAAGTAGGGCTGAAGAAGGTGAAGAGCCAGGGATCTTGTTTCAATCTTTAGTGAACGTCACTAAGGTATGTCTTTATTTTATGTATGACATAATTATCATTGCTGCATCATTGTGTGACTTCTGGAATGGTTCTGTTTTTCATACGATGTTTGCATGATTTCATATTTACATTACTCTAGATGCATCAAGATCCTGGTAGGGGCTTGTGTTAATTAGATTAACATCTATAGATAAAATGTTTTTATCATTTTTCGCTGCTACATGCCTTCAAAAAAGTTTTAAAATGCATGTATCACTTCTTATGAATAGTTCTTTACAATGGTATCAGAGCATCCAAGTTGGTTGCACATCTAGTCTAATGTTTTATATGAAATCAGACTTTTTCCTTCATAAAGTACTTGGATTAAGGTGGATTTGCCATGGCCGTCCGGTCATAGGAGAGAAGCATGGTTTAAAAACCATTTCTTCCCATTCCAAGGAGTTCTCCTATGATGTGTAGGGGTGACGCTGTGTCACAGCCTTATGAAGAAGAAAGTGAGAAATTTGATGGATTAAAATGGTTTTAATCTATGGATGATAGATTATAACTATGTTTAGATGAGATCTAAAAGATGTATGATCTGAAATTTTGAAAAGTTCAAGTGAAAATGATTGAAATTTGAAGTTACCGTGTTTTGGAAGAGCTGACTCGAGCTGACTCGACCAGAAATCTGTGTTCTAGAAGAGCTGACTCGACCAGAAAACTGTGTTATGGAAGAGCTGACTCGAGCAGAATAGCTGACTCGACCAGAATACTATGAAACAGTAATTTTAAGCTTCAGATTTTTATGAATTTGTTCGATTTCATTTTGGAAATGTTTCAATAAGTGTGATACACTTAATTGGAAATTAAGATGTATAATTTTAAGATTTAGGATATGATTCTAATCTTAAGTCATGATTGATAAATCATGGGTTGAATGGGTTAGCTAGAATTGGGTCCTTAAATGGGTTAGACCTAGATTTAGATGAATAGATTAAATAGAGAAAAGACTAATCAAAAGTTAAATTAGGTCTCTCCTCTATAGATCACTCTAATAGTTAGTTAGATCAGTCCATACATCTAAATGGACTTGATTCATGGCTTCGTGGTGAGCTCGGATCTTTAGGTTAGTCTGATTGAGTCAGTAAACCACTTGGTGTCTAAGATAAGTTTGACAGTGGTGATCAAGGTTTTTTTAGGCTAATGCTTACCTGGCCAACTCATGGTTGGTGTATAAGGCAAGAGGCTTACCTGTCTTAACCCATCCCTTGATCTTACTTACCTGGCTAATATGGTAAATCAGATCTGATTAGATTATCTATTGATTCGAGTTGACCCATGTCAACTAAGGTTAATCAGTCTGACTGATTTATAGGTGCCCATGAACCAAATCGATCTAGAAACCCTCTAAGTGTTTGGTGGGAGTTTTCTTGATCAAGTCCATGTCTTCCTCTTAAATGTCATAAAATTGAAATCCTCTAAATTATTAGGTCCATAAAAAGACTAAGTTATGAGATAGCCTAAGTCTTAGCCTCCCATTAAGTTGGATTGGCAATGGGTCCATAAGTTGGGTGATCATCGGCAGTTCCAAAGAATGGGTGGTCATCAGGCGAGTGGAATTGCCATTCAACATATGATGGCTCAGTGCGACATCTTCACACATGGCAGGTGGGCCAACCAAAGTTGGGCTTGATCATGGATTAGTTGGAAGCATTGAATTTGATCATGTTAATGGTTGGACCTAACCAGGACCTTCAATAGATGGCCCAAAGGTCGATTGTGAGGACCCCTGGGGCAAAATAATTACTAGGAATTGCTTGGAGAAGTAATTGGTAATGCACATACCTTTAAATGCATTTGGATTGGCCAGCCAAAGTCGGGCTCATATGTAGTATATTAGATCCTAGTACCCACTAAAGGATAAATGTTATTCTTCAGATTGGAGTATAGAGGCTACCAGTTTGAATAAAATAGTGGGAGAAACCTTTAGACTAAAATCCATGACTTTAAAATTTTAAAATAATTCATATATTGATAGGTCTTGTTCTCCTTTTTTCAGATAATGTCGACCACTTTATCGCTCCAGTCATTATTAGATAATGAAAACTGTTTGGACAACTTCGATAGCTGGTATCGAAAATTCATAATTGTCCTGGAGCACGAGCGGATCCTCTATGTGATAACGGATAGGGCACCCGAGATCCCAACCCCCAATGCTCGTGGCATTGTCAGGAACACTTACTAGAAGTGGATCTCTGACCGCACCATGGTGCGTTGCATTATGTTGGCTACGATGAATGACGAGTTCAGTCACAAGTTTGAAGATGCCCAGCTAGAGAAGATTCTTCAAAAGTTGAAGGAGTCTTTTAACACTCCAGATGATATGGAGAGATACCAGATCTCTTTCGCCATTTACAACACGCGAATGCGTGATGGAGCTTTGGTGACTGATCATGTAATGTACATGATCGAGTTATTTGAGCATTTGGGCAAACTCGAATGTCCTTTGCACTAGTAGCTCGGCAAAGATGCAATTCTAAATTCTTTGCCCCCTTCATACCAGATTTTTCTTGATAATTTTAGAATGAATAGGCCTGTAGTGAACTATCATAAGATGTTGGGATTATTGTAGACTTACAAGAGAGACCACAATCTCAACAAGGGGTTAGTGAATCTGGTGGGAGGTTCTGGAGCAGGATGTCATCCCTTTGGGAAAGGAAGAAGAAGAAAAGAATAAGAAGGTGCTTAGTGCTGGGCCAAGTTAGACTAGGAGGGTAAAGGCTGACAAGAGTAAGGCAGAGTGCTTCTTCTGCAAGAAGCCGGTCACTGGAAGTGAAACTGTTCTGCTTACCTTGCTACTTTGGACCCGAACAAGCAAAGGAAGGGAAAGTAGCAAGGTGTTGCTCGTCAAGGTATTTATATGATAAATCCTTGTAGTTTCTCTTTTTATGATATTACTAGCTAGATATTGGATACCGGAAGTCCTTACCACATTTGTAATTCTTTGTAGGGACTTCAAGTTAGTAGGAGATTTGAAAGTGATGAAAGGTTCCTGAACATTGGGAATGGAAGTCAAGCTCCAGTTCTGGCATTGGAAACTATTTCTTTGTATTTCGAGTCTTGTATTGTCATTCTTAATGAATGTCATTTTTGTCCTTTTTTGGTGAATATCATTTTTGTAGGCCTGTTGGCCAATGATGGTTATGAATTATCAATAAAGAAAGATATTTGTTACATCACTTTGAATAGTTCTAATGTGATGAATGGACAAGTGAAGAATGGCGTATATGTACTGTCACAGCCTGTTACTGTATTGTACATTGCTAATAAACATCCTAGGTTAGATAAGGTCAGTGATATTTATCTCTGGCACTATAGGCTAGGTCATATAAACAAGAACATGATAAATAAGTTGGTGGGAGAAGGTCTCCTAGAACTCACTGAGAGTGAATCCTTGCCGACTTGTGAATATTTTTTTTCTTGGAAAAATGACCAAGTCACCTTTTACTGAAAAGGATGAAAGAGCTAGTAATATTCTAATTCTAGTACATACTGATGCATGTGGACCTATGAATATCAGTACAAGAGGTGGATATAGTTATTTCATTACATTTACAGACGATCTTTTGAGATATGGTTGTCTACCTCATGAGACATAAATCTGAATCATTTGAAATGTTCAAATATTATCGTAATAAAGTTGAAAAATAAACTATGAAGTTTATTAAAACTCTTCGATCAGATTTATGTGGTGAATATCTTTCCAGTGAGTTTCTGACTTATCTTGAGGAGAATGAGATTCTCTTTTAATGGACTCCTCCGGGGATGCCTCAGCTAAATGGTGTGTCTGAAAGGAGAAATCAAACTCTGTTGGACATAGTTCGATCCATGATGGGCTTAGCTTATCTGCCTAAATTCTTTTGAGGATATGCTCTTGAGTCAGCATCCTGCCTTCTGAATAGAGTTCCAAGTATATCTGTTGACAAAACACCATATGAGATATGGATTGGACGGAAGCCAACTCTCTCTCACCTTTAGGTTTGGGGTGTCCGGCTTATGTCAGACATTTGGAGATGGATAAACTAGGACCTAAGTCTGATAGGTGTCTTTTTGTTGGGTATCCTAAATAATACAAAGGGTGTTATTTCTATCTGCCTGAGGATCAAAAGTTGTTCGTCAGTCTTAAGACAACCTTTTTAGAAAGGGAGTACCTTGGTGAAGGCACTCAAGCTACCGAGGTTAAACTTGGAGAAGTTCAACTGATAGAAAAACCTTCTCACTCTAAGGCCACTATAGAACTGAGTTTGATTAGATTAGATTTAGAGCCCATAGTGCAGCCATTAAGGAGATCTAATAGAGTACCACGTCAACCGGACATATACTATGGTTTCTTGGTCCAGGACGTGATCCTGTTGAGCTCGATGAGAACAACGAGGATCCGATCACCTATATGGATGCAATGATAAGGTCTGATTCTGAGTCATGGCTGGGAGCTATGAAATCCGAAATGGAGTCTATAGAAATCAACAATGTATGGACATTGGTTGATCCACCTAAAGAGATAAAACCCATTGGGTGTAAATGGTTCTTCAAGCAGAAGCGCGGTGCAGATGGCAGGTGGAGACTTATAAAGCCTGTCTGATTACCAAGGGATATCATCAGCATTATGGTATTGACTATAACGAGATGTTTTCTCTTATGGCAATGCTTAAGTTTATTCGGATTATGCTCGCTTTAGCAGCACATTTAGATAATGAAATCTGGCAAATGGATGTCCGAACAGCTTTCCAAAATGGTGAGCTAGAAGAGAAGGTGTATATGATGCAGCCTGAAGGGTTCACATCCGTAGATGAGTCAAAAGTGTGCAAGCTTCAGAGGTCCATCTATGGACTGAACAAGCTTCAGCTTGGAGTTGGAACATGCACTTTAATAAGTGTATCAAGACGTATGGCTTCGTTAGGAACGGAGAGGAACCTTGTATATATAAATGGACAAATGATTTTGTAGTTGTATTTCTTGTTTGTATGTGGATGACATTCCCTAATCAGAAATGACATTCCAGCATTACAAGGAATAAAGGTCTGGCTTTTATCTCAATTCTTTATAAAAGACTTGGGTGAAGCCCCATTCATACTGGGTATAAAGATTTATAGAGATAGATCTAAGAGTTTCTGGGACTGTCCCAATCTATGTCATAGATACTGTGTTGACGCGGTTCAGCATAGAGAATTCCAAAAGAGGCTATCTTTCGATAGATCATGGAATTACTCTTTTCAAGAAGGATTGTACGACAACTCCTGAGAAAAAAAGGGCGTATGAGTAGGATTCCATATGCTTTGGTAGTGGGTTCTATCATGTATGCTATGCTATGTACTAGACCAGACGTGGCATGCTCACTAGGGATAGTGAGCAGATACCAGTCTGATCCAGGTGAAGCTTATTGAAAAGTTGTTAAGAACATCCTTAAGTATTTGAGAAATACTAAGAACCAATGGCTTATTTATGGAGATTCTTACTTAAACTTGTGGGGTACACTGACTACAGTTTTTAGTAAGATAGAGATAATAGTAAGAGTGTATCTGTTTTTGTATTTATCTTTATGGTGGAGTTGTTTGCTGGAAAAGTTTCAAGTAGTATATAGTGGCTGATTCTATTTGCGAGGCAGAGTATATTGCAGCACCGGATGCAGCAAAGGAGGCTGTGTGGTTGCAGAAGTTCCTAGGTGAGCTGGGAGTGGCACCTTCCTTAGATGGTCCTATTTCGGTATATTATGACAGCACTGGAGCCATAGCTCAAGCCAACGAGCCAAAGTCACATCAGCAAACCAAACATATTCTGCGTCATTATCACCTTGTTCGGGAAATCATCGAATGAGGTAACATCGAGCTTCTAAAGATCGATGGAAAGGAGAACTTGGCCTACCCCTTCACTAAAGCCGTTGGAAATCAAGAGTTCGATGACTGTAAATGGAAGATGGGAATTAGATTCTATTCCGATTGGCTTTAGTCCAGGTGGAGTTGTTGGAAATTATGTCCCAAAGCCAATCATCTAGGCTGTAGATGGTTGTGCGACTCATGTATGTGTATATGAATTATTGAATTGAATAAAAAGTTTATTCTTGGTTGTTCATCACATGTCATCTTCCTAATTGAACTCTTATGTGATGATGTCCTTTGAGCTACCTTGTATGCGATGCAGAGAGGATGCGTCGTGTAGTTTATAAATTGGTTTGCAATCAAAGGATACGCTATTTTAGGATGATGGTGTATCAAGAGTAGGTCATTGATGTCATATTTGTTGGTTGTCCTTTTAACCAAGTAGCATAGACATGCTGGTATGACATCAGGTATTGTGTTTGATACTTCACTAAACGTGACTCTCATGCGAGATTCTCTTTCTGTCGAAGAGGAGTCTTGCATTAGAATGTGGACGTGGATTATTCCTTTGACTTGAGATCACTATAGCAGCTTGCAAGCAACTCATTGTGCTTAGGTGCCGAACTACCCGGATTTCTAATCCAGTGATGGAAGATTGCTGAGTATAGTCAAGTACTTGTGTAGCGGTAGTAGATCGAGATAGGATTGATCTTTCCAAATGGTTGGATTGAATGTTTAATATACCTCAATTGAGAAAGACCTTGGCAAGGGCATTCCTTGTAAGGAGTTACAGGGATTCTTTGTTTGAGACATATTGAGATGGATTGATTAGGGCTAGGCAATTTAACCCTATGCCATCCAGAGCATTAGGAGATTAAAGGAATAAGTTCACTAATATTTCATATTTGATAGGTTCATGTTGCACTACAACCTTCAACCTATCCGGATGCTTGGTGTTTTGCTAGATGGCGACTTTGACTGGTACTGAAAATGTTCTTGTGATATCGATTTAGTGTTTGAACTTATCGGGTCACACACCAAGGATTTCTTCTTGCTTTGTGGCATGCGAACGATTGAGAATCATTCTGAAATCATTTGACAAGGTGTGGTCAAACCTGTGTTCGAGCTGACTCATCTGGATGAGTCGACTCGAGTCGAGTCGACTCGAATGGTCGAGTCGAGTCGACTCGAATGGTCGAGTCGACTCATCTGACAGACTGCTGAAATTCAAGAATGCTTCATTAAATGCTGTAATGGTATGGGATACAATGCTGGGTTTTCGAGTTTTAATAGTTGCTATTGCTGAATTCTATGGGACTTCATAACCTCCCTAGAATCTTAAGAGACCCCAAAACTGCTCATTATTTCTCATTATGTCCTCTTAATTATTTTGAGGGTTGCTATTATAAAAGCAGGGCTGAAGAAGGTGAATGGTTCACGTTCCTGACATTCAACATTCCACATCCAAAATCTGGATCAAAGTTGAGACTTTGCCAAGAAAATTTTTGAGATAGAGATCTTGCTTGATCCTTGAGAGATTGCGAGATTTGATCTCCGGGATAGAGTGAGTTTGGGTTTTGGGATTCCTGTGTATACCTTCTATTGAAGGTTTGGGACAGAGCATTGGGAAGGGATTCTTAAGTGTCTTTGTTCCAGCACTACTGTAGTAATAGCCCTTCAAGGAGTTGAAAGAGTTCACACATCTTCAAGGAGTTGAAGAATGAGTCGCTGCTGCCATCAGTGTTTCTGGTGAGGCTAGCACCTTGAAAGAAGGAGAAGAAACCATGCTACATGGTATGAACTACACGTAGAGGTGGTACGCGTGTGTTGCTTGTAGAGCAGGAGTTTTTTTCATAGGTTGGAGCCGCCCTAGGATTGCGACTGAGAGCCAGGGATTTTGTTGCAACCTTTGGTGAACGTCACTAAGGTATGTCTTTATTTTATGTATGACATAATTATCATTGCTGCATCATTGTGTGATTTCTGGAATTGTTCTGTTTTTCATACAATGTTTGCATGATTTCATATTTACATTATTCTAGATGCATCAAGATCCTGGTAGGACTTGTGTTAATTAGATTAACATATACAGATAAAATGGTTTTATCATTTTTGCTATTGCATGTCTTTAGAAAATTTTAAAATGCATGTATCATCCCTTAGGAACAATTCCTTATACTTAGCTTGTAAAGCTTTAAGACAAGGATACTACTGGCCTATCATGCAAGAAGATGCCATTGAGCTTGTTTAGAGTATGACTAGTGCCAGAACTATGCCAGCATCTAGCGGTAGCTGGCCAGCAGTTGGCTCATCTTTCTTCTCCCTAAATGTTTATCTAGTGAAGAATGGACATACTCAATCTATTTCCTCCAATAATTGGTCAGTGGAAGTTTCTCATTGTTGCCATCAACTACTTCATCAAATAGATGGAGGCAAAATCCTTGGTGCACATCATCGAGAGCAAAGTCAAGAGCTTTTTTTGGAAATCAATTATCTGCCAATTCAGTTTTTCCCACACCATCGTCACTAATAATGACTGATAATTTAATAATCAGATGTTCAAAGATTTATGTGCCAAATTTTACATCCAATATCGGTTTATATCTGTCAGACATCCTTAATCAACAGGGAGGCGAAAGTCAAGAATATAATCATTTTTCAAGGGCTTGGGACCAAGCTGGACGAAGCCAAAAGTAGGTGGGCTAAGGAGCTACTCAGGATACTATGGATATACCATACAAGTCAAACATCAACAAACAACTCCCTTAGCTTAGCCTTCAGCATCGATGTGGTGATCCTAATCAAAGTTAGACTCCCGACTATGTAGATTGAGCACTTTAACAAGTCAAACAAATCAAGTTGACTAAGAGCCACGTTGACCTGCTAGAGGAGACTCAGAATTAGGCTCACTTGCAGATGGCAGTGTACCAATAAAAAGTTGTTCGATACTATAACTCTTGTTGACTCTGGTCTTGATTTTGATGATTGACAAAATATTTAAGTATATATGAGTAATAATGCATGTTAAAAGTGTTTAGCAGTTTCAGGTACTCATTAAATATTGAAAGATTAAAAAAGATTGTCATTCAGTTGAAGAAGTCCAAATTTAGATAAAAAATCTGCTCAAAGAAGACTTCAATAGTTGAAGATTGCTTGAATGGACATATGAGTTCAATACAAACTTAATTCAGCACAAGTTCAGAAGTTTTGAAGAAAATCTCAGTGATGGTCAACTCAAAGTGTCGACACATGACTCAAGGTGTCGACTCAAAGTGTCGACACATGACACCAAGTGTCGATACATGACAGTGAAGTGTCGACACATGCTGTCACGCAGAGAAAGTTTTAGTTGGCATGGCTAAAGTGTCAATACATGGATGTATTGTGTCGACTCAAAGTGTCGACACATGGATCAGTTCATCACCTGAGATCTTTTGGGTTACAGAACTTGCTGAAGTTGAAGACTTGCCTGAAGTGTCGACATATAGATGACAAGTGTCGACTCAAAGTGTCGACTTATCAGATGAAGTGTCGCTCACCAGTGCATAACAGAAGACTTCATAAGATATTTTTTTGGTCAAGTGTCGACTCACTGTTCCAAGTGTCGATCCTAAGTGTTGACACATGACCTGAAGTGTCGACATTTGAACGGACATAGCTCTACAACGGCTAGTTTTCTGAAGAACAGAACTTCTCAAAATATTTGTAACGGCTAGTTTTTTTTCTCTAATGGTCTTTAACAGTTATTTAAGGTTCGGAGAGCTATATAATCAATACAAATCAAATGGAAAGGTAATCCTTTGAGAAAAAAAATTTCATACACTTTAAGGATTCATATTTTGAGAGAGTTGAGCCTTCAGGCATCCAATTTCAAAGAGAGCTTCCAAGTCCACAACATTAAGCTTCATTCAAAGGCTTCAATAAATTGAAGACAAGCTTCTTCAACATCATCCAAAAGCTTCAAAGAGATATTTGCTTTATTTTAGAAAGCTTTATTGTATTCTTTACTTTCATTCTTACTTTGTTGTAAGGTTCTTGGTTAGCCTAGAAAATCAAGGAAGGTTGTTGGTGAGCCTTAAAAATTAGGTTCTTGGTTAGCCCGAAAACCAAGGGAGGTATTGGTTAGCCTTGGAAAATCAATTAGGTTCTTGGTTAGCCTGCAAAACCAAGGGAGGTTGGTGGTGACCCTTAAACCATTTAGGTTCTTGGTTAGCCCATAAAACCAAGTAAGGTTTTGACTTGTGAGCCTTGTGAAAACAAGTCAGGTTTTGATTAGTGAGCCCAGAAAACTAATTAGCTATAATCGGTTGAGATTATAGTGAATTCCTAAAGAGATCTTGGGAGTGGATGTAGGTGCCTTGGAGTGCACTGAACCATTATATATCTTTGTATTTTGTGATTGCTTGTGTGATTATTTTCTTTGTACATTTACTTTGTTAATTTTGCTACATATTATTTTGAAGCACACAATACATTTCCAAAACACAAGCATTGAATTGATCTAGCACATACTTGCTTTAGTTTATTGCAAATAGTTTAAAAGTTTTATAAAATCCAATTCACCCCCTCTTGGGTTGCATCTTCATTGGGCAACAACTCTCAAGTCAAATCAAAGACTTTTCATTTAGGAGATCTTATATTACAATATGCAGAAGTCTCAAGACCCAATAACAAAGTAAGCTATCTCCAAATTGGAAAGGACCTTACTGGATAACTTAAGCCCTTCAGCAAGGAGCTTATCAGATTGAAGGCCTTAATGGAACTCCAATCCCTCATATTTGGAATGTCAAAAATCTCAAAATATATTATCAATGATGTAACAATTCTGATTCGGTAATATAAAAAAAATTCTTTAGAAATGTTCCTAGAGATCTTATCTTGATTTCTTTGGAAAGATTCTTATAATGATAGACCAAGTTTGAGAAAGTTCTTACAATAATCGGATCAAGTCCAAAAAGGTAAAGATTACAAATGGAGACATAATTTTCTTCATCATCGATGACTTTCCAACTCCAAGGCTCATTCCTCGTAGTCGGAAGCTTCTCACCACTCATCGAGCTTAAAGATAACTCACCAAGAGAGCTCCACACCGATTACGCATGGTGAACAATTGATCAACGAGGGAAGACTGATCATTTAGGAAGGATTTTTAAGAGAATGTTTCACCTGGAACATTTATTGGGCAACAATTTCTAGTGAAACTATCTCCAAGTATACCTTTGGTGCCCTTACTTTCTATCTCTAAGAATACCTTTGACTTTCTCTTGCTATCTTTTTTATACCATCTACCTCATCCCTGCCTAACTCCATGTCTTTTTCGAATACTCCGACGACTAGCCTTAGTCCCTTCTCTGCTAGAGGTCACTGGTGCACTACTCGGAGTGCTTTGCTTGGAACGGAAATGCTTCGCTTGGACTGAAGTTTCAACAAAAGTAGTTGGGGGGTTCCTATTATACCCAACCTAATCTGCTAAATGTTGACACATGGTGTCACCGGAATGGTTGAATAAGGTGACTGCTTGGAAATTTGACCCCCATTACTCATATTCTGATGTTTGCATCGACAGTTGAAGGTCAAACCTTATCTGTCATGTGGTGCACCTTAACCGGCTGAAGGTGATGATCATCAAAGAAGTAAATGCGTTACATTTCAAGGATAACTTGCTTCCCAACATAGCATCAAATGCAAGGGAGACATTCAAAGTTATTCAGCAAACACGTAAAGTGATTGACTTCATTTAGTTGGGCTTCGAGTGTGGCTAGCTCTCTCAGCACTTGAAAAGGAATCTACCGGGTACTCATTCAAAGATATTCGATTAATTTCTTCTTCCCAACTAAGAGACTTTGGCAAAAGGTTATCTGCCTTCGAAAGACTACATTGGATGTAGACCTTAGAATGATTGATTGATACTCAGTTGCTGGGCAATCAATCATATGGTGACCACTTCTTTCATCCAAGATGCTCCTAAAGTTGTTCTTACTAAATTAACCTATTCAATTATTATGAAGGAAGATATTCGGTTAAGAGCTTATTGGCCAACTAAGTTACTTTGTTAAAATATATTATCCAAGTAGACACAATATTGACAAAGAATATATATTCATTGAAATCGAAGGCAATCATTACAAAATTGGATTTCTTAAACTCGAAGAAGAGTATAAAGGGGAAGGAAAAATCCCTAATCTATGCCTTGGAAGCACTGACAGCTTCTTTAGGACCTCCAGCCACGGTCGCCTCCAATCTAGAAACTTCGATGGCTACTTCATTAACCTCGATAGCTTCTTGTTTGGCCACCTCTCCTTCCTTAACCACTTCTTTCTCCCTGGGCACCACAATTCCTCTCAAGTCAAACTCTAAGAAGGCTTTGGCCATCTTCTTCTTACAATCGGTGAACCTGACTATGTAGGCATCTACTCTGGCCTCGATAGTGTAATTCACGAAGTCATCCGACTCCATATAATCTACTGCCTAGACAGATACAGATGCAGCTTCTCCTTTGGCAACCTTAACTTTCTCATTAGCCAAATGAAGAAGGTTAGTAGTCTGGTTCAGCCAGGCTTCCACCTCGACTGCACCAGTTCAATTCCAAGTGAGCACCCATCATTTTTGGTCATTCAAGTTTCTAGATCCCAAATGGTGGCATTAGGGGAGTTGTGAATGGTGACAACTCCTCCAACTTTGCTTCCTGCTCAGTTACCTCCTCCTCAATTGGTAGTAATAACTAGCCATGTAGTCATCCTCCTCCTTCAACCAGCTTTTCCAAATACTACTAAGGTCGACATACTTGGTGATTGCAACTCGCATGGTCGTCACATCGTGAAGGAGCTGCATGAAAACAAAGAAAATGAAAAAGTTAGTTACTCGGCACTGGTGCATTGATTAGAGCATAATCGAGAAATGCTTACCCTCGCAATGCCTGGGTAACTTTAGTTATCACATTGTTGAAGGAGAAACCATTTTGCTCTTTCACATCTCGGGAAAGGAGCATCAACTTTGACAACTCCCAGGCCATTGTTGCATCATGCATCACGAAGTCATTCTCCCTAACTCTTGCCTGGACAAGATGCCCATCATCCCCCTAATGTAGGTAACAGACATCCTCCTATCTGAAGACTTTCAGGATGATTCAGATCTCCCTAGAACCGAACCTGATGCTCCTAGAGTTGAAGAAGTTGGAGGGGCAGCCACCCTCATTGCAATTGTCATAGATGGTGAACTGAAGTTGGGTTCCTAAAGGATGTCACCCGGGAAGATGTAGGAGCCTCCACTATCCCCACCTCATTATGCTAGGTAAAGCTCCTCACCATGTCTCTTGGTCAGGGCATCTGCACTCTAATTGGGATGGAAGGGGCCCGGATTGATGGCCCTAGGCATGGCATTTGGCTATGGCCTTCTTCGGGTGGTCTTTCGCTGGGTTCTTTCTCTTGGAGGTGGCCTTCCATAATTTATCAATAGGAACCTTCTTCATGCCTGTGAGATGAACAAGATGACTTACCAAAAGTTCAAAATTGGAAAGATAAAGCAAAATGCAAAACACTTATCAAGTGAGTTCACCGGACTCAACCCGGCATCGTAAAGGTTTTGCTCGATAAGAAGTTCCTTCAAGGGAGTAATCTCTATACTACAAAGCTTGAAACAATCCTTCTTGTTCATCTCAAAGATTTGATCATTCTTATTTGGGAAGATACTCGACTCTCTTCAGGCCTAGTGGACTCCCTAGGGTTGGTCAAAGATGACAAAAAAAATCTGTTCTTTCAGTGATGGATGGAAGAAGACAGGCCAGGAAGAATTACATGCTCGTGTTAGGGATCGATGAACCACTAGTCCCTCATTTTAGGATACCTTTTCAACATGAAGAAGGCTTAGAATAGAGATTTTTGAGATCGAATTTCAAGAAAATGATAAATGACAATGAAAAATAAGGATGTGGAAAGAATTCAAAGTAAGTTGAGCGGGAACTACTTGGCAAAGATCAAGAACAGTTAAAATGAATGGGAGGAAACTGAAGATTGGCATGAAGATCTTCTTTGTACATGGCCAGTTAGTTAAGAAGACCAAAAGTTACTTGGTCTTCTGGGTCTGGTAAATGAAGATAATAATATCCAAAATCAATAATTTTCAAAAATTTTAAGAAGGTCAGCCTTAGTCATTGTACAGACTACGGTCGATGGGCTCGCAGGGTAAATTCTCAGGATGCTACTACTTTCAATACAAAAATTACTTGGCAGGCAAAGATCTTTGCCTCCCTCAGGCTTTCAGAGTTCTTCCAAATTGAGGAGCAACTCGGAGACACATGCAATTGGGAGACATTACTCACCGAGTGAATCTTTAGCGGATGACATCTCTAGTGCAAGCTAAGAAGAGATCAAAGAAAAGAAAGAAAATCAAGAAAAATCTGGAAGAAAAGCCTCCACCCAAAAACTAGATGAAGGTGAAAAAGCAAGACAAGAAATCCCTAAAGAAATCCTAGGAAACTTCTAAAGGGATTTCCAGGAGGGAAGTAACTAAAAGCAAAAGAAGCCAAGGACTAACCTGGAAAGCCTGGACCAATTCTTTTTCTTCTCTCTCTCTTTCTCTGCAACTTGGATAGTGGCAGCAAGAAGGCAACATAGCAATAGTAGAAGAACCCTGACAGGAATGGCACTACTTATATCCAGTTCAATAGTTGTGATCAAAGCCTCTACTTCGCTCAAGATCATAAGATCTGATGCATTGTGCAACCCTTGCCGGTAGCATCATGCTACTTTGAAAAAGCAACTAGCCAATTAACTCTTAGTGTTGGGTTCCACACAAATCATTTATAGGCCATAATTGTCAAGCCATGTGGCACAACTCTATTGGCCAAGGATGATTGGATGAATTGCCAACTATTTCCAGAAATTATGGTGCAACTTTAAGAGTTCTGTGCTAATGATTCGTTTGCACACCATGATTGAGGTGACAAAATAGCTACAAACAATTTTAGAGAAGCTAATCAATGCCTAGAGGATGAAAATATCTTCCCAACTCTTAAGACCGAAGGAGTAGCTACTCTCTTCACCCAGAGATGATACAATCTGATAAAGTTATTTGGTAATGCTTTAAACTCAGAAGGGGGTATTTGTTATGGCGACTACTTATTTAATCTCAAGACACCTACCGGATCACCAACTAAGATAGTCACCCACCGAATAACCAAAAAGCGATCACACCATCGACTGAATTATTGACTAAGGGGGAGATGATAACTAGACTACCAGTTGAGAAGTGATGTGGGACTAAGAGATGCTAATATGAGATGAAAGATGAAAATGATTCTTTTCTTGTTAATATTTTTAAGTTTGGGTAGATTTAAGGATTCCCAAAGACAAGCAAAGAGTAGATCTAGAGATTCTATAACGATAAGAACTTTTAGCAAGAAAAATAGCCCATAAATAAGGATAATGAGAGGACCCCGGGATTGAGAAATCTCGTAGGACAAAGCTCTTAGATCAATATCTACTTAGGAGTTTAGGGATACAAACATTGAAAACTTTGACGCGCCCGATGCCGAGTTCACTCACTCTCGTGGATGTGGCCTGGAGGATCGCCTTCAACCCTGTGGATTCCCGGCTTTCCGTCCGATGGTCACGAAGGCAAGGAAGACTGTAATCAAGAAACAATCAAGAACAAGTAAAAAATGAGGGAACAAAAGTCGAGAATGGTGGTGGATGAGGTTCTTCTTGCTAGGCGCCCAGGTGGATTATCCAGATGGCATCCAAACTTGAAGGTGGGAAGGTGGTTTGCTCAGAAGGATAGTAACTCAGGGCCTCTCACCCCTCGATGTCCCGAAGGACAAAGGCGCTCCTTCTCGGAGTTCCTAGTCTAGAAGACAAGGGCTAGAAGAATAACTTCAAACTTTTTTTTTCATTTCATGAACATTCAAATTCTTACAAGAGGTTAGGGTCCTTTTATAAGCACCCAAGTTTACATTCAAATTTAAAAAGAGAAGTTACAAAGCTTGATTTGGGAAAGTGAAGAAAGGATGTTGTCTTCATAAATCAAGGGGCGCCCATTTGAATTTTGAATTTCTCCTTCATGAAACTTGGCATCTAACTTTTGAATTTTGAATCTTTTCATGAAGCTTGATCTTGGTAGCTTGATTTGTGGAGTGGAGTGAGGATGTTTGTTGGCTTGAATCAAGGGAGGCTTGATATGAGGAGTGTTGTGTGGATATTGGCTACTTGGATCAAGGGGAGATTATGGGAGTCAAACATGAATTTGAATTTGAATTTTTCATCTTGACTTGGCCACCCAAGAAGCTTGGTGAAGTAGCGTCTCCCCATGTCATGTGGCACTGATGATGTGGCACTCATGAGCTGAAGTGGTGCCTCCCATGCCATGTGGCACTCTAGTTGGCCGCCCAAAGGAGCTTGGTGAAGTGGGCCTCCCATGCCATGTGGCACTGATGATGTGGCACTCCTCACGAGCTGAAGTGGCACCTTCCATGCCATGTGGCACTAATGATGTGGCACTCCAATTGGCACTCCTACTTGGTGTGGAGGAGATGTGGCTTGACTCTTCTTTAATTGGGCTTCACTTGATTACCCCCTTGTGAACCCATCTTCAAATTAGCTTGAGCCCATTTTCAAATTGACTTATGCTGGTAAACCAACTTGGCTAATTACAGGACCAATTGATCCTAACTTAATCAAATTGGCCAAGGTACATGACCAAATAAAAATTGAAGCTAGATACATGACTCAAAAATAAAATGCTCAGGCTTGAAGCCCTATTACAGGACCTAACAAATTAAAACTATAATCCGAGATCCATAGAGGGTTGAGAAGCCTTTGTCTGATCCTGGTGCCCACACCAATTCTCCCAAGATGGGAGGAACTCGACCCTGTCAAGTAAAGGTTGATTTGGCTTTGATATTTCTCGAGAAGGTTGGGGTCAAGGCGCTGTAAGTCCTCCGGGTAATCCACGAATCATCGGACTCCGGTTGGCCTTGCCAATGGACCAAGTAACGCTAATAGCCTTTGCCCCGGGTTATGATAGCTTGATCATCCAGGACATGCTCGATCAGTTCTCCTCTCTCCGGTAAATTGAAGGTGACACTCAGGGTCGGGTTCACTCTCAAAGGATAGGTCAGGCCCAAATGGCTTGCTAGGTATTATTGCCAGTTTTCTATACTCGACTAAGTCCGAGATTTTGAAAGTTGAGCTAATGCCATAATCCGGGGATAGCTCAAGCACATAGGCATTATGGCCAACTCTCCTTATCACTTTAAAGGGTCTAGCTCCACGAGCATGAAGTTTCTTAACGGTTCCTAGTGGAAACCGTTCAGGCTTAATCCTAATCATTACAGAATCCCTTATTTCATATTCTTTGGCTTGCTTTGGGAATTAGCCAATTTCTTGTATTTATTATTACTTAGGTTTATTTTCAGGCTAATTTCCTTAGGCATGCCTCTAATATGCAGTGCAAATGACTTTGCGGACTCTGTGACTCATATTGACACTTGACAAAAGTAGACTCAACTATGTATTCCTTTTGAGAGAAATTTTATTGGACTCTTTAGGATCTAAACCTAACAGATTATTGACTCTCTAGGTTGACCCTGGTCTGGTATGCACATGAAAAAATACCATGGATCCCTAGCAAATGCCATAAGGTATACCAGAAGTAGGTAGCAAAAGGGATGGGCTCTAAGGATTCATGCAATCTGGTAATCTCTACAAAATGTAACCCAATGGCTCTAGAAACATGAGAAGACTCAGGAAGGGTAGGAAATAGGAATTGGAGTCTTGGGGCAATCTATGGGAAGCATGAAATAGACCTTGGTTATTCAGATGATCTTAAAATTTGGTCATTGATCTATAGGTGCAAGTTCTAGGACAGGCTGGGTGTTCCTAGATGGTGGAAGGTCATCAAGAAGGTCTTTGGAAAGTTTATCTTGAATGTCCTCTAAACTAATGTCTACCTTTATGGGTTGTTCCTTAGGGACTTGTTCCCGACCTCCTCTATGGGCAATACTTGCGAACCTTCACTTTCATCGACTATGTTTGATCCTGGCCCAGTCACTCCTTCAAATTCTATAGTGGGTTCAGGATCTTTTTCTATGAGTTCCTTAGTGATTTCAACCTTGGGTCCATCTTCATCACACTTCTCAACTAGACTTGATTCATAGATGTCTTCTTTGGATTCCTCAATAGGCTCAGGGATTTCTTCACTTAAATTCTCAGTGGTTCAATCTTTTCTCCCTGAAATTCTTTAGAAGGTTCTTCTTTCTAGGTTGGTTCATGAATCTCTTTTGTGGCAGGGGTTCCCTCAGTAATCTCCTTGTCTAACTCCTTGGCCTTGATCAGTTTAACTCCTGGCTTCCTTTCCTTTAGGCTACTAGATCTTCTTTTAACCTGGTCCATGACTCCTGATTGGGTCTCCTAGGGTGAACCTCTTGGGCTGGTTAGGGTGTGGGACTCTTCTGGGCTCAACCTCTAAGGAGGGATCATGTTGAGGGAATCTCCTAGGGTGGGGAGGTGATTCAAACTCTGGTTTAGTGTGAGGCTCCCGGATCCTCTCCAGAGTTCCTAGCCTTATTTCAAATCTATCAGCTCTTTGGGTCAATTTGGCAAGCTGCTCAGCGATGAGCCTAAGTTGATACTTGCGGTTATCCATGGGTTCACCTGAATGAGAGTGATGTGGGTGATACGGGACTCCTGACCTAGTCGATATGCACACACACAACGAATGGTGCTATGGGTTTGCTAGACCTAGGAGTTCAATCAGAATGGGTCAATGTAGAAGACACACAATACAACAACTAGCCCTTTCACCGGCCAGGTAAGAGGTGAGAGTGTGGGAGGCCCCCTTGCTTTCACAAGGATCCAATTAAAGAACCACAACACCGCTTAGATCATTTGATGCCAAACCTCTTGCCTTAGACACCAGCTTCCTAGTACTAATTGAAGGGTTGCATGCACTAGCTTCCCCAAAATGGTTAAACTCGACTCGTGGGTGTCCCTGAGCTATTAGGTTGCTACTTGATTTAGGTTAAGCTTAGGTTCGTAATGCAAGAGTGGTTGTTTTTGGACTAAGAAAAGGTAATGACCTCCTTTCCTTATCTTGTGATATTGACACCCTTAAGTTAATTATGTAAATGATGGCATACACATGAAACCTAATGAAATGTATCTAAGTTTTATTTTTTTTGGATTTTGATGTATGCTAGCAGAAATAAGATGCCGGAAATAAAAATATGAACCTAAAGTGCAAAATCAAACTATATGGGAATGATGTGATGGAATGTACTTGTTGGAATTTCTGAATAGATTTGTTCTCAGGTAGCATTCCAGTACGTAGAAATTCTATACACTACAATAAATCTAAAAAAAAAAAATTTTGAAAATTACTTTCAAAACCATGGAATCCTGCAAACTAAAATTGAGCAAATTTGGAGGTTCTTACAGATAGAAACAACTAAAACCAGGTCATGTACTGGGTAGACAGAATGCAGAATTTAAATATGATGAATCTATGATGCAAAATTTTTCTCTAGGATCTAAAACCTATCTCCTTGTTTTCTCCTTCAAGGGTCAATCACATCGGCACCCCTACACACCATAGAAAATTTCCATGGAATGGGATGTGAGGGTCTTGCAGCTCTACTTTTTTCTATGACCAGACGGCCATGGTGAAGCACCCAATCCAAGTACTTGAAGAGAACTAAGCCCTAACCATGCTCTGATACCAGATGATGTAGGACTAAGAGATGCTAAGATGAGATGGAAGATGCAAATGATTCTTTATTGTTAACGTTTTTAAGTTTTGGTGGATTTAAGGATTTCCAAAGACAAGCAAAGAGCAGATCTAGAGATTCTATAACGATAAGAACTTTTAGCAAGCAAAATAGCCCATAAACAAGGATAATGAGAGGACCACAGGATTGAGAAACCCCGTAGGACTTAGCTCTTAGATCAATATCTACTTAGAAGTTTAGGGATACAAACCTTGAAAAACTCTGACGTGCCCCCGAGGATGCCGAGTTCACTCGCACTCGTGGATGCGGCCTGGAGGATCAAGCCTTCAACCCTGCGGATGCGCCGGCTTTCCATTCGATGGTCGCGAAGGCAAGGGAGACTAACTCCGTTGTTCATGGTACCCAGAGGACCTGCAAGCACCCAAGTGAAGGGTTAGAAATCATTAAGAAATAAGTAAGAAATGAGAGAACAAAAGTTGAGAATGGTGGTGGATGAGGTTCTTCTTGCTAGGCGCCCAGGTGGATTATCCAGATGGCATCCAAACTTGAAGGTGGGAAGGTGGTTTGCTCAGAAGGATGTAACTCAGGGCCTCTCACCCCTCGATGTCCCGAAGGACAAAGGCACTCCCTCTCGGAGTTCCTAGTCTAGAAGACAAGGCTAGAAGAATAACTTCAATTTTTCTTTTTTTTTCATTTCATCAATATTCAAATTCTTACAAGAGGGTTAGGGTCCTTTTTAAGCACCCAAGTTTACATTCAAAATTTGAAAAGGAAAGTTACAAAGCTTGATTTGGGGGAGTGAAGAGAGGATGTTGTCTTCATAAATCAAGGGGCACCCATTTGAATTTTGAATTTCTCCTTCATGAAACTTGGCATCTAACTTTTGAATTTTGAATCTTTTCATGAAGCTTGATCTTGGTAGCTTGATTTGTGGAGTGGAGTGAGGATGTTGTTGGCTTGGATCAAGGGGAGGCTTGATATGGGGATTGTTGCGTGGATATTGTCTACTTGGATCAAGGGGAGATTAATGGGAGTCAAACATGAATTTGAATTTGAATTTTTCATCTTGACTTGGCCACCCAAAGGAGCTTGGTGAAGTGGCGCCTCCCCATGCCATGTGGCACTGATGATGTGGCACTCCTCATGAGCTGAAGTGGCGCCTCCCATGCCATGTGGCACTCCAGTTGGCCGCCCAAAGGAGCTTGGTGAAGTGGGCCTCCCCATGCCATGTGGCACTGATGATGTGACACTCCTCATGAGCTAAAGTTGCCTTCCATGCCATATGGCACTAATGATGTGGCACTCTAGTTGGCACTCCTACTTGGTGTGGAAAGAGGTGGCTTGACTCTTCTTTAATTGGGCTTGACTTTAGTACCCACTTGTGAACCCATCTTCAAACTAGCTTGAGTCCATTTTCAAATTGACTTGAGCTGGTGAACCAACTTTACTAATTACAGGACCAATTGACCCTAACTTGACCAAATTGGCCAAGGTACATGACCAAAACAAAAATTGAAACTAGATACATGACTCAAAACTAAAATGCTCAGGCTTGAAGCCTTATTACAGGACCTAACAATTAAAACCCTAATCCGAGATCCATAGAGGATTGAGAAGCCTCTGTCTGATCCTGGTGCCCATACTAATTCTCTCGAGATGGGAGGAACTCGACCTTGTCGAGTAAAGGTTGATTTGGCTTTGATATTTCTCGAGAAGGTCGGGGTCGAGGCGTTGCAAGTCCTCCGGGTAATCCATGAATTATCGGACTCTGGTTGGCCTAGCCAACGGACCAAGTAACACTGATAGCCTTTGCCCTGGGTTATGATAGCTTGATCATCCAGGACACGCTCCATCCGTTCTTCTCTCTCAGATAAAATGGAGGTGGACACTCAGGATCGGGTTCACTCTCAAAGGATAGGTCAGGCCCAAAGGCTCGTTGGGTATTGTTGCCGGTTTTCTATACTCGACTAAGTATGAGATATTGAAAGTCGAGCTAATGCCAAGATCCTGGGGTAGCTCAAGCACATAGGCATTAGGGCCAACTCTCCTTATCACTTTAAAGGGGCCAACTCCACGAGCATGAAGTTTCTTAACGGTTCCTGGTGGAAACCGTTCAGGCTTAAGCCTAATCATTATAGAATCTTTTATTTCATATTCTTTGGCTTGCTTTTGGGAATCAGCCAATTTCTTGTATTTATTATTACTTAGGTTGACTTTCAGGATAATTTCTTTAGGCATGCCTCTAATATGCAGTGCAAATGATTTTGCGAACTCTATGACTCATACTGACACTTGACAAAAAGTAGACTCAACTATGTATTCCTATTGAGAGGAATTTTATTAGACTCTCTAGGACCTAAACATAATAGATTATTGACTCTCTAGATTTGATCCTGGTCTGGTATGCACATGAAAAATTATCATGGATCCCTAGCATATGCCATAAGGTATACCAGAAGTAGGTAGCAAAAGGGTTGGGCTCTAAGGATTCATGCAACCTGGTAGTCTCTACAAAATATAACCCAATGGCTCTAGAAAAATGAGAAGACTCGGGGAAGGGTAGAAAATAGGAATTGGAGTCTTAGGGCAATCTATGGGAAGTATGAAACAGACCTTGGTTATTCAGGATGATCTTAAAATTTGGACATTAATCTATGGATGCAAGTTCTAGGGCAGCTGGGTGTTCCTAGATGGTGGAAGGTCATCAGGAAGGTCTTTGGGAAGTTTATCTTGAAAGTCCTCTAAACTAATGTCTACCTCTAGGGGTTGTTCCTTAGGGACTTGTTCCCGAACCTCCTCCATAGGCAATACTTGCGAACCTTCACTTTCATCGACTATGTTAGATCTTGGCTCAGTCACTCCTTCAAATTCTATAGTGGGTTCAGGATCTTTTTCTATGAGTTCCTCAGTGATTTCAACCTTGGGTCCATCTTCATCACACTTCTTCACTAGACTTGATTCATAGATGTCTTCTTTGGATTCCTCAATAGGCTCAGGGGTTTCCTCACTACTAAATTCTTAATGGATTCAATCTTTTCTCCCTGAAATTCTTCAGAAGGTTCTTCTCTCTGGGTTGGTTCATGAATCTCTTTTGTGGCAGGGTTTCCCTCAGTATCTCCTTCTTTAACTCCTTGACCTTGATCAGGTTAACTCCTGGCTCCCTTTCCTTTAGGCTACTAGATCCTTTTTTAACCTGGTCCATGAACTCCTGATAGGAGACCTCTTGGGCTAGGTTAGGGTGTGGGACTCTTCTGGGCTCAACCTCTAAGGAGGAATCATGTTGAGAGAATCTCCTAGGATGGGAGGTGATTCAAACTCTGGTTTAGTGTGAGGCTCCCGGATCCTCTTCAGAGTTCCTAGCCTTGTTTCAAATCTATCAGTTTTTGGGTCAATTTGGCAAGCTGCTCAGCGATGAGCCTAAGTTGATACTTGCGGTTATCCATGGGTTCACCTGAATGAGAGTGATGTGGGTGATACGGGACTCCTGACCTAGTCGGCATGCAACACACAACGAATGGTGCTACGAGTTTGCTAGACCTAGGAGTTCAATCAGAATGGGTCAACGTAGAAGACACACAATACAATAACTAGCCCTTTCATCGACCAGGTAAGAGGTGGGAGTGTGGGAGGCCCCCCTTGCTTTCGCAAGGACCCAATTAAAGAACCACAACATCGCTTAGGTCGTTTGATGCTAAACCTCTTGTCTTAGACACCAGCTTCCCGGTACTAATTAAGGGTTGCGTGCACTAGTTTCCCCAAAATGGTTAAACCCGACTCGTGGGTGTCCCTAAGCTATTATGTTGCTACTTGATTTTAGATTAGGCTTAGGTTCATAATGCAATGGTGGTTGTTTTTGGGCTAAGGAAAGGTAATGACCTCCTTCCCTTATCTTGTCATTGACGCTCTTAAGTTAATTATGTAAATGATGGCATACACATGAAACCTAATAAAATGTATCTAAGTTTTATTTTTTTTGGATTTTGATGTATGTTTGCAGAAATAAGATGCTGGAAATAAAAATATAAACCTAAAGTGCAAAATCAAACTATATGGGAATGAAAGTGTAATGGAATGCACTTGTTGGAATTTCTGAATAGATTTGTTCTCAGGTAGCATTCCAGCACGTAGAAATTCTATAGACTGCAATAAAACCTGAAAAAATTCTGAAAATTACATTTAAATACATGGAATCCAGAAAAATAAAAATCATCAAATTCGGAGGTTCTTACAGACAGAAACAACTAAAACAACAGGCCATATACTGGGTGGACAAAATGCTGAAATTTAAATATGATGAAATCTATGATGCAAAAGTTTTTCTCTAGGATCTAAAACATATCTCTTTGTTTTCCCTTTCAAGGGTCAATCACATCGGCACCCCTACACGCCATAGAAAATTCCTGTGGGATGGGATGTGAGGGTCTTGCAGCCCTACTTTTTTCTATGACCAGACGGCCATGGTGAAGCACCCAATCCAAGTATTTGAAAATAATTAAGCCCTAACCATGCTTTGATACCAGATGATGTAGAACTAAGAGATGCTAAGATGAGATGAAAGATGCAAATGATTCTTTTCTTGTTAATGTTTTTAATTTTTGGTGGTGGATTTAAGGATTCTCGAAGACAAGCAAAGAGCAGATCTAGAGATTCTATAATGATAAGAATTTTTAGCAAGCAAAATAGCCCCTAAACAAGGATAATGAGAGGACCCCGGGATTGAGAAATCCTGTAGGACTTAGCTCTTAGATCAATATCTACTTAGGAGTTTAGGAATGCAAACCTTGAAAAACTCTGATACGCCCGATGCCGAGTTTACTCGCTCTTGCGGATGTGGCCTAGAGGATCAAGCCTTCAACCCTGCAGATTCACTGACTTTCCGTCCAATGGTCGGAAGGCAAGGGAGACCGACTCCATTATTTGTGGCACCTGGAGGACCTGCGAGCACCCAAGTGAAGGGTTAGAAATCATCAAGAACAAGTAAGAAATGAGGGAACAAAAGTTGAGAATGGTGGTGGATGAGGTTCTTCTTGCTAGGCGCCCAGGTGGATTATCCAGATGGCATCCAAACTTGAAGGTGGGAAGGCAGTTTGCTCAGAAGGATAGTAACTCAGGACCTCTCACCCTTCGATGTCCCGAAGGACAAAGGCGCTCCCTTTCGGAGTTCCTAGTCTAGAAGACAAGGGCTAGAATAATAACTTCAAACTTTTTTTTTCATTTCATGAACATTCAAATTCTTACAAGAGGGTTAGGGTCCTTTTATAAGCACCCAAGTTTACATTCAAAATTTGAAAAGGGAAGTTACAAAGCTTGATTTGGGGGAGTGAAGAGAGGATGTTGTCCTCATAAATCAAGGGATGCCCATTTGAATTTTGAATTCCTCCTTCATGAAACTTGGCATCTAACTTTTGAATTTTGAATCTTTTCATGAAGCTTGATCTTGGTAGCTTGATTTGTGAAGTGGAGTAAGGATGTTGTTGGCTTGGATCAAGGGGAGGCTTGATATGGAGAGTGTTGTGTGGATATTGTCTACTTGGATCAAGGGGAGATTAATGGGAGTCAAACATGAATTTGAATTTGAATTTTCATCTTGACTTGGCCACCCAAGGGAGCTTGGTGAAGTGGCACCACCCCATGCTATGTGGCTCTAATGATGTGGCACTCCTCATGAGCTGAAGTGGCACCTCCCATGCCATGTGGCACTGATAATGTGGCACTCCAGTTGGCCGCCCAAAGGAGCTTGGTGAAGTGGGCCTCCCCATGCCATGTGGCACTGATGATGTGGCACTCCTCATGAGCTGAAGTGGCGCCTTCCATGCCATGTAATGATGTGGCACTCCAGTTGGCACTCCTACTTGGTGTGGAGGAGAGGTGGTTTGACTCTTCTTTAATTGGGCTTGACTTTATTACCCACTTGTGAACCCATCTTCAAACTAGCTTGAGCCCATTTTCAAATTGACTTGAGCTGGTGAACCAACTTGACTAATTACAGGACCAATTGATCCTAACTTGATCAAATTGGCCAAGGTACATGACCAAAATAAAAATTAAAATTAGATACATTACTCATAAATAAAATGCTCAGGCTTGAAGACTTATTACAGGACCTAACAAATTAAAACCCTAATCCGAGATCCATAGAGGGTTGAGAAGTCTCTGTCTGATCCTGGTGCCTATACCAAGAAGGATACGACTACGACTATTGACTAACCCAACAACTGATTAAGAAGAAGACCAAGTCTATTACTGCACTGACTATCTCTAACACCTTGCACCGAGAGACTACATAGCCAAGTTTGACTAATATTCCTTCATGCACATCCACCGAGTACTCACTCAAGCCCAACTAACTTTAAACTTAGTTGAGCATACTAGATTACAAATATCAAGGTCCCTTTCTCTCTTAGCAAGGTTTCTTCTCTTTCGATAATGAATAAGTTATCCCAATACTCAGAGTAAATGTCATCTAAGTAAGTGACAATAGCTCATCTCAATTGTCCCAATAGTGATCGTTGCAAGCAAGATCATGGTGGACAAGTTCGTGGAGAGTATTATTTCAATAGAATCAGTTATTCTAAGAGAAAAGATATCAATAGAAAAGATCCCAGGAGGCAAGATCCTAATATCCTATTAGAATCTGTTACACCTATTGAAGGAGGCCACTTCTCTAATAACATTTTGTTACTCCACGTAACTCTTTAAATGAGTAAGAAGGGATCCCGATGAGGTACATAATATTACACTATAGTAACTCATCTCTACCACTCTCATGCCCTCAATCATCACTTGGCTCTCAGCTCCAATTGATGTATCCCATCTCATTCTCCTCATTGACTTAAGTGTCGGAGGATCTCCCACTGGTTATTATCGATGAAGGGACTGTTCTTACAAATCTTCATGGTGGAGCACCTAGGAGTAGCTCTCTATCCGTCACTGAAGAAGACCGGAGGATCTCCAGGCACTGCTATAGCTCAATGAAGGATGATTTGATGACAATAGCTAATAATGTTCAAAAGTCTTTATATGCTCTGCCTCCCTCCTCCCATCCTCTCGTAATTCTTTTCTACCAATAATATTATAGCAATTGGCTGTGTCCACAGACCATGCAATAAAATTTCCTCAGGAGCTTGAAGCAGTTCAGCTTTAAGAGGGCTCCCAACTCAATGTTTATTAGGGGATGCTTTTGGTAAAAGATAGAGCAGCAACCGAATTGTTGGGCATACTGTTGAGCTTTCAGCTTTGAGGTGGGTTTGGTCACTTGGTCTTGATCTTATCCCTTGTGAAGAAAGTTGGAAGAGGGATCTTATTTTTATGTACTCTTTGTTGGGCCCAGGGATGGGGATTGGTTTGCTCAGGAATCCCATGCTTTAGGAAGTGGAGTTCAGGTTGTATCTTTCACATCAAAGAATGATTCACCTTTTTTTAAATGTACATCATTGGATCATATAACAGCAGCTATAAGATCTAAGATCTATACGGATAGGTGGAAGCGAGAGTTTGGAAAGTTTTGAGATCTATGCAAGAATGATCCAATGATTGATGTTGAAAAAAAGTTCAACCATTCTTTATATGGAAGATGCAACCCGAGCCCTCAAAGAGTGATCCGGTAAAGGCTAGCCAAAGCATTGATTCTTTCATCAATGGATATATATATTTCCATCTAGGGATTTTATGATTGGCACTTTTTTTTTAAAAAAAAATGAATGTAAAAAATATTTATTATATATAACTAAGGTAGTGTTATCTGGATTTAATTGCTGCCAAGTGTCAAATTTTTTTGGTCATTTTTCTTGTTCAAATTTATACTTTCTAGATAATCTATTTATTCATAAAAGCAAAGAAGTCTGGCTTAGTTTTGAAAGGAATTTTTATTTTAAATTTGTACCATACTTCTCTAACTTAGTTTTGGAAAGATTTTTTTAATATAAATTTAGAAATAAATTTTGAATAGATCTAAAATAATAGATATAATAAATTTAATAGATAATAATTTTTATTAAATATGTTTTAAATTATACTAAAATTAAAATTGTTATACTCCATGCATTACGTTGATCCAACATCCAGTAAATATATAAGTCCAATGAAAATAATATTATTCAAAATACAGAAAGCTATTTTAGAAACATATTTATTTTCAATTTAGCTACATGTTATGCCATATCATTATTTTTCTGGAGTGCAAAGTATTTTGAGAAAATTAAATATCCAAAATGCCCAAACATGTGACTCATATTTTGCAGTCAATATATACGACATTGCTGGAGAATTTTAGAATCAAAAAAAATAAAACAAAAATGATACTCTTGTTTTTTTTTAAAAAAAAAAAAAAAACTTATGAGCAATGCTTGCATGATCAAAAATTTCACTCAAAAAGTTGCCAAAATAGCACGAAATTTTCCTATCATTCCATTGTCCAGCACACTATATATACAATGCTAGTTCCAAATAAGCAATGCAAAAAGCTGCATCCCAATCAAATTACTTTCTAAGTTACATTCTTATCTTATCATATTTGTTTTCAATTTAGCTATATATTATGTCCATCTAATATATCCACATTTCAATTCCTTCTCAATATCACTTGCATTGATAGAGAATTGGTAAGGCTATTCTGAATAGAATATCATTTTTGTCGAGACGCATGAGAGATCTTGAACATAAAGAAAAGAGAAAGATTTACAAGATAGATTTTGAGATTATTAAATCGATATAAGAGATGAAGCATATTATGTATTCATGAACATACAATGTATAAATTTAAATTTAAGAAGTAATAAGACATGGCAACACATAACCTTAACACGAGAAACACATTTTTTATTTTCTTAGGAAACTTTAATGGGACAACTCAGTGCGAGATTTACATAAATATATAGAGCTTGAACCATGCAAAATCCCCAAAATAAGAAGTACATATATGTGGAGTACTCTTGAAAAACTTTAAGGTAATAGTAATATAAATCATATTTACTAAAGAAACAAAAACTTTGAGGTAATCTGAACTTATTTGACCTATAAACAAGATGTTAGCCGGTCAAACAGGAAGAAGAATGATCGTGGCCTCCAACCATCATGGATGGAGATAATTTCTAATTTAATCAAGTCTTCCGTAGAGTCCATAACCTATTAGTTATGAGGCAAGATGCCAATCGACTGGGCTGCCGCCTTGGTGATTCCAATTTTTGTTCCTCCGACATATATGGTGGCTCTTGATAGAATTTGTTGCCATACTGCCTTCTTTGAAATAAGAAGGCAAAATCTAGTTCTAACAAGTAAATCCCGAGTGCTCGCACCCTTATCCAGCAAGGCTTCATGGATTCTAACCTAGCTATCAGCTTTTTATTTTGTGCGACACAACAAATATATCTTATGTTTATACCTATATGATTTATATCTATCTTTATATACATAAAACAATAATTAGTGCCAACTCTTCAACTTATCCACAAGGCCCACAGAATCTTGTAATGTTACCGAAGGCCAAGGGTAGATTCTTGGCAACCCTAGTTGTATCTATAATGTCCAATATCCAGGATCTCATTAAAAGAGGGTAGCCAAAAGGTATCATAACTTTTTTAACCATGTATAAATATTTAGATTCTTCTGGCCATGGATTCAAATCCATTCAAGACCAATCACAAGAATTAGAAAGAATATGCGGCCAACCACATCAATCAGTACTATAGTTTTTTCTAGTTTATATCAGTTTTGGATTGGATCTACTTTGATATTATTTATAATAATTTAGAAAATCATCTAAAAAGCTATTGGAATGTATTATGTAAATTTTTTGGACATGTATAAGTACTCGAGATCTTTCTGAATCGACCATATGGTTTAAAAAATAGTTAACCTTTGCAATAGTCTTGGAGGATATTCACTAGGCTAGCTGTATATATTATTAAGGGAGACGATATGGACAATGACTTTTTCTGCCAACCATCTTTGTTGTTTTGGTAGTCAAGTAGCTATTATTTGATATTTACACCGGTTCTCACATGAAATATTTTTTTTTTTCCAAGATTCTAAATTATAGCCTTTGGAAAATTTATTTCACCTAGGAAAATAGTTGTTTTACTAGGCGAGCAACGATTTGGATAATGATGCTTTTATTTTTTTTTTAATTACTATCCGTTATTTTCAATTATAAGAAATAACTTCCGGAGATGGGACAGATAATATTCCATAACAATATAATTAAGATTACAAAAAGATTGATCCCAACCTTCGTGATTTTATATATGGGTCATGATTTTAGATCCAGATAAACTCGCTAGTTGATTCAGTTGGGGCAGAGCCGGATCCATGGAAAAAATTTTAGACCCAGCATGACACCGGCTTTATTAATTTCAGCAATCCCCTTATTCCATGTATTATTCCAGGGTTCCATTATGGTGCATGGAAGGTGGATCGTATTAATTGGGACTGGGATTGGGATTGGCAATGATCCAATTATAATCGGATGGTAGAGAGCCATGTTCGCATATGCAAACCGGTTTTCCGAAGTCCAAACTCTTATTCCATCGATCATGCCTTTTTATTTATCAGTTTTATGCATCACCAATATCTTTATGACGGTTGCATAGTGTTTTTTTTTTAAAACAAAATCAAGCAATTTGAATGATTTCGCTTTTCTTGTAAGTGCCATTAATTTTTCTCATCATATTCTATAAGTTTGTGATCAAGAAGCAAGCTTATATATAACGATAACCAAGACATTTCCTTTTCTTTTCATTTTTTATTTATTTATTTTTTATACAGGAAAGGGATAGAGGAATAAATCCAGTGTAACTATTCCTGCAAGCCCCGTTCCATCAAAAAGATGCTAGATTTTTATAATCTTTTTCTATTCGAGAATGAGTATTCAACCCGGCATCATCAAAGTACCGGTCGATTAGAACAGAAAACTAGGAAAATACTTTCATTACTTTATTTTTGAACGGTTTTTGTTCCTCGCATGCAAAACCGTGCACCTAGATCGATCCTTGCTCTAACTAGCTTTTTTGGTATAATGTTTGCATGAGCACTCGCTTCCTCGTCGTTATTTAGCCGAAGATATATATTACGTAAGTATATATAGCAGCATGCAGTTAGAAATTGGCAAATATAATAGCATGAAACCTTGCATATATCCGAGACCTGGCAGTTGTCCTAAATGGTGGTCATAATATATTTTGCTCTTAGATGTGGATCAAGTAGCATTGCAATAGCTAGCATATAGTTTGTTTTACATAAGTTTTAGTTAGTTACATAGGAATGTACAAGAGCTGTTGTAGTAACTGGATTAATTTGTACAGGGTCTGGAAAGGATGGCATCTCCATCAAATTAAGGCACTGAACATGAGGGCTTCATGATAGCCTAATAGGACCTCCTCTACCAAGTTGACAAGATCAAATTGTACTATTAATTACATGGCCTAATGTTCTCCAAATGTTGGTCTGTTCTCTCCAATGACATGTACCATGTAAAAAATAAGGCTCCAGGCATGCTTGATGCAATTAATTTTGACTCCATTACCACACCCTCACCCTTACAAAGTTCTTCCATTCAAGAATCTGCAATTTTTTAGGCACCTTGAACTTGTGACCATTTTGTCTCAAAGTAGGTCTCTACCATTACTTGTATTGCATTAATTTGTCCCCTAGTCAGTTTCAGAAGTGGGTGTGTTTTTAACCATCTTTTGGTTTCCAAATTCAATAAAAAAAAAAAAAAAAAAAAAGAAAGTTGACAACAGATCTTTCTCATCAGTCAAACGAATACTATATATATTTCTACAAAAATATTCCCAAGTTCATGATTGAGTAGTGCACTATTAAGATTTAGGTTTTTGGTAGAGTTGGTGAAGAGAATATGTATTGGATGGACCTAAAGCAATTAATATAGCTTGCTATTGGGCAACCCTGAGATTACCTTCAATACTTCATTAAAATATTACACCTTGTTTGCTACCATCTTGGCTTCTTATCTAAAGTTTCTTTTAGACCATATACATCACCTTATAATGACAGCTTCCCCGTGATATACTAAGCTTTATTATATATGTCATTGTTAGCAAGTCCCGAAATGGATGTTACTTCTGGCCCCCTCTTCAAAATGGGATGGTACAAAGGCCACACTCTAATTAATTAAGATGCTATATTCATAGCTAAATTAATTACAGCACATAATGTATGCTAGCAAAGGGCATGGACATGCAATGAAAGCAATGGATACAGCAAGGAGCACAGGAAAGGATTTTTTTTTTATTATTAGGAATAGCTATAGATTACTGTTAAATGTTGCTTTCTTTCTTTATTATCAACATTATCATTGTGGTCATCACTACATTAGAATAGTGAGAAACATGACAGCCAACTTATACTTGTTAATTGTTTTCCATGGCTACTTAATTATGCTAGTTAATTGGTAACTTTCAGATATGTAACTAGTCAAATGTTCTATTTAGATAAAAATATACTATGGTAGAAGAAATTAAAACAAGCATTTATAAAGTATGCCGGCAAGTTTGACATTGGAAATATTATGTATTCGAGACAATTGTGAAAGAAAATAATGCCTGCCATGAAGACCATATTAGTCAAATTAGAAACTTTTACATGCATACTCTTACAAATATAACTTATTGCATGCATTTACTCTCCGAAAATCACTATTTTACATGCACATCCATGCATATATGCACATCTATAATTATTTTATTTTTATACTGATGCCTCTCCTATTAAATTTATGATTGATGATATTAACAAGTAATCATTTTTAAACGTGGAATGATAATATTATCATTTTGCAGTAATACTCCTTAAAAATTTAATATTAGTTTGTATTGTAAAGAGCTATATTTTTGTATAATTCTTTTCAGAAAGTTGAATGGTTATCAAGTTATTTTATATTTAATATAATTATTTTATTAGCATTTCAAGCCAAAAAAAATATAACAGGAGGGGTATCATTGCGAAAATAAGATGATTTGATGAGTATATATATAAATAATAATTTTTAGAGGATAAAATACATAATTTCATATTTTTAGGAATATATGTGCAAAATAACCTTAACAAAAGAAAAATGACATATATTCTATTTTATGTTTCCAACTAGCAAATTGAGCTAATATGCTTATTGGTTATACCTCTAGATAAAGGAGCAACTATATCTAAAAGTTTGATCGGTAATGTTTCAAGTATTTAATGTAGATAATCTCATATCATTTCTTTAAAATAATTTGGATCACTCTAACCATTACTCTAAAGGAACACAAAGATGTGTTGCTTTTTCATTTTATCGCTTAGAATATGTTTGATTGCCGGAAAATACATGAAAAGAGGAAATTATATTTTTTATAAAAAAGTTTTGAAATATAGCAACAAAGCTTTTTAAATATTTTAGAAAATATGTTTGCTAAATAACTTTTCTTGCAATCAAACATACTCTAAGCTATTCTAGCTCTATGAATCGGATAATAATTTTCTAGGCTATCATATCTCACCTTGATGATTAATCAAATATGTATGATTGATTGCAACTCATGTGAAAGTACTTGGAATATGTGACAATGACCGATTATGGATACTATGAAAGGTACATCTTCTTCCACTAAATCATGATTTTGATACATTTTAGTTATGTCACAAATTGTTATATGCATGCTATATGCAAGAAACTATATAAAAAGAATTTCATAATAAGAAATAAACTAAATTGGAAAGCTATGAATGCTTGAGCGTGATTGAAGGATGCAAGATAATGTTATCATGTCAAAGAAAATGAAAGGTCTTTGTAACATGATATTTGCGATATATCTTTGATTTGAATATCAGAGGAAAGGATTATCACTACAACATGGAAGGCAACAATTTTTTTAGAATAAAAAAGGAAGGTAACAATTAATTTGCACAGTCCTTTATGATTCATGTTGGGTATGGAGCCATACCAACCCAGAAAGCCTGTTTAGCCCAAGAAAAAGAAACCCAAAAAAAAAAAAAAAGAAAGAAAACTTTTTTTGGCCCGCCAAAATGGAGTCGGCATGACCCATGCACGCGGGCATGAGGCCTAGGCCCGGCGTGCGGGCATGCGACCCAGCCTAGCATGCGGGCATGCGGCTCAGGCCCAAGCATGGGCACGCATGCATGCGAGCTCGACCCAGCTGCAGGTGGCAGATGCAAGGGCATTTCCCCTTGCATTTCTCCTGGCTCACCATGGACCGCATGGTTTTTCACGTTGTCCATGGGTGATTGGGTAGTTTTCGACCGTCGGATGTGCGATCCGATGGCTGAGAAGGCTTTAGGCGTGATCAGGGACAACTTGACTTGGATTTTGACATGATCTAAGGCGTTCATCTCGGATCAGACGATCTAGAATGCTTCCTACGTCAAGTGGTCTTCTACAGCAACCTGGAGACCTGTTTCAATGCGGATTGGACTGGTTTTATCCTCTTCTCAACAGAGGATGTCGAGAGTTGTTTCAGAAGAAGAATAGAGAGCCAGGGAGAGATTTTTGCAACCAGAAGAGTTGTCTAAGGATTTTCCAAGAAAGAAAACAAGGGAAGAAAGAGAGAGATAGAGGGAGGCAAGGGTTTCTCCTGTACTTTTTTATTCTTTATTCTTTCTTCCTATTGGGCTGGGGTTTGCATCTAGGGAGGGTTCTTTGTTGTAAAACTTTATGTATTCATGTATTCCTTCTTCATAGTTGAGATTTGATCCTGTACGGCCATAGATATAGGAGTAAGAGGTTCCGAACCACGTAATTCTTGTATGTTACTTGTGCTTATATTTTTATTTGTTTTTCAGACTTTTTTTTCGTTTCTTCTGCAAACATTTTGCTATCCCACCGTGCACCATATCCTAACAATTCATAGTTATACTCATCATCTTCAATATTCATATATCCTCAAGTCTATCCTATTCTAAACAATGGCTCGAAGGACAATGATGATTGAAAGTTTCTGCACTTAGTAAAGTGAAAAGTGTATTAAGAAAATCCATTTATTTATAGATGAACTTGTTGGTGTAGAGTCCCTTTTTTCGACCGGATGGAGTTTTCTGGTTTGCAGGGGCCGCTCCCTGGTTTACCTGCAAAATAAATCCCTGGCTGGGGTGCTCCGGTGGTGGACATTCCAATGCCTAAGTCAGAGGCGGGCTCCAGCCATAGAATGGGGAAGGAAGTTTAATGGAGAGAAGGACTCTCTAGTTTTCAAGAGTATTTTTCTGCCTTACCTTGAGCCTTCCTTTTTACCATTATTTATAAGGGTCGTCCAACCTGCGGTTCCGTCCTTCCTCCAGCGGTTACGGTGGGGAGTCAATTCCTTTCCCATAATTTGCAATCGTGGGTTATTGTGAACGGTTCCGGCCAGACTTGAGACGTTACAGCTAGAGTTGCACGCCATGATTGTGTCCCGGAGATAGTCGATAGTAACCGTTGGTAACCGTTGCTTATCGTATTTGTAGAGATTGAAGGCAGATCATGGATCCGTCTTCAGACTTCCCTTTTAGGAAGATTCCCACAATCAGATCGGGAATGTCTTCGTCCTCAGACCCTTTCGAGATAGGTCGGAGATCCTGTCTTCGGTACGGATTGAGGATTTGACCTTTGTCATAAGTCGGAGACTGTGTCTTGTCACAAATCGAAGACCATATCTTCGAAAGTGGGTGGGGTCGTCCCTCGGATCATGCTAAGGGCCTCGCCTTTGGGGACGAATGCCGAAGACGTAATCCGAAGGCCCTGCCTTCAGATGCTGTAGGCTTGTGAAGAACTTCGGCTTGCCCGTAGGTTGCTTGTTTTTTCTTCAAACACCCGGGTTTGAAGTCTACGATTAAGAAGAAGCATCTTCGGTCGACCGAACCGGTGGCTGGCTGGTGCTTGGACCAATATATCACAACAATTTCCTCCCTTACTCTCAGTTTTCGAAGCAAAAGATTTGCCTCGAAGAGTGGAGTATTACTGGTTTTGTCATTTTTCTCCTGGATGATTATAAAATCCTGATTGGACTGTCTGCCATAACTGCCGGCTAATTCGAGGATCAGGCGCTGGACAGTTGTCGCTCCCTGATTAAGGGGAGAAAGGAGTGGGTGGCCCAAGGACCGTCCTTTCTTTTTCCATTGCGTGATGGTTCAAGTAATTTTTTAGTTGGGATTTGAGTGGTCGTCGTAGTTTCTTCCTGCCTGTTGGATGACGAAAATGCTTCCCTGGCTGTTGATCCAAATGGGCCACGCCCTTGGCTTATTCTTTGTCAAATCAGCTTGGTAAAATTTTAGGGCTTTTTTGCATCTTTTTTCAAAAAGAGAGAAGGTCCGGCTAAGGAAGCTTCTTCAACTCTTATTCTTGCCCAGCCTCCCTATTCCTGGCCATCAGCCCCTTTCGCAGGTAGAACCTTCCTCCCACTTTTTGCTCCGTTCTTTTATCATGGCCAAATCTGTAAGAAGCCGAGGGGGATAGCTGGGCCTTCAAGGGCCGTTGACGTAGTGAGTCCGGAGTTAGTTCCTAGCTCTGTTTCACCGGGGAAGATGACTCACCTTCGGGAACGCTATCGCATTCCCGAAGGGTTTCCTCTCATTCTTTTCGCATCCGAGGAGTGAGTGAACAAACCTCCTCCCGGGTGCTTGGCAGTGTACGAAGACCATCTGAGGGCTGGCCTTCGATTTCTTCTGCACTTTTTCTTCATCAAAATCTTTCGTCTGTACCAAGTGGTGCCTGCACAGTTGACTCCGAATAGCATTCAAAACATCTGCGAGTTCTTGGTTCGATGCCACATAGCTAACATAGAGCCCTGGACCAACTTGTTTACCGCCCTTTTTGTGCTCAAGAGGGATTTCCACAGTGATGGATGGTGGGTGATCGGCCCTCGACCAGGCTGCAAGATCATCAGGGATATGTCCAGTGCTATCCATGGGTGGAAACCCACCTTTGTTTTTGCATTGTCCATTGACCCGTGGGGCTTCGATAGTGTTTGGAAGAAGCCACGCTTAACCGCCAATGATGGAAAGAAGGTTTTGGTGGCCGATCAGTCTGATTATGACCTGCTGACTGACTCGGAAACTGTTCCCATCCGTGAGTTGTTGGAGGAGAGGAATCTCCATCGGGCAGGGATTAGCAAGTTCCCTACACTAGGTATAGATGATGGAAATTTTCAATTATTCTCTCCCATTCAGGTTGTAGTTCAGTTGACTTAAAGAAGTTTTTATGTTTGCAAGTGGCGGAATGAAGCCTAATCTGAGCTGGCTTCGCCAAACTTCCAAAAAGAGGGTAGCTCAGGCCCCTCTTATAAGGTCGGCAATTCGAAAGAAGGCCCAAAGAGACGGTCCTGAGGAGGACAGGAGCATTCATCCTCCCGGGAACCTCTGGGGAAGACGTAGTGCCGATGGTGGAGGCCGCGACAGGACCTCATCCAGTTGAAACCTCGACGGTGGGTGCTTCCTCGATCCACACAAGGGGGAGTCCACCCCAGACGGTCGATGTGCCACCGTCTTGTCCCCCTGCAGCTGATACGGGCAAGGCACCACAAGTCGAGGGAGAGTTTGTTAGGGAGGCTGCCCCAGTCGGGAGCCATCCTATGGACTCTTCGGAGCTTTCCCCTACGGGGGGATTGTTGGTTCCCGTCGTGGCCAGGCGGGCGCTGAAGAGTACATTGCTGTCCCATGATTTGGCAGTTACCCGAGGTCGAAGCCTTGCCAGAGTATCTGACTTTGCATTTTCCTCTCTGCAACAGGTAAGGTTCTCGCCATACCTTTTTCGCTTTGAGAGCTGTTCGGCTCACAATCTCATATTATCGATGTAGTTGGTTTATGATGTCACATTTATGGAGGAGGGCTTGAGGAATGTCGATAGCCTTATCCATGATCTCAAGGAGGAGCTTCATACAGCCAAAGCCGAAAAAGAGGTGGCCAAAGAGTTGAGGCAGTCCATGGAGAACCATCTTGCTCACGCAGACGTCGAAGTCCATGGACTGAGGGTGAGCTGAAAAGTGCTCAGTTGATAATCACGGAGCAAGGGGCAGGGTTGCGGAAGAGCAGAAACATGTCGAGTCCCTGGAGCAAGCTACCAAGGAGAACCAGGAAAGAATGGAGAGTCTAACCAAGGCGGTTAAAGAGGCCTCCAAGAGGGCCAAAGAGGAAATCTTGGAATCTAAGGTGGCCAGGAGAGAGTCCATGGCCTTGAGAAAGCTGGCGAGTGATGCTGTAGTAGACTTTAGGAAGTCCTCATAGTTCCGGGAGGAAATGAGCAAGGCAACCTTGTATAGCTATCAGCATGGTTTCAATGACGGACTTACCAAAGTCAGAAAGGCCTTTCCCAACCTTGATCTTTCTAGTATCCCTGCTTTCAACATAGTTGAAGAAGAAGAAGAAGAAGCCAAAGTCGTAGAGGAGGTTGGAGGGATGTCGAGCCTGAGGGAGGAGATCCCGATTGTGGTCGGAGGTATTGGTGTAGTTTCGGTGCAGACCGAAGAGGTTGAAAGAGCCGAAGAGGCACCACATCTGGGAGAGGAGGCTCCTGCTTCAGTCGAGGGTTTGGATGTGGTTCCAATTCTGATCCTAGCCCAGGAGGAGGTTCAGGCTGGAGAGGAGGTCCAAGTTGAAGATCCTCGGGTCCTAGCCCAAGTCGAGGAAATCCTTTCTGCACAAATCGACAAACTACTTCAATCTTGTGGCGTTGGGTCCCCTCCAACTGATGTCTAGTGGTCTATGTTGCCTTAGGCATTTTCTTTTCTTTTTACGTTCCTCTGAAATGTAGTTGACAAGTTTTTGAATGACAACTTTTTGGATTTCGAAGTAGCTTTCTCTCCTCTTGTATGCACCATGTTGCATCTTGGAATGTGGCTTGAATTAGGTCATTGGCTCGGGTGGCGATTTGAGCCTCGTTATTCTCTCTTTTAACTTGTCGAACGACTGAGGCCGAAGGCCGTTTGGTTGGTGGTTGACATCGAAGACGAACTTTGAAGCGAGTCATGGTGCCGTTGTTGAAGACCGTCTACGATCAACTAGGCTGACATCACCTCCCTTTCATGATTGATCCGCCCGTCAAGGAACGAACATGGCGGACTGGTGTCACTTTCCTGTTGACTGGTTGTTAAGGAATCTTAACCATGATTCTCGTTGCTTGCGTTGAGTGCATGGATATTCAAACGGTCACATTTTCGTGCGCCTTAGGCGTCGCCATATTTCTCTTTTCCAAAAAGGAGCCATTAACGCCGTCGCTGCTCGATGGAAATTTTCCTAGATTCGAAGCACCGGCGATTGCCGTTCCAAGAGTAGTTATTGATGGCCATACCGCTCTCGGATTAGATCGGGTCCATAAATAACCCGATTCTAATCTAAAAAATTTGGATCTATATATGATCCAAATAAAATATAGATAATTATATTTAATTATTACATAGTCAACTATTATTAACAATAAAATAGATAACATAATATTATTTTTTATAATAAATTAATATATAATAATAATTATAACTCCATCATTATGTTAAAAATAAGTTCCATACAAGTTTTAAATTATAATTTAAAGGTCTAAATAGATATCATCCTAATACTATTAGTATGTTCGAGTTAGGTCGAATCGGGTCGGGTCGGGTCTAAATTTACTAAACCGAGATCCAACCCAGAAAATGAAACGGGTCTAATTTTAGGACCCGATCCGGATCCACGAGTTCCTAAAAATAGATTAGATCGGGTCTAAATAGGTCAGGTTGGGTTGGGTCACGGGTCGACCTAATCTATTTGCAACCTTATGTTTGATTAGATTTGATAGTAAGGTTAAAATAATGGTAAGTAAAAATTAAGCTCTTTCTCAGTTTAGCTTGTAGATTAGTCAGCCCTGCCTTCCATGTTGAAAGGTACAATTGTAAAAAACCTAGAACTACATGCCCCCACCTCCAAAAAAATTGGCCCATAATTTCTACAAAAAAATGTTCTGGTATTGTATAAAATTTCACCTCACAAATTCTAGTCCCTTGATTATACCCTCCACTTCAAGCTGGTTTGTTGTTGATTTCAAAATCTTTAAACCATTCATATTTGATTAGAACAATTAGACTCATTTCCCGTCAAACCATTCAATGCCTTTTCAAGTCATCTCCTAGCCTACTTAAATATCTTTTCTGCATCAATTATTACACATTCTCATCAAGCAACCATCAATGTTGCAAAAGAAGGGTAAGAGAAGAGATTTATATTTCGGGGGTTAATTTGGTGTAGCTATAGAAACAAATCTTACAAAGAAAAATAATATTAACATATAAATAACTAGTCCACATTATTTATGTTTTCTTAATGCATTATGCATGTATATTATATTAGATAAATATATTTGCTATGTGCGTAATGTCTATGTTTTCTTTCTTTTCTTTTTGTTGTTATTTAGTTAGTAAGAATCTTCCAACCAACTCCAAATTTAATTCTTTGATATTGATGGCAGAGTTTGAAAACCAATTGTTATATCCTAATTTTATCTTAAAGAACAAGGGTAGCTAATATCAGGTAATTAATAACTGCTCTTGTTGTAGAGGAGATATTTGAAATATAATGTATCGGTCCATAGATTACGTTGACATGCACACCAAATTTATAAAAAAAACTCCCAAATGCACTCAAACAAAATGTAGCAAAGACAAAAGCTATCATATGTTAATGGTTAAAAAGAATAAGAAAAAAAAAACACACCACTTTGATAAAATAGATTGTATACATATCATCATATATGTATATAGTATAGTAGTACAATATGTGTGTATAGCCTCCACAAAGGTTAAATCCTGGTTAGGTTGACCTGAGCTCAAATGCATCTTAGTTTAACTCTATTATAGTATGATTGGCACAACTTTGGCCAAGAATAGCTAGTATTTATTTTTTATGACTAGCCCATGATTATATTGAGAATAAAATTCTTTGATGCATACATGATAAGAGACCATATGAAGTGGTTTTTCTTTTTGCCACGTATTATATCACATCAATCTTAAACTAGAAATCGAAAAGCTGAAGTATAATAAGATTTTTCTTACTGGTGGAGTCCATTAATCCTGCAACCTTTTTTTTTAAAAAAAAGTGAAGCATCATCTATCAGACCGTCCATCAATTTCTTTGTCACGATCAAGTCATCTTTCCTTTCTATTTTTTTGCGAGGCTTTTTCCTCCTCCCTGAATCCCTTTCACCTCCGCATCTATGATATTTTAGAAGCTATACATCGATTTATCATGATGTGGATCGATTTATTTAATACATATATATTAGGTTGCTATTAGATATATACAACATAATGATGTACATGATATTTAAAAAAGTATGCATCACTTTGCTTAAATATGAATTAATTTATTTAGAGGTGCGATTTAATCATTGCTAGATATAAACTAAAAAAATTTAAAATATATATCAGATTTTGTCGTGTGCATATTATGTACTAATACATAATGTTTTAAAAATTATTATTATTTTTTTTTTGAAAGTGTGTACGAATCATTACATGGCTAATTCGTTGGATGCATGCGTATCACCTGATCACACATTGTATACCAGTAAACATATTCGATGGCCATAGGGAGGAAGATACTTTGTATTCCGAAGGACAACAAATGGGATCGAGGTGGAGGAAAGAAAAAAAAAAAAGGACCCATAGATGAACGGAGAGGTAAGAACAGCTAGAGCTTGTCAGGGAATAATAGAGGGATACTGGTGGACGGCCTCATGGATAATGGTTTATGTATTTTCCTCGATGCATGAACCAGAAGATTTTTTTTTTTTTTTTCTTCTTGTAACGGATTCATTCCACGTACCCAGAACTGTAAAGATATCTGCATACGAGTAGCCGCCATGACCTGACTTAAGAATACCTCCCCATGATATAAATCTTATTTTAGATCGATCAATCCATGTATATATATATATATATATATATATATATATATCCTTGGTGCACCCACGCTAGTAGAGAATAGAAGAGATTAGACAGAAAAGATGGCGGAAGCTCGGCTGTCAAGTCCTCGCAGGAGTAAAAAGCTACGGACAAGGCAGTAAAAAAAAGGAAGTCGAGGGTAAAAATATGCACCCCACCATGTAGCAGTGATTCTCTGGTTAAGGTCGACACACAGAATCCCGGTTAAATCCAAGCACTTGGGACAAAACCCAGTCCAAAAGACGCTGAAAGAAAGAAACAAAGCGAGAAAGAATACCTTTCTTTTTTTTTTTTTTTTTTTTGGGAGGAGAGAGGAAAGTACTCTATCTCTCCTCCGAAGGCAGAATATGTCACCCTTTCTTATTCTTATCCCTTGGAGGGGAACCTACCGAGCCACCCTAAAAGCAATAACCAGGGCTGCCTCCTACCTAGTTTGGAGCGGAGTTGCTTTCTTAATTCTTGCTTTCAGTTGCGGTGGGTGCCTGATGGTGCGTTTTAAAGCCCCCAGTTAACGAGTTCTTAATTTGGAATGGCTTTTCAGAGGGTATGGTGTGATGTTTTGAAAGAAATTCTTCACCAACACCTCAATCCTTGTATCCCCCCTCCCCACCCCACTCATCTCTCTCTCTTTTTCCACTCCCTTGACGCCTGGCCAAATATCCATCCCTAAAGACAAGGTCATGTTATGAGGATTAACAAGCAGTGGGGTTGTTTGGCTTAAGTGGGATGAAAGAAGAGGTAAAATGGGTTGTGCCTGGCTCCCTGTATGCCACTGGCTTAGAAACTAATCTACCAACAGATTAGCTACTGCGGGTGGCGTGCGAGGAGCCAAGCACGCTCTCTCTCTCTTGGTTTATATCTTATGTGTTCTTAGAATGCTAAAAGATGGGATGAACTGGATGTGGCATATGTTAGTCTCAAGGTATATATCTAATCTTTGTATTATGCTTTGGCAGCTGTAGAAGTGATTTGGCTTCCACAACTCATCAAAGCTAAAAGAAGGAAAGGTTTTGGCTACTAAAATCTCTCTCAATCTCGCCCCTTAAGTTATTCTAATTTATAGATCGCATCTATGTGTCCATGCTTGTGATTTTAGCTTAAAAAATAAACATGTTATTATGATCATCTACTACTTACTGGTATATGAATTTTGAGAACGATGACCAGGAGACGAGATATCGATTTAGAAACGCTAGTTTGATTGGTGCAATATAGCATTGCCTAATAATTGTCTTGTATCTTGGCCATTTTGTATATTTACCCAGCTTCTCTTCGTGCTAGTGAGGTTCTTCCATCGTTCAAAATATTTTTTTTTTTAAAAAAAAAAAAAAAAATCTAAGTTTCTTGATGTATGCTTACTTCATGGTTAATTATGCACAAAAAATGATGTTTATGGGAAATGATATCATCGTTAATTTTAGCTTCTTTTTTTTTTCCCTTCGATCTATTCTCAGTTAATAGATCAGGGAAGCATTCATTAATTTGGTTAATTGTAAAGATCAGGAGGAAATCTCTCTCCTCGATTCTTTCATTACCAGATGACCCATTCTTGGTCAGGTTTTTGCATTCCCTATAACTTGTTAGTGAGTGAAGGCACTTGGTTCATCATTTCTCAAAAAGTAATTAGCTAGGTTTCTTGAAATGTGCTTATCTCTTGGTTGATCATGTACAAATTAATAATAATGTCAATAGAAATGGTCTCATTGTTTTTGGCTTTTTGTCTCCTCGGTTCATTGGTCAGAGAATATTCTTAAATGTTGAGGTTGAAGATGCTATATTTAATGTTTTTTTTCTTTCAATAAAAAAAATTGTTTGGAAATCCCTCTCCTTCTCATTCTTTCCTTCATGGTAGATGATTCCTCCATGGATACTTTTGATATCTTAATGACAATTATTGAACTGGAAATTTTCTTTGTCTATATTCATGACATGAATGTGATTTTTGTAGAACAACTTGAATATCTTGATGGCGGACAAGATAAAAAAGGAGGAAAAAAAAAAAAATGCAGAAAAAATCCATAATGATGTGAGAAATATAACATAAAAATAAGTCAATGAGGTCCCTGGTTTTGGGGAAGTGATTTGGTAACATATCTGAAAGAAGAGTGTAAATCCTCTCTAACCCTAGTTAGGATAAATTCATGAAATTAGGATATAGGGCAGTTTTCTATGGGTTGTGTAACTTGGTTCCCCATTTAAAACCTTGGGTGGCTGGTTTTAAATGAAAAGAGAATTTTACCAAAATTTTTGCCTGGCTTTTGGCCACAACCTGCATTGAAGAGGATATGCTTCCTGAAAAAGATATATTTTATTGCTATATGAGCTGATATGACTAATATAAAACACATCATCACCAATGTTTTATGATGGAGAACCCTTGAGCTACCATCTTATTAATTCTACATTCTAATATTCTCATCAACCTCCTAGACTTTCTTTGGAGCCCTTTCATTTTCTCTCAAACATGAGTACACACATCAAACTCCAAGATCACTCCTTAAAAACTCACGACTTTAACTATATACAACATTGTAATTTGTTTGGACCACCATGTCTCTTGCAAGTGGATTACATTATAAAGCCATGAATCTGAAACCATATATAGTTTCACCAAGAATCTCTAGTGCCTGTTAATTACCATATATGCAGCCTGTTAATAAGATGATCCTCATCTCGCCTCTCGTCTCCACTCTCGTCTCTCTCTCTCTCTCTCTCTCTCTCTCTCTCTCTCATCTCTCTCTCTCTCTCTCTCTCTCTCTCTCTCTCTCTCTCTCTCTCTCTCTAACACGAGCTCCTCCTAGCACTGTGACCCTCCCTGCCCCGCTTAATTGTAAGGGCCTTGGGAGCCCATCAGAGAGAAAAAGCTTTTGTACCAAAAAGATTGTTTACCGTGTCCCACCAAAATGAGCAGCCTCTCAGTTGCGCCTGGCATGTTATTTTGTTGTTTATCTCCAGTCCGTAGAACCGAGGCAAAAAGTATTCCATTTCTCCAGGAGAACTGTCAGCTTTCCATTTTTCCAAGGTCTGACAGGATGCTGTCTTCCTCAAGTCTCATATGTTTCACGGCTTTATGGAGTTAGATACTGGCCTCATGGCCCCTCTCTACGGCTGCGTTCCTTTCCTCTTCCCACATTGCCCTCTTTTGTTGAAAAAAAAAAAAAAACTTATAGACATCACAAAACATCCTGAAACATGACATAAAAATTTTCGCATTCTAATATCCTCAGTCTTTTTGAGCAAGGCTAGTTCTGATTTCTTTTTTTCAGCAGCACCATGTTTTCAGAACTGTTGAGAGTAGTAATTGATTCAGCTGATATGGTTATCATATATTGATATCACTGACATAGATTTGAATATGACCCTTATCTAATTTTGTCTGGATTTTCTTCTATCTTGACTTAGAGATGGATAAAATAATGAAAATTAAATTATGAGGATTGGACCACAAGAACTTTTTTTTGCAAGCATTATTTTTATTTATTTATTTATTTATTTATTTATTATTTTTTGTGGTGTGTGTGTGGGGGGGGGGGGGGGGGGGGGGTAAGTAGTTGTTATCAACCTGGTATCTTAGGTTGCCTGCACTTTTCGGTGTCTCTTGGTTTTAGCTTTCGTGGTCACATGAATTTGTCGTCCATTTTTTAATTACATGCATGGATAATGCTAGACATTCTTTTCACGTGTAGTACATGCAAGCAGTGTTCTCACATGAAGCCATCTCAACTACTCATCAATTATTGTATCATGTCTAAGAAAAATTCCATGGTCACTACTAGAGTGGTTGGGAATCATGTATCTCGTGCATGCAAGCATATAAATTCGTGCATTTTATCATGTCCAAGAAAAATTTGCTAGACACTGTTGCGATGCTTGATGAGATCTGCGACATGCAAGCATTATATGCATATTTTAAAGATGGCAATGCATGGTTCAATTATCAGTTGATTCATGGTCAAACATGATTATCCATGTAAATCTATTATGTGTTTAACATCATCATTGTATATTTTGGCCTTTGATTGCTGGCATCAAGGATACTCGAAGAATTACATACGTCATCTATTAAACTTTAATTTCTTGCTAAAGATCATGCAGTGTGCAATGTTTATTGGATCATAGTTTGTATTTGTTGGCTATGTGATCGAGAAGCAATTTGTCCAAATATGCAAAAATAAAGATGGTAATTTTAGCTTGACCCGATCTATTTAAACTCGGAGTACCTTAGATTGGGGGAGGATAATGATATGCCTCATCCCAAATTTGATTCGATGTAATATAACATTAATCCAACCCCCTCTATTGTTTGCTCCATAAATGATAGCCATCACAGCCCTATTTGCCTCGATTATCCTTTCTCTTCTTTACTTAAAAATTATTAATATTATATATATATATATATATATATATATATATATATATGTAAAAATTACAATAGTCCAATATTTTTTGTTTGTTCTATTTCTAAGCTCTCAATTAATTCAACCTCCTGATTTAATCAAACTGAGCCGCTCTATTTAGAAGATGTAGGGTGCATATAGAGTAGGAGGTGCGAACTATTCATTTCTAACTGTAGCTACCCTTTTTTCTTTTCTCTTGTTCAATCCGTCTAAGCCCTCCCAGATCCCTCTCCACTGCTCTTCTTCATGCACGCCTCTACCACCACAACCCAAGCGATTGGAATATCTAAGGGTGTGTTTTTGGAGAAGAAGGTAGAGAGCCAAGCAATTGGAATAACCATGTCTTCAAGGCTTGCAATCAAGATCTCTTTCTTCCCTCACCAGGTTACCAGTTTTTGGGCTTCATAAAAATTATTTTTGGGGACTTCATTTGAGTGCTTATCTTTTGAAGATTTTTAGGAGAACTAGGAATATTAGCGATGGATTGTAGCAGACGAAAGGTTTTGGCTGCAAGCACTTAGCAGCGATCTCAGGGTGGATGTGTCCTGCATGCCTTCATTTATTCAAAATCTATACCTCGAGTTTTGCTAAGAAATTTACTTTTAGGTTTTGGTGTATGTTGTCAATTTATAGACCTTTAATCTTGAACAAAAATTGACTACATTTTGAGATTGTTTTATTAGACAAATAAATTGTGAAAATGACTTGGTATGCACAAGTAGATGGTAACAAGATACAAGTTTTAAAGTGGGTCGAGACCTAACTTAGACTTGGTATCTTAAATATGATTTTTTTGGGGAGAATATGCTTTGATACCTTGTCTCAGTATCTGGCAAGTGTTTTTGTCATAATTCATTTGGGAAGCATACAAAATGTTGAGATGATTGCGGCTATTCACTGAATAGGACATATTTTGGGATCCTGACCGTAGGGTTATTGCTGTATGGATCGAATATTTGGCTCTGAAACTTTCTAATTGGGAGTCGGAATAGTTTGGTTATTACCATATAAGTTTGTAATTTAGAATTCTTCAATAGAGAGAATTAATTTTTATTTAGAGTAGCCACCATTAATATAGACATGCAAGTTAGAAAGTCCTAGAGTCAAACTTATATAGAAGGGGGAATGATTAGAAAAAATCATGTTTTTTTACTCATAATTATACTGTTTTAGGTCTATTTTGAGGTGTACCACAAGTTGGTGACAGGGATTAGTTAGGCATGTGGAGGTAACTATCCCTTTCTCATGCTTTTTGTTTCATATGAAACTTTGTGTCGCATGTACAAGGAAATATAGACTTAATTTTTCTTGAATGAGAATATTTTCATGAATAACTTTGTTTAGAATCCATGCGGTGGAAGGAGGATTCCTAGATTTTGTTTGGTTAGGGTCATGAAAGGAAGGATGGAAAGAATTGAAAGGATGGATGGTTCATCATTTGGTTAAAAAATGCTAGAGATGATGAATGAAAAAGATGAATTACCCATCTCCTGATTTAGGAGGAGAATACGGGGAGAATACATAGAATTTGCAAGTAATAAATTATTATAACGACCAAGTTATCCCTCATAAATGAATTACTTTTTTAAAAGCTCATACTTTTTCATCTTTTCTCTATCTTTTATATAATTAATAGATATAATTAATTATTAATTAATTTATAAAACTACTTATTAAACTAAATTCTATTAAAATTGAATATTATATTTTTATATAATTATAATTATATAGATTTTAAATATATGTTTGTGTGTGTGTATATATATATATATTGCCCTATTTTATTTAGTATAAATAAATTTTAAATAAATAATAATAATACTTTTTTTAAATGGTAGTTTAGTCAAAATGTCATATAATATCATTAATTCATCCTTTCTCCCCTTCCTTCTATATCAAATAGAAGAAGGGAACCATTCTCATCCCTATATTTCACCAAACAATTTAGAGAAGAGTGGATGGAAAATCCCTGCATCCTTTCTTCTATCCATTATTTATTTTTCATATATCTTTTTAACAATCCATCCTTCGCAACAAACAAAAGCTCGATATGAAAATTATGTTCTTTTTGTTAATTTGTGATGCATAAAAATTAATATAGGTTATGATATTTAGACTGGTCATGTCATTATCGATGTCTCGTTATGGGCCATAAATATGATCATATCAATGTCTTGTTATGGGCTGGAAACATGATCATATCAATGCCTCATCAATCATCATTGGCCGAAGACATGATCCAAATAATAATGTCCTAAGATTGGCCGGAAAAGTGACCTTATCGAGATTCCCTATTGCAGGCCACAGAATGACCATGGTTTAGTCTAAGTGTGGAATTTACTTATTCTATACTTCTTATAACTCCTGGAATCTTCTGCTGCTTGAGAATTGTGTTATGGGAAGTGGGTCCATGTTGAACAATCATACTTGGAACAAATATCTGACTGAATTATTACCTGTGTAATATGTGAAGATTAGTTACAGTTATAATCATGCTAAGATGTGGATGAGAATATACTATTGTGCATGCTTCTGTATATGGCATGAGCAACTTTATGGCAATTGCATTTTTTATCCTTTGCTTGCATGGTGATTGCCTTTGTCCGGTGCTTGTTGAAGGATATTTTGTATGCATGGTGGGATACTTATTAGGCCATCAAGCTCATTTGCTTGTTGTTTCCTACTTTACAGATATACAAAGGTTGGCATACGATTTTGGGAGTCTGATTAGAGGCAAGCCCTCGTATGCCTCGTATCTTTGTAACTTGTTTTAATTTTGAAACTTGTTCATGAATTTTTTATAGTCAAGTCAAAGGTATGAGAACTGTTTAAAGTTAAAACTTTACCTATTAATTTAGCTTGTTGTTTTTTGAGGGAGTTTTTGTTATGTTTAATTATTGTTATTATTATAGGTTTAGTCTATTCTGTCTTTTGTACCATTTCTTATGAACACGGTTATTACATTATAATTGATTTATAGGTCGATTGATTTACAAGCAATGTTCTATCGAGCATAACAATTATAAATGGTGTCATAGTGGAGCCGCTCATAATTCCTGTATGAGTAGAAAATATGACAACATAATCTTTTTGGACTAATCATGATGTTTGTGATCAGGTTTAAAATCTTATATTGATAAGAAGACTAAAATTAAATGGAAAGAGCATGTGATGATCCGTGCGTGATGGTTAATCATATATCGATTGTATATTGAAAAAATCTTTGATCCTTCTTTAAAGGCCAAAAAAAACTCAACATATACCTCGTGGACGGTCCATTAAGGTGTGGACCTAAGTTATCTTTGAGCTTGGAGTGTGAGGGACATCAATATATCCATATTTACTATCTAGCTGAGCTTGCTTGAACTTGGATCCAATCAACCTTGTCTAGAAATCAATTTCAAGATTTAACTCATGGATCAAGCTTAATAGTTATTGTTGTTTTGAGCACAACTTAAGCCTAATTTCAAACAAAGACCAGCACGAGCTTAATTGATCAACTTGATAATCCAAGATTGGGCTAAGATTAACTTAAGAGCGAATCAAGCTCAGTCCAAGCATGAATTATTGCTTTGTTGAAGCTCCAGTTCAACATCAAATTGACATTTAGTTGATCAGCATAGGGATAAAAAATACATATTAAAAGTTTCTATTTAAACGTATAATATTTATATGATATATAATATAATACACGTATATGATATAATATAATCAAGCTTTAGTGGGCCAGACCAAGCTATATCAATTTTTAGCTCACACTGGAAATTAATTTCAAGCTTGACTTGTTACGATTCAAATTGAGATTGAATCGTTCTTTTCTCGAGCTGAGCCTAAAGCTATAAGTTTACATCCACTTGTCTCTCATGAATTCAAATAAGTGTATGAAAATTAATTGGATTCTAAAATTTATATTGATATTTTGTTTAAATATATACAGACATAAATAGGATTTCACATTATAGATATAAATATATATTGAATAATTGATTAAACTTTATGGATAGGATATGATTCCACTTTACATTTTACTAACTAAAAAATAAGTACACAAATTTTCCGACATTTTTCAGAATAAACGGATGGTCACGAGAAACCTAAAGCAAAGATACATTTACATCAACTTAATGATTTGATTCTTTTAGTAGATCATAACAATTTTATTAAATTTACATACTTTGGATTAAAAATTGACTGTGAAAGGTGCCAACAATCCAATAAAAATACGAATATATGGGAAGAAAATTAGTTTAAAGACATCAATCGTAGTCACTTATTTCCCTTTAGAGTTAGAGCTGCACGATGATATATAAGATTACAAATTACACCGAATATTCAAATATATAGATACAACTACATACACATTCCTCTTTTTCAGTGGATGCAAACAGAAAATGAATATCACTAGAATGGTAAAAATATATCAAAATCCACATACCAGCCAGATATTGTCCAGTCCATCTTCACCCCTGCCCCAGGCTTCATTCGACGCATGAACAGATAGGTGAATAAACGCATCAAAAATACATAGAAGCCAAACTCTTCTTTTATACATGTTCTTGTTGTACGCATTCATGGAAGATACGATGGCTATGAACAAAATCACAATCATTATCTAAAAGATCCATATAGCTTCCTGAGCAAGGTAGCAGATTAAGTTCTTCAAGAGTCCTTGATCTCTAAATGGCGAGGCAAGAATGGGTTTTAAGTTAGCATTTAACTTTTTCCGTATGGGAAAAATGGTCATCTTGGTTGCTAACCATTTCATCCATTTGCATCGCCAAATACATTCAATTGCAAAGCAGAATAATCAATATTATACGGATTAGACAGAACCATACATCAACCAAAATGCCTTCACAAATCTGCTAGTATGAATGTTGTGAGTCCAACAAAACTTGAAATGCTTTCCTCCCTGAAAACCAGCCCTACAGCCAAACAATAAAGCAGACTTACCAATATTAAACTAAATGACCAACCTGATCAAACAAACCCATCCACCCACTTCAGGCCACTGCAACTTAAATCAGAAAGCCTTACTGATCTCAATTAACATCAAATAAATCCACGAAAATAAAAAATAAAGCTCAGCACAGACCAAACAAAAAGAAACTATTTACAAATAACGGATTAATAAAATGATAATGGAGGATATTGACATGGTGGGAGAGAATCCACAAGATCAGTTAACAATTCTAGAAGACACTGCGAAAGTGCAATCCCTTTTCCAGTGATGGGAATATAATAAGTTACATAACTGGGCAAAAATTAGAGGTACTTCCTAGAAAAGAAATCACCATGCGGTTCTGCGTTTAGACTACCCGTATACAGCTCTCCAAAACCACCAATCACACCACTATGATGAAAACAAGTGAATTATTTTGTTGTCAGTGGCTAAAGAACCTGAAGCTTATATATCTAGATGTAAACTTGCCCTGAAACCTGATTGGTGGAGAAATGAAACCTGATGGTGGCCCCTCACTGACGCCTAAAGGGTGCTGTTTTTGTAGTGTCTCAGACTTCCATGGATACTGTCACAGTATCATCCACTATCTATAACAGCAAAAAATTGGGATGGCATCAAATAATGGGAAGCCTGTTACCAACTGATAGCAGCAATCTAAAGCTGATTTTGGCAGTGAATGAATTCATCAGAATCACCAGGCTATTCACCAGGGGAAAAATGAAATCAGATAAGGCATGTGATAGGAGAAAAAAATTAAAATATAAGACATGCATCTGGTACCAGCAGCATACTTACATGTTCTTCAATATGTATTAGGTGGAATACTAGCCTAGGATGAACTCATAAAAGATCTTCCTGGCCAGGCATCACCAGCATCATCGTTGCCAGAACCTCCACCACATTAGTGCCAAAATTGCTTGCACCAAATCCACCGAAGCCACCATTTAAGCTTGAGTTTCCAAAACTTTTGGAACGCCCAAAACTGGACTTGCCAAAACTACCAAAACGTCCTGAGCTCGAGTCACCAGAGCTACCAAAATCCCCAGACCGTGAGTCACCGAAGCTACCTTGCCCAGAACCTGAATCTCTAAAACCACCAGAACGCCCTGATTCTGAGCGACCATAACCACTAGATCGGCCACCAAAAAGCCCAGAACCTGAATCTCCAAAACTACCAGAACGCCTGGAACCTGAATCACCAAAACCACCAGATCGGCCTATGCTTGACCCATCAAAAGAACCAAAACGACCTGAACCAGATTCACCATACCCACCAGTGCGGCCAGAGGAGCTGCCAAAGCCACCAGAACCACCAAAACCACGAGAACGGCCAAATCCAGAGCCTCCATAACTGCCTGCACGACCAAAACTTGAGCCACCCATCCGACCACCTCCATAGGTGTCAAATTGACCACCCATGCCACCAAACATGTCTTCACCTCCACCCTCTACTGTGATTCTTGGAAGCTGAAATGAACAAAAAGGTCATGAGGTAGCAGTCATGTTGAAGTGAACAAGTTCCCCAGAGCTTTTTAGATAATAGAGAAAAAGCAAAACAACTATAATAGGATTATCAATAATAACATCATCAACATACCATACATCACATGGTAAAGAAAAAAATCAAGGCATCTATCATTTGCTAACCATAGCCATTTGGCATAAATTTTAGGTCAAAGAATAAAGCCTTATTAGACCATACAAGCACTTGTATCACTTGATCAGGTCAATGCAAGAGACACATGGAGAACTCAATTAATCCTGTCTTCCAGTAAAAATAGTATGCATGTTTAAGAAGCTGATAACCCAAAAAAGAATACATGATTATATTTGAAAATTTCACAACAGCTTAATACCTTGACTAGATATTTTTTAGCCTTGAACCAGAAGTATGTTATGACATTATCTCAACACCCTGTGCAATTTTCTGATAAGTAACCAACAATATTGTTTAGCATGCACATGATGGATAATGTTTGGTACATTGTAATTATAAATGAACCTTCAAGGAAAATTTTGAAGAAACAACCATACCTCATTAAATTGCATCCAACATCTTGCTCAATGACCCTGACAGCTCGAGTTTGCTGGTTAGTGTAAATAAGAATGGCAGATCCTTTTTTCCCAGCTCGTCCTGTTCGACCAGATCTATGAACAAATAGTTCAGATGTGTTTGGCAGCTCATAATGTATCACCTGAGTTAGGAAGGAAGGGCAAATTAGTTTTAAAAAAGGCTAGTCAAGCCATGTCCGGTAATGTATTGGTATATTAAAGGAAGGGGAGAGGGGGAAAGCAAATAAAGACAAGTCCTCAACAGGGCAGCAAAGAATGCAAACAACCAACATACCGCATCAGAGATATTTATTAATCAATCTCAAGTTTAAAAAATTTAGTTGACGAAGTAGCCTAATATTCCAAAGACAAACAAGTGCCCAAGTAAATAGACAATGCTCATAAGCTCATGGGCATTACTGATTTCTGATACAAATACAAACAAATCAAATGCATCCTTTCTTTCCTCTGTCCACTAAAACCAACAGACCCAGTAGAAACAGGAGACAATAAACATAACAATGCCCATGAATTGCCAAGAACATCTCCTTGCATTTCGGAAATATTACACCAGCACCACCCTGCCTATTGTGAGCTTCAGAACCAGCCTCTTTAATTAAGAAAATCTATTTCCACCAATAGACCAACAAACTGGACATTCTAATGTTCATGTTATTGCCAATATCTCAGGAATGAAGTTCGTGTAGTTCTTTGAATGTTTGTCAATATTTGGTTCATAAATTGTTCACATAGAAGCATTCAAACACATAATCCACTAGCATGCAAGATGACTGAAAGGCATTCAAAAACATGCCAATAGTATTAGTAACATGCCCAATAAGATGATTGAATTATGTCTTTCTTGCTGAATCAAGGCTCCAATCCTTAAAGCATTACACAGCCCAGAAAGCATGTAAAATTTTCTTTTTCAAACCATATAATATTCAACAAGCAAAAGATGATCCCATAAAAATTAGTTAATGGAAACAATGAAATGTTTTCATAGTAACTAGAAGAAAAAGTAGATATCATCATAACTCCAAATCTAGAAGAAAAAAGTAATATGCTCAAATTTTTCACATGGAAGTCATTCAAACACATAATCCATTAGCGTGCAAGATGACTAAGGCCCTGTTTGGGATTGCTGTTGATAGTAGAGCTTTTGAAGCTTTTGAAAGTAGAAATTTTATAAAAAGCTGTTTGCTATTTGGTTATCATATTTATAAAGTATTTTAAAATTTTAATAAATGTTTGGCAACTAAAATAATAAAAATGCTTTTGGTATGATAAAATGACAATAAAGACATTGTATGATATTATAAAATAAAGAATAATAAAATATAATATAATTATCATATAATATAATCTAATAATATAATATAATATAATATTATTATAATTACAATGTAATATACTATAATGGATTATAATCTAATCTAATAAAAGATTATGATAACAGATTATTTTATGTGATTATAATATAATAATATAAATATATGTTTATAATATAAATGTTATTAGATTTAAAAATATTATTATATTATATTATTTATAATATAATAATACTATAATATAAAATTATATGTTTATAATATATCATAATATTAATTTATATTACACTATATCATATTTATAATATGATAATACAATATAATATTACATAAGATGTAATTATGATATTTATTAGCGAGTATTTTGGTCATCAAAAGTATTTCATTTAAATCAAAATAACTTCCTAACATTAACAAGAAAGTACTTTTGGGAAGAAGCTCCAATGAAGATTTTTCCAAGTAAACCTTTTTGGTTTTCTAGTAAAACCAAAATGGCTTCTTGATTTTTCTACCAACAACCACTATACCATTCAAAAATGCTTTTGGAGGCCCAGATTCTGGCCATCCAAAAGCTTAAACCAAACAAGGCCTAAAGGCATCGAAACATGCAACATAACCAACAGCATTAGCAATATGCCCAATAAGATGATTAAACTGTCTTTCGTGTTGAATCAGGGTCCCATCCTTAGAGAATAATACAGCCTAGAAAGCATGTAAAATTTTCTTTTCCAAATCATATAATATTTTAACAAAAAAAGGATGCTCCCACAAAAATTAGTTCACGGAATTAGTTTAATTTCGTCATACTATCTAGAAGAATGAGAAGATATCATCATAACTCCAAATCCAGTTAAAGAAAACAATATATCATAATAATTCCACATCCAAGTAGAAGAATGCAATTTAAACTAACAACTAATTTTAAAAATGAAATACTTACCAAATCAACATTAGGTATATCCAATCCACGAGCAGCAACATCAGTAGCTATCAAAATATTAAAACGACCATCGCGAAAGCCAGAAAGTGTTCTCTCTCTCTGATTCTGTGAAATGTCACCATGAAGAGCCTGACATTCAAAACTCCGACCCATAACATAAGCTAGCCGATCCGCATCACGTTTTTTTGAGTGAATACTATGCATTTCCTCCTTTGGCATGTTCCTACAAAAGAAACATCCAGAAGAATGAATTTTACAATATGCACTCAACCAAGCTGTGGGGAGCTGAAAAGGTAGCATCCAAGGGTGGCGGAGTATCTTTTTTTTTGTCTTTTTTTTTTTGGGGGGGGGCGCGTGGGGGGTGGGTTTTGCCAAAAATTTACCCTTAATAATGGTCCAAGAATTGATGGCTTTGAATAATTATCTGAAGCAATTGAGTAAAGCGTGATTCCTTCTGGTAACTTTTGGTCAGAATCACCCACCTGCAGGGGGGAAAATCCTCAAGTATTTTCCAGTGATGATGAGATGCTTATCTCAATAAATATCAAATAATACGGATAATTACAGATATCAAAGCATTTATTGAGAAATATAATAAGGTGTAATATGCTTGTATCTGCAAGTGTGGGTTCTCGAGGTGGGTTGATGGGGACTAGGAGTAAACCACATCTTGCCAGCAGATATTATTAGTGGTCAAAAAATTGTGTAGGAGACCCTAATAGATAAATATTTCATCATATAGAAATAATTTAAATATATCACAAAAATTCCCCCGTGTTGACATGTATTGTTTGGTAAAAATGTTCCATATAAATCTCAAAAGACGATATACCAACATCTGGTGTGAGCCATACCACTCTTTTATTGTACCATTCCATTATTGTGGAACCTGCCTCTAATTCATATAAGATTTGCATACTGTGGGTAAAAATGCAGGTCATGCTGCACAGAGGCTAACATTTGAAAGTTAATTACAAATAAAATTTGAACTGGAGTTAATGGACAGAAGATAAAAAAAGAGTCTTTATTTTACAATTTAAATCTACAAGGGAAGAAGAAGTTTGACAAAAACCACAATAGCATATAACTGTATATGTGCTTAAAGAATAGTATTCAGGGTAAAATATAGAGAGATTAAGCATTAACCATCAAAATAAGGATTATGAGGATTTATTAGACAGTTATAACACTCACAAGGTCAATGGTAACTGGATCTTTTAGGTATTTTTGGGTAAGCTTTCTAATCCAACTTGGCATTGTTGCTGAGAACATCATGCTTTGGCGTTTTGGGGGCAATTTTTCTAGGATTATCTCTACATCTTCATCAAACCCCACAGCAAGCATCTGATCAGCTTCGTCAAGAACAACAAATTGGACTTCTGACAAATTTAAGGCACCCCTCTTAAGCAAGTCAATAATTCGACCAGGTGTTCCAACTACAACATCAACACCATAATCAAGTGTTCTCATTTGCTGCTGGATTGATACGCCTCCATAGACACAAAGGGTGTCCAAGGGGCAGATTCCCTGAATTCCTTCTCCACTTGTCGAGCAAGTTCTCTAGTTGGTGCCAATACTATGGCCAAAGGATTCCTACCTCGCCTGCAGAATGAAATGTACAATCATTACCACATATTTTTAAGCAAAAAGATGAAAACTAGTATTGTTATTTGACTGAACAGATTTCACACATCTAACATATGATTCACATGTTGCCATCAAAAAACTAACCCATGCTTAGCATTAAAGCGCATAATTTTATCCATAATTGGAATTCCAAAAGCAAGAGTTTTCCCTGTCCCAGTCCTTGCCCGACCAATCATGTCTCGTCCTTGCATAGCTGGTTCAAGAACAGCTTTCTAGACAAATAAGCAAAAAGCAACATTAATTAAAATAATGGTTAGCATCAACGTTGTTGAGGAAATTGCACGTGCATATACAAATTCAATAATGAACAAAAAAAAAAAGATACAGTGCTGATTAAAATCACAGAATAATCAAAACCAGCGCATTCAAGTTAAGATATCAACACGCCTAATTACATGTCAAGGGCTAGGAGTATCATGCTAAGGATGCTACTCACCATCAATAAAAATCACTAAAATAATTAATTTTGTTATTGCAGGACCAATGTTTTAATTTTGTTACTGCAGGAACCAATGCTTTTAGGTACTGGTGTTAGTACCCATACAAATACCCAACTGGTCAATGGTTGTATGTTAAAGATTTTGCTACTAATAGTATTGGTTCCCTGCAGGTACAATATGGTAGGCCCAACATGGACCAGTACAGTCTGGTACTTCAAAAACATGGCAGAAATACTCATGAGACTAACACAATAATAATCTAATTTATTCGTTTCTTATTTATTATTTTGGGGGGGGGGGGGGGGTGTCCTGTGTCTTCCCTTGAAACAATAGGGATGAAGAGGAGATGATCTAAAGCTAAAACAGCTGAAATTGTGAGAAAGAATTCCCGGACTCTTGTAGAAACACAAGAAGTACTCTCATTAACTGAAATGATTGACAAACAAGAATTCATGAAACTACACTGTTTTAATTGTGTTGTAATTAGAATGAAAGTGTGTTTTTCTGAACTTCAATGTAAATAGTCACTAGAGTGTAAACCTACTTTCTCATCAACATTGGAAATGCCAACTATTGAACAATAACATTTCTCACGCAAAACTCTCAGTTCAACCAGCACCTATTCCAGTTCAGCAAGCCAGATTGATCTAGTTACAACATGGATGCTTATAAGTTCTCTGGAATTACAAATAAGAGTAAATGCCAACTATTGAACAATAACATTTCTCACACAAAAGTCTCTGTTCAACCATCACCTATTCGAGTACAGCAAGCCCAGATTGATCTAGTTACAACATGGATACTTATAAGTTCTCCAGAATTGCAAATAAGAGTAATAACCTAAACTCTAGCAAGGCACTTTTACAAGTCACAGCACATTAAGGTATTAAACGTTACCAGAAAGGCACCTCACTACCTCCCTTTTCTTCCACTTGACACTAAATTTATCCTATTGTTCTATCAAGGAAAGCGAAGCTAAATTGGCCCTTTTGTATTCCACCCATTCCTGACTTATTACTTTAGCAAATGGAGATTTCCAACATCAAAGCCAATAGCAAAGAAGAAATGAAACAACTTTTATCCCAAATTGTTCAAATTCCCCCAGCACATAACGAAAAGTAAAACTTTCTAAATTCGAAGCGCCAATACCTGTATAGGAAAAAGCTTCGTGATTCCCTTCCTCGCGAGATCAGAGACAATCTCCTGCGAGATCCCCAGCTTGGCGATCTCCAGCCCCTCATCCCCTCGCTTCGCACTCCCCTTCTCCTCATCGTAGAAATCCTCCACGGCGTACTCCACGAAAGCCACATCGGTAGCCCTGAACCCCAGCGGTCCCGTCGAGAAATGGAACTCCCTCCGTGGAACACCACCAAACCCGACCTTCTCTGCGGCTGCGATGCCATTGAATGGCCAGAATACGCCGGCGGTGGCCGAGAATAGGGCTCCGCGGGGATCAACGACGGCAGACGGAGTGACTCCGCCGAGACTAGGGCGGCTAGGGATCGCCTCGACGCCGAGGAGGCGATCGAAGTTGACCTCCGGAAGAAGTAATTCATCATTTTACGGTAGAAACCCTAGAAGGAGAGAGAGGTCGGAGGGAGGATAAACCTAGAAAGCGGCTAGGGTTTTGAGGAAGAGAGGGAAGCAAACTGGAGAAGCTGCATAAAACCTCGCGGAAAGGGTTGCGAGCGGGGGAGATATTTATGCGCGTGGGTGGGCGTTGGGAGTGCATCGAATGGACGGTGCCGTGGAAGTGGAATTGGAGGTCGAGTCCGACGGAGATCAGATGGCTGTGGGCGCGTTGAGCGGTCGTTCTGTTTTCCATCTGGCTGATTGGATTAATGGATGGCCAGAATCGGGCAGTGAGTAAATGGCGCGCCAAACAGGCTACACGTTTTTATTTTTTTTTCCCACCCTTTAATAAATTATAATTTTTTTAAAAAATTACATTTATTATAGCTAATAACTTATAATAATCCCACTTATCATATGCTTGTAAAATCAATCACCTTACGTAAAAAATTAAAATTATCCTTGGATGGACACAAAGACGGGCACATTTTCTTTTTTTCTTTTTTGTTTTTATAATGGAAGACACTCACGTTTTCTTATATCCATTAATGATTATCATGTCACACTTAGAATTATTTAATTATTTTATAATTTTTTTGTGATATGATATTTGAATCTATTTAAGATCAAAATTCAATTAAATATAGATTAAAGTATTAGATAAAATAAATTTCAGAAGAGTATTTCAAACTATTGAACGTGGGCATAATTTATCTATAATTTTAAAATTTTATAATTTTTTTATTTTTTCATTTCTTAGGACTTAGTCTCAGATATTAGGTATGGATTTGGATTGAGCTTAGAGCCTACTCTTTCATTAATTTGGTAGTGATACGGCTGTTACGATGACATGGCGTGTCTCAGGTTCCGTCGAGCATGATCCGAACCACGTGGATTTTTTTGGTAGAACGGAACGGTCCAGCAAGGTCGGATGTGGATCCACCGCGGTCGAAGCCGAGGTCGAGCCAGGCATTCCTGCTCCTTCGCCAGGTGGCGCCCGAACACGGGTCCACCTCGGTCGAAGTCGAGCGCCCTCTGTCGCTCCGCCAGGTGTCCGCCCAGGAGGGGTCCACCTCGGCCGAAGACGGCGGCCCTTTGCTCCCTCGCCGAGTGGCGCCTAGAGATGGTTCCACCTCGATCAAGGTCGAGCCGGGCCTTCCTGCTCCTTCGCCAGTGGCGCCCGGACACGGGTCCACCTCGGCCGAAGTCGAGCGCTCCTCTGCCGCTCCGCCAGGTGTCTGCCCAGGAGGGGTCCACCTCGGCCGAAGCCGGCGGCCCCTTGCTCCCTCGCCGGGTGGCGCCCAGAGACGGTTCCACCCCGACCGAGGTCGAGCCAGGCCTTCTGCTCCATCGCCAGGTGGTGCCCAGACACGGGTCCACCTCGGCCGAAGTCGAGCGCTCCTCTGCCGCTCCGCCAGGTATCCGTCCAGGAGGGGTCCACCTCGGCCGAAGCCAGCGATCCCTTGCTCCCTCGCCGGTGGTGCCCAGAGATGGTTCCACCTCGATCGAGGTCGAGCCGGGCCTTCCTGCTCCTTCACTAGGTGGCGCCCGGACACGGGTCCACCTCGGCCGTCAAGCGCTCCTCTGCCGCTCCGCCAGGTGTCGCCCAGGAGGGGTCCACCTCGGCCGAAGCCGGCGGTCCCTTGCTCCCACGTCGGGTGGCGCCCAGAGACGGTTCCACCTCGACCGAGGTCGAGCCAGGCCTTCCTGCTCCTTCGCCAGGTGGCACCCACCCGACACGGGTCCCCTCGGCCGAAGTCGAGCGCTCCTCTGCCGCTCCGCCAGGTGTCTGCCCAGGAGGGGTTCCACCTCGGTCGAAACTGGCGGCCCCTTGCTCCCTCGCCAGGTGGTGCCCGGAGATGGTTCCACCTCGGCCGAGGACGAGACGGCCTTCCTGCTCCTCCAGATGGTGCCCGGACATGGGTCCACCTCGGCCGAAGTCGACTGCCCCTTGCTCCCTCGCCGGTTGCGCCCAGAGACGGTTCCACCTCGGCCGAGGTCGAGCCGGGCCTTCCTGCTCCTTCGCCAGGTGGCGCCCGGACACGGGTCCACCTCGGCCGAAGTCGAGCGCTCCTCTGTCACTCCGCCAGGTGTCCGCCCATGAGCGGTCCACCTCGGCCGAAGCCGGCGGCCCCTTGCTCCCTTGCCAGGTGGCGCTCGGAGACGGTTCCACCTCGGCCGAGGTCGAGCCGGGCCTCCTGCTCCTTCGCCAAATGGCGCTCAGACACGGGTCCACCTCGACCGAAGTCGAGCGTTCTCTCCTCTGCCACTCCGCCAGGTGTCCGCCCAGGAGGGGTCCACCTCGGCCGAAGTCGGCTGCCCCTTGCTCCCTCGCCGGGTGGCGCCCAGAGACGGTTCCATCCCGGCCGAGGTTGAGCCGGGCCTTTCTGCTCCTTCGCCAGATGGCGCCCAGACACGGCCCACTTCGATCGAAGTCGAGCGCTCCTCTACCGCTCCGCCAGGTGTTCGCCTAGGAGAAGTCCACCTCTGCCGAAGCCGGCCCTGCATGGTGATGCCCCGGGAAGCAGGGGCACGAGTTTCGAGACCGCCACTCGGGCAGCGCGCGCCGTACCTCGCGAGGAGCGCCGGTACGGTCAGTAGTGATGCGCGAAACCTCGTTTACATCGCCCGACGGGTTTCCTCAACCAAGAAGCGAGTCCTGGCAACAGGACCCAGCAACGGACGTTGTCAATGCTTGGGAAGGAGAGCGCTCGCGCTCGGCCCAAGGCCTGGCCGGTGTCCTCCCTCTCCTCTTTTCTCTCGCTGGGCTCAGCAAGCAAGACAGGAGCATCCGGGTTCCTGGACCTGAAGGGGAAAGGAAAAGAGAGGGAGAAAAAGGTGAAAGCAGAGAGGGAGCCTCCTAAGGGCGGGAGGCCGGAGGCAGTGCGATGGGATAAAGGATGGGAAGAGCGGATAACCAGGTAAGGGAAAAAAGGCTGGGAAAAAGAAAGGCACCAGGAGTAGGATTCAAGATCCCGAGAGGGGTCCCTCGGCGCAAGCTCGATGAAGGAGCTCGCCCAATTTCCACTCTTAAAAAGACCTCTTTTGCTAAGATCATCTCTAAGCCTGGGATTCCTTCGGGGCCCACCTTAGAGATTCTGTTCCATCTTGCCATTTCTAACTTGACCGTCAGAGCTCCCTCGCCGGGATCCCCGGCCAGGGTTTCTGACCTTGTTTTGCAGGATCGGGAGCTTGGAGACCTCGAGACGAGACGGTCCGAGTCCGGTACCAGCTCTGAAGTTATAGGCCGCGACGGCGAGATCGACAACAGATTGGCGCGCCAGGTATGGGGGCAGGACAACACCCCCAGTGCGAGCTAGCTCTCCGTGGACAAAACGCGCTCCGGCCATGGTGGTCCCACGCGGGGGCGCGAAGCATCCGCACACGAGTAGAGAAAGCCCTTCCTCTCAGGGGCCGCGTAGCCCTGATAGGGAGCTTCCTGCTCCACAGTTCTCTTCCTCCACAGCCGACCTCGGTGGACGGACCTTTCGCAGCTGTCATCCAACAGCTGCAAACCCTGACTACAGCAGTTCGGCAACTACAACACCAGCAGTGGTCTCTGGCCACACAGCCCCAGCCAGGGAACCCCGCGGCTCGGGCCGCGGAGCCCGCGGAAGCCTGCGCTCCATCCAAGGTAGGCCCTCCCAACCGTGGCAGTCTCCAACCCCCGGGAGCCACCAAACCCCCGCGAAGAGAAATTACTCCGGTTTGGCGGATCACGAGAGTCGATCCCCGGCCAACGATGCCGAGACGGTGCACCGCAGTAGGCGACGTCGGGGCAAAGCCCCCCGCCGAGACCGATCGGTGCCCCCTTCGCCAGCGACCTCGATGGAGATTCCACTGACGAGGCCATCAGGCGCTAGGCCGAGAAGCGCCTGGAGGAGCACGAGCGCAAGCTGGCGGAGTTCGCCCACCGATTTGCCGACCTGTAGAACTCCTCGGTGGACCCGGCGGGCTACGACTCCGGCCACCCTTCTCTCGGGAAATCCAAGAGGAGTCGATTCCGAGTCGGTTCCGCATGCCGCAGGTGGATCCCTACGATGGGACCACCGACCCCTTGGACCATCTGGAGAGCTACAAGGCTCTCATGAGGGTCCAGGGGGTCACGGACGCTCTTCTATGCATTGCCTTCCCCGCTACCCTCCGGAAGGCTGCTCGAGTCTGGTTCACCCGCCTCGAGCCGGAATCTATTTGCTACTTCCATCAATTGGAAGGAAGGTTCGTGGCACACTTCGACGCTTGTCGGAAGGTGCTGAGAGAGGTGGACAGCCTCTTCTCCATCCGTCAGCAGGACCAGGAGCTGCTTCGGGACTATATTACCCTTTTCAACCGCTGCCCTGGAAATCTACAGTCTGGACGAGCCGTTGCCATACTGGCATTAAAGCGCAAGCTCAAGACGTCCCGCTGACTTATTTTCTAGACAAGAAACCCCTAGGACGTATTCCGAGCTCCTCCTCCGTATCCACAAGTACATCCGAGCGGAGGAGGCCGATCGCACCCAGCGAGAACTGGACGAGAGGCCCTTGAAGAAGCCGGCCCCGAGAGATGTTCCCGGGACCCGGAGGCCTGGGCCACCTGCTGACCCCCGTCCAGGCCCGAAGCCGAAGGGCGGAGCCGTCCCGGAGTGAAGTTTCACCCCTCTCCTTGCTCCCAGAACGAAGATCCTCATGGAGATTGAGGGTGAGCACTACCTTCGCCGACCTCCTTCTCAGAATCCAAGGAACACCCGCGACAAGTCAAAATACTGCCAGTTCCATCGTGAGCACGGCCATGATACGAAGGAGTGCCGCAATCTGAAACGGAAAATCGAGGAGCTGATTAAAAGAGGCTACCTCAGGAAGTTCATGAGGAACGAAGCCCGACGGAGGGACAGCCGCAATCTGAAACGGAAATCGAGGACTGTTGATTCATTTTATAGAGATATATTGATGGTATGTGATGCTTGGATAAAGGATGCATGTCCATTGCCATATCATCCATCCTTTAGAGATACCTCTTAACCCATCCAATTTTATGGAGAATATAAACATGTTGATAGTATTTGTTTGGGTAATGGTAATCTTTCATGAAAGATATTCATTTATTTGTATCTTCACTTTAGAAGTGCTCAACTTCTATTCCTCTTCTATGGAGCACATTTAACCTACTAAGGTATTTCTAAGTTGTCAAGAAACATTAATCTCTTTCTCTTCAATGAGCTTAAGGTTATCTTCCAAATGGCTCTAGTTTATACTAGTTTCTTAGAATGAATGCATATTTTAAGTTTAAGCCTTAATATAGATAGTGTGATGAAAAGCTAGTTCCTTAGAGATGAATGCATATGATATATTGAGCCTCAATATTATGACTAACATTTCTATCTAAAGTTTATTGCAAAGGGATTCTATACTAATTTGCATGTGGGCAGAGATCTAGTTTATAATCAAAGCTTGCAATTCTTGATTTTCATCCTATGATCTGTACAGCTGGGTAATATTATGAAGTAACACTAATCACCTAGCTTGATCATCCATGTTGTTCATTTCATAGGGTTTCTGATGAATATTTTCTGATGTTATCTCTAACTTTATCTTTCATAATCTCTCATCAATTTTTGTTTGCTATATTTTTTAGCATTCTTTCTGTATAAGTATCCAACTTGCATTGCATAGAACCATAGCCCATCAATGGATTAATGTATATATTCTATAGCATTTGTACATTTATATTTTTTTTACGGATGAAAGAATATGTATATTGGTCAATTGATTATTCAATTTGGGACAGTTTAGGAATTGCAAATAATTATATAAGTAATTACAGTAATCAAGCGGTATGCATAGGGTTCGAGATAAATTTTAAAATATAGTTTTTAATTTCTCCTAAATAATTTTAGCCATGCAGGGAGAACTAAAAAAAAATGCTGTTCAAAATTTCTTTTAGCCTTTATTGCATATTGTGTTGATTACTATAAATACTATAAAATTATTATAATTTTCTGAATGGGATAGGGCTATTTTATCTATTAGTTGATGATAGCATGCATTTATTATGTAAGTTATTTATGCTTCACTATTCATACCTAATTTAAGATATGATATCATATTATCCTCAAATCAGGTAAATTGTGGCTTCTCTTTCTATGCATGCTCTAGTTTTAAGAGAAAGATATATAATTAATTATATATGGGATAATTGCTTATCAATTTGTGAGTGCCATCAATTTTATTATATTTTTACTCGTTGCATTAATATTGACTGTATAATTTTAATTACTTTTAGATAACTTACAAGTTAGTTCATTTTATCTATAATAGATAAAAGTTGGATAAATAACTGAAAAATACTAAAGAGTATTTAGATTGAGTTCATGATTTATTAAATTGGTATGAAAAAAAGTAGTTTGAATGGAAATATTTATGTTCACATCGAAAATGTGTTAATAGTTCTCCTCTAGATCACAAACTATTGAAGAATGTTTGATATAGAATGGTTTTGTAAGAAGTTATACTGATATGGAATGGTTTTGTAAGAAGTTATACTGATATGGTATGGTTTTGTAAGAAGTTATACTGAGTGGATTTTTATGGAGAATTTATTGCTATCATCAAGTAATCAATCCTTGTCTAATCTTGGATTCACTAACATGCAAGACAATTTTGTAGAGATGATGATATAAGGATTTGATCATAGATGCTTTTGGACATGGTGTTCAAAACTTAGGAGATTTTAATGGTATACATTAAGTAGCTGGGATATCTGAGGATTCTATATTTATGGAACAAACCTATGTTGAGAAGCATATATAACCATCAACTGGTGAGTCAGCTAAGTATCAGAATTTAATGAAAGTGCAGATGAACAATTATATCCTGGCTATATGAAATTTTCTAAGATTTCTTTTCTTGTACATTTATTTTATATAAAATAATATAATGGACGGTCTTAAAGAGTTTTACCATGCTTTTCAAGTAATTAAAGGATGCATTTCTAAAAGGCACTAGTTTACCATCCTCAATTATGAAGCTATGAAAGTTATAAAGGAATTGGATCTTGGATTTGAAAAGATTCATAGTTGTCCAAATAGATTTACACTTGTCAATTTTTTTAAGTTGATACATATGGGTGGTCTTATTAAAGGATGATCCTTTCATTTTTTCATCTCAAGCTCGTCAATATTTTTTGTACAAGATATAAAGATATAGATTGGGTTATTGTTATCAAAATGAAACCTAGGGATTTATATGATATGGAAAAGTAGCTGGAAGATGATGATGACAATGACATTTTTATGCATTCCATGCCATACAATTTTGTACCAATTGATGATATAAATGCTACAGTATCTTTGGTTAGGACGAAATTTGAAAGAGATACTATTGCTGATTGTTATGGTAACAAATATTTATATTGTATATAATTTGTAGTAATTATTATGTTAAATTAATATTTATGTTCACTGATTCTGACTTTAATGATGTAAATGCTATGTGGCATTATGTGTCGTTCACGACATTTTGCTGGTGTGTTAGTTCTAGCACTCATGGATAGAGACCATTACTTCTTTAGCACAGCAATATGAGGTAGGTCCTTCTTCAACACAGTAGGTTGAGACTGGTCTTTTAGCATAGCAGGTTGAGGCCAGTCCTTCCTCAGCATAGCATGCTGAGGTCGATCCTTCTTTTTCAGCACAGTAGGCTGGGGCCAGTCCTTTCCCATACTAGTCTGATGCAGATTTATCATCCTTGGGGCAGCATGATCCTCCCATTAATGTTGTAGATGATGAGCTACACATTCAGGAAAGTTATTTTTTATTGTATTCGATAAAATTTATTACACTTCTTACTATATTTTATTTTTATATATTTTTGTAGACGGATCTAGAAGGGTTGGATCCAGACATGAGCTCACAGTAGTACGAGACTAGGGATGGCAACGGTCGAGTTTTAATCGGTCACCCAAAACCATACCCACCCTACTAAAAAATTCTCCACCCCATGCCCGTCCCATATCCATCTCGGGTCAGGTCGGGTATAAAAAAAATCACGTTTGGATCGGGTCGGGTTGGGTATACTTGGTCTCATAAATCTTGTTTACTTAAACCTAAACGTGTCGAGTCAGGTCGGGATATTCGTCCTATATCTAATTACTTGAATATTTTATAAAACATAGCTTTTTAATATATATAACAGGTTAGGTTGGGTCAGGGCATATTACTACACGTACTAATTTCGAATCCAAGTTGGGTTTTTTTATATAACCCATATCTATTTATAAATTAGACGGTCGGGTTTTACCCGTCCCATTAAGATTGGGTCGGGTCGGATATCCATTGGATCGTAAAAATTGTCATCCCTATACGAAACATATGGTAGATGCGCGAGGATGAGAGAATAGTAGTTGAGTATAATAAACTGGAATAGTAATAAAAAACTGTCAGCTTATTGACTTCATTTTTAGGAATAGTTGCATGGAGGCATCAACTATATCTCCTAAGTTATGCAAAATGGAATGACATGCTTCCAACTTATAGAGTTAAGCTTTTACAAGTTGTGCTGGTAAAAAATTGAATATCTTCTATTCATATTTTGCATTTGACTAATCTATCGTAAACAAATAGTGGCTCGTTTATGTTTCCCCTTTCTATATGCCTACAAGTTGTATATTCCCAATTCCAAGTGAGTAGCATAATTTACAAAAACAGAGAGAAAGAAAGATTCTTTACAATGTGCCATGGAAAGATTCTTTACAACATACCACGGAATGAAAGAATTAATTTTAACTACTTTACATTATTGTACAAGTAATTTTTTTTAAACAAAAATAATTTAGAGATTTAGCATCACTAATCATCTTAAATATTTATATTGTTCATAATTATATGTGAGCATGCATGGTTGACAAATTTTGTTATGCTTTATATTCTTTCAATTACATAACTTTGTATCCGCACGACATTAAATGATGGAGGCCTGAAAAACTTATATTATTTTGTTTTTGTATTGTATCGCACGGTTATTTCTAAGATTTATTTGAGTGAATATTTATTTTATTTGTAGACCAAGTTCATACTCTCTCCATCCTCTTATGATTTTGTATTGAAATCTCTTAATTGAAATAGAAAGAATATGAAGCATAATTGAAGATAAAATACAAGTTGACGGGTATAACTGAGGTGCAGGTAGTTAGTAGTTGTCCTCCTGGTGTACCCTTCATCAGTGGATAGAGCTAGTTCATATTAATCTCTGCGATAGGACTAGTATCTTGTATTACATTCCTTTAAATAACTTTATTAAAATTCTAATTTATATTATAGATTTGCATATATACTTACATTTAGGATATAACAAGTTGTTAATTGATTTGTAGACATATTTTAATCTTGTAGGTCTGTACGAGTAGCTCTGTCTATTTCTCATACATTGGGATCCAAGAGTTATGCGTGAATTAGACAGGAGTTTGTATATTTCTTAAACTACAAATTTATGCTTTTTATATTGAATATTTGTACTTTTTAATAAAACTAACATTATGTATCATGAATGATGTATGCATCATAATACTTTATTTTTTTAAAATTTGTTAGTAATATTTGCTTAAAATTATTTTTTTTCTTTAGATAGATGAGCATGGAAGGGAACCGTTGATATGGAGTTTTATTGATAACTCATACTCACAGGGATGACGCTTTATCTGAGATGAGTCGAGAGAGTTATATATTATAATTTTTTAATATAAAGATTTTAGTTTGATTTTGTTAGTCATTAAAATATAATTATTTTTTCTAAATTAATATAGGAAAGAGCTACATCTCTTATTGCGGAGCATGTCGATGAGTCCACAGCATCTACGCAGAGTAGTCGCATCGAGACTGAAATGTTCATGAAGCTGATGAGACAAGAGAGCTACGTTGAGTGAGGGGTTATGGAGTTGGAGTAATCTCCACTCAGTTATCTATGATGAGTCATATACTCATGATATTAGATGGTGTTGCAGGATGTACGTGTTCGTAAACTTGAGAAAGAGATAGAGGACATGCGACGGGATCATGTCGCTGATGGAGCAGTGAGGGAGACTCAGATACAAGCCATGAGAGAGCATATTGAGTGGCTTATATCTATGATACAGATATATATTCCACATCAGATAAAATACATATTTATTAAATATATTTTATATAAAATCAATGAAATAGAATATTTGGTAATATATAGATTCATAATTCAAACTTTTTATATATTTCTTATAGGCTCTCGGGCATCAGGCACTCATGGACAGGGTGATGACTTCCTCTTGTGGATGATTGACTTCGACATTTTTTATTTTATCCACATGTTTGATGTATTTTTTTAATTGTTAAACTTTTGGTTGTAATGAACTTTTAATAAAGATTGTTATATATGTTTAGGTGTATAAACTTTTTTATATTTGGTTGTAATGAATTTTATGTTTGGATTTGCTATATGGTTGTAATGAATTTCATAATTAGATTCACAATTTATGCTTGTTATAATTTTATTGTACAGGTTATTAAAATTTTGTACAAATTTTTTTAATTACTTTAAAGCATCAAAATTTAATAATATTTTTTAATACTTTAAAGTGTCAGGATTTTAAATATTTCAATATTTTTAAAAAGCGTAAGAATATATCTGGATGGACCATGTCACTATGACACTTTAAAAGTGTTAGGATTTTGATTTAGCGATGCTTAAAAGCATCGGTAATTAAGAATTGTCAACACTTTCTAAAAGCGTCAAAATTCATGGGATAAGCCTGGCCACTTCCAAAGCTTCGAAGCATCAGAAAATTTTACTATCATGATGCTATAAAGCATCAAAATATTTTGATGACACTTCTAAAAAGCATAGGCAAAAAAATTTCCCTGCTGTCATTATTAATGCATTTCAATGCTTTGTAAAGCATCGAGAGATTTTATACCGACACTAAGCATCGAAATAATGATTTTTCGTATCGGCTTTTCTATAGCGAAAGAACCACTTCTCTTGCTTTATACTTAATGTTGTAGTAAGGAGACTACTTTTCACCTAATGCTGGATTATAAAATGCCCATAACTATAGTATGCTCATGGGATATAAAGTGCATTATTGAAGGAAAGAGAATTGTCGCTAAGGCGATAGCTCGATTGGTAGGGACCTTGCCACATTACCAACCAGTTGCGGGTTCCAGGCATGACCCTGTAGATGACTCGATTAAATCCAGGAATTTTCTTGGAGCCTATGATCGCTGGTATGAGTGAGGTCGTTCCTTTGTATCAGGTTGACGTACTCATCTTTAGGTGAGAAAAGACTGCGAAAATCTGAGCATCTTGAATCGAACATTACCTGGCAGGACGGGAGCCTGCGGGGTAGCTACACTGGGATTTATCCCCCTCCATCCTTTTCTTACCAAAAAAAAAAAAAAAGGAAAGAGAATTTACATAAAACAGGCATTGAGCTGGAATTGCTTAGATTGGAAGACCACAAGGGTTTGTTTATAAATATTCAAATAGGAGTGGATCCATACCTTCACAAGTTTAGAGATCGATCCGCTAGGTTGCTTGTTGGCCTTGGGGAATGATAACCACCGTTGCAAAAGGATGCCATGATCACCACTTAACCACTTTAGTTGATCGCTAAGACACTTAATCGATTGTCAAGAGATGTTTCAATGTGAGTTCTCCACTTAAGATGCATTGAAATAGGTCCTACTTAGGGATCTGCGTTCATGGGGTATATCTCCAAGACAAGCAAAACTAGGGCATCACCCTACAGGACTAATTAAGTATTGATTTTAGCACTGAAAATGAGAGGGTCCTTGGCTTTAGCGATGTAGGCATGAGTGTTTGCTTAGGGTGTATCTCCCCAAGTTGTGTTGGTAAATATGTGAAGCTAACCTTGCCATGGAACCAAATTAACAGCAACAAGGTCCAACTGGCGTGCTTATTTATTTTGCCGAATAAGCTATATACCATGAAACCTCATGATTCTGTAATCATGTGCACTTTGGGTATTTGGCTTGGCTGGCCAATTTGTCCTCCATTCAAGAGTAAGGTTGGGGTAGTACTATAATGTTACGTGCCTAGTGGAAATGAGACGTGATTTTTCTAAGCAATTGTGAGCTTTCTAGCAATATTTGACCCTTGTATTAGGGTATATGGCACCTTTGCTTCAAAGAATTTATAACTAGTTATTTTATTTATATCTCCCTCATATTTGTAAGATATTTAGTTATGAGCACATTGTCTAATGTTAACCATAGACCCCACTGTTGCCGCTCTCGTCGCCGCGCCCATGTCACGGATCCGTCGATCCCTCCTGACCGCCTGGCGAGGGAGCCTCCTTCCTGCGGCGAACCTGCGAAAAAGGGGTTAGAAGACCCTGGCCGGGGTTCGGGCGAGGGAGCTCCGACGGTCAAGTCAGTAGACGACGAGAAGGAACAGACTCTCCAGACGGACCCCCGAAAGGTTCCAGACTTAGAGAGTGTTTTACTGGTGAGAGAGACGCTCTGGGGACCAGAATCTCGGCTGGGCCTCCTTGCGAGCTCACGCCCAGTGATCCCCTCTCGGAATCTCTGGTTTTCACTCTCTCGGAGCGAGGCCTTTTGCCGTTGCCTCTCCTTTGTCCCCAGGCTGGTTTTCTTATCTTGTCGGCCCCAGATTCCTCCCTCTTTATCACCTTCCGTCGTGCGCTTGTCTTTCCTCCTGGGAGACTCCCCTCCCCGTCCTCTTCTCTTTTTCCTTTTCGGTGAAGGGGGCCAGGCGGCTTTCCGACCTCGTCCGCCGAGCCCAGCAGGGAAAAGGCAAAGATAGAAGAGAAAAAGGGGGGCGGCGCTGTAGGCGGACGGTCAGGCCTCGGGCCCAGCGGAGCGCCCTCTTTTCCAAGCGCGGGCGCCATCCATCTATAGGGCCTGTTCTGTCAGAATCGTGCCTTCTGGCTGTGGAACTTGTCGGGCCGATGCAAGTGATGTTCCGCGTACCGCCGCCCTCCGTACGGGGCGCCGTCTGGGATTCGTACGGCCCGAGGATGGCCTCGGGGCCCGCGACTCTTCCTTGAGACCTCTCCGTACAGGCGGCCTGACCTCGACCGAGGTGGATCCGTCTCCGGGGGCCACCTGGCGAAGAGCGAAGGATCAGCCGACCTCGGCCTAGGTGGATCCCTCCTGGGTGGACACCTGGCGAGGTGGCAGGAGGTCGCCTGGCCTCGACCGAGGTGGACCCATCTCCGGGAGGCCACCTGGCAAAGGAGCGAAGGACCACCGACCTCGGCGGCTAGGGAGACCCCTCCTTTGGTGGACACCTGGCGAGGTGGCAGGAGGTTGCCTGGCATCGGCCGAGGTGGACCCGTCTCGGGAGGCCACCTGGCAAAGGGGCGAAGGAACCGCCGACCTCGGCCTAGGGGGTCCCCTCGGGGGGGCGACCTGGCTGGGGCGCAGGAGGTCGCCTGGACTGGCCGAGGTGGGCCGTCTCCGGGGGCCACTGGGAAGGCGAATGTCGATGGTCGCCCGACCTCGGACCAGGCGGACCCTCCTGGGTGGACACCCTGGCGTAGGTGGCAGGAGGTCTCCTGGTTTTGGCCGAGATGGGCCCGTTCCGGGGGGCCAACCTGCGAAGGGCGAAGGGTCGACCGACCTCGGACCAGGCGAACCCTCCTGGGTGGACACCTGGCGAGGTGGCAGGAGGTCTCCTGGTTTTGGCCGACCTCACTTGGGCGGACCTCTCCGGGCTTGGGCACCATCGAGGTGGTAGAGGGACTTCGGTCCGAGCTCGACCTCGGCGAGGGCGGTTTGCCTTAGAAATTGCCGGGCGCTGTAGTCTTGCCGAACCTGGTCTTGAAGACGTGGCGCTGACTCGGTCGGGGAAACCTCCACGTGGCTTGATCGCATTCGGCGGTATCTGAGCCTGGCCACGTCACTGTCACGGCTGTAACAGTTGCCCCCAGCCGCCCCCAGTTCCGTCGTGGTGCGTCGTAGAACGGAACGTCGGGATAAATGCGGACATGACATGGGGAGGCAAAGATCTTGCATCATAATTGCCACGATCCTTGTCGCCGTGGCTTGATGCGACTGAAGACCTATGGGGAGCCGCCACGCGTCGCCCACTTGCCGCAATAAATGCGTCGCTTCGAGGCAGAGGCCGTTGCTCTGCTAACGAGGCGTCGACGTCGGGCGTGCGCCCACGTGGCGATCGTCCAGTGGCCCGAGGCGGAATGACGGGTACGGCCGCTGTCCGCTGAGTTTGAAAGGGAGGGGACTTTCCAGAACGAGGCTTTTTCCCTTGCTTCGTGGGCAGTTTGCTGCAGGCTAACTCCTGTTGCCCTGCGCTCGTCTGGCATATTTTCGGTGAGTGCCCTCATCTTCTCCGGCTCCCCTCCTTCCCTTTCTTTTTATTTTCTCTTTGATCCTCCGTCCCTCTCTTTTCCATGGCGCGCCGTCGCCATGTCTCTTCCAATCCGGACGAGGCCGGTCCATCCGGCCGAGGACTCTCTTCTTCCTCCTCAGATGAGAGACGATCCCGGAGGAGATCCGCCGGCGTCTGCAACCCGGGGGGTCACCATTGGCATCCCTAGGGGGATCCGGCCTCCTCCGGTTGCTCTTGCCATGCCCCTCTGCTCTCTTCCTGCTCTTCCTTCTCTTCCTGCTCCTCCTTCTCTTCCTGCTGGTCCCTCCGGTCATGCCTCCACCATGACCGAAGGCGATCTTTCTCTGCTCCGGGATGCTTACGGCATCCCGGGGTCCATTCGTCTGTTGTCCCGCGCGTCCGGGGAGCGCGTCACCATGAGTGGCCCCGGCCGCATAGCCTTCTACGAAGACTTCCTCCTCGGGGGTCTTCGGTCCTCTGCATTCCTTCATCCTTTTCTTTTCTCAGCCATTTCCGGCTTGTCCCGGCCCAGTTGGCTCCCAACGCCATCCGGGTCATCTTCTCTTTCATTGTCTTTTGTCACTTCCACGGGTTTGTTGCCCGTTTCTCCCTCTTCAGGGCCTTGTTCACCCTGAAGAAGTGCTCACCGATGATGGCTGGTGGTATATTTCGCCCCGCCCAGGTGTCTCCGGTTCGACATCCCTTCCTCGGTTGAAGGGCTGGAAGAGCCGATTTTTCTTCGCCTCAGTCGAAGATGTCGACTGGGCCTGGAGTGAACCGGACTGGACTCCGAACCGGAACTCTAGGGTTGAGTCGGCGGACCAGGAGTCCTACTCCCAGCTCCTGAGCGACGTGGTCCCGGCACTCGACGTTCTGCTTTCGGAGCAGAATCTTTTTGAGGCCGGGATCAGTCCCATCCGCGAGACGGGTGAATTCGGCCCCACTTTGACTTCTGCCGCCTTTTTCTTCATGACCGAGCCGGCTGACTTTCTGTTCCTTTGGTTGCAGGGATGAAGTTTTCGCTGGAGAACCTCCTGGAGGGCGCAGCCCAGAGGGATGTCATCGAGGTGGGCGACCCGCGGCGAAGAGGGCTCGTACTGAGGCGAGCCGGGAGGTCGTGACGGCGACCAACACCAGCCCGATTGCCGTCGCTCCCCGCCCAGGCTGCCCCAGGGCGGGGGCCGCTGATGCCTCGCCGCGCGACCTGGAGGCGCCGCTGCTGAGAGGGCTCCACCGCCTGCAGCTTCGTCCAGCGCCGTTTTCTGTCATCGCCGCTGCCTTGACAGTGCAGCCGGTGGCACCGCCGGCCAGTCGACCGCGGAATCAGCGGAGGGTGCGGCGGCGTAGGAGCCGGCCTGACACCTCCGGCACCGGTGATCACCCACCGGGACTCGGTCATCCGCGACAAAGGGCTCGCGGAGAAGATCATGGAGTATGCCTCCACCGCCCGGGATCGCCGAGATCGGGGCGGCCGGGACTACGCAGATGCCCTGCTCGGATCCTCCCGCAGCTCTTCACGGTAAGCCCGAGCTCCTTCCTTCCTTTTCTTTCAAGACCTGACTCCTTTTATCCTGACCTGGTTTGCTCTTATTGGTGCAGATCGGAACGACGTTCTCCTACTGAGGAACTTCCTCGTAGGGAAGCACAAAGGGACGTCGAGAAGGAGAAGAAGCTCGGCAAGCTCGCGGCCGACGCAAAGACCTCATGGAGAAGGGGGTCGAGCTGCGAGCCAACAACCAGGCCCTCTAGTCCGACCTGACGCGTTTGAGGGGCGGAACAAGGAGCTGGAGGCTTCCTTGTCGGAGGAGCGGACCTCCCACCAACGCCGCACGGAGGAGGACGCGGCGGAGAAGGCTCGCCTGCAGGCCACTCCCAGTGGCTGGAGCGCCAGTTGGAGGAGGCCCGGCGAGACGGCGAGCGCGGCGAGGGACCGGAGTGCGTACATCAACGGACTCCTGGAGGCCGCAAAGCGGGAGGCGCAGGAGGCCGTCCCGAAATTCCGGGCTTCCGACGAGTAAATGTCGGAGGTCCGGGAGGCCGCCATGGACTCCTTCCTGAAGGGGTTCCGGATGTGCCGGGAGAAGGTGGGGGCCTTCTTCCCCGAGCTCGACCTCAGCGAGGTGGTGATCGGAGGCAGAAGGCAAGGGACGTAGAGAGCAGGGCCTCCGGTGCGGCCGACGCAACGGCGAGCCGTCCGTCGACTAGCACAAGCTGCGGCTCCGGAGCAGCCTCAAGAGCCGGCCACCGTAGAAGTCGAGGATGCAACGCCTGCGCCCCCGGCAGAGGGCTCCGACCCTGCACCCCACTGAGCCCGGCGCCTTCTCCCTGCTTTGCTTTGTTGTTGTAGTGTCTTTTCTCTTCTGCATTTTCTTTTGGGGACTCCCGGCCTGTCGGGATTCCCGGCTTGTACTGATCCCTGTATCAATGAAAGTTTTGGTTTGATAAAATTTCGAGTTCATCCCATCTCACCTTTCTTTTTCCTTCTTTCTGAGATGTTGGCATGGAATGCTTGAAACGATTGTAGGCCTGGTCCTTCCATTGCTCAAATCGAAGGTTGGGGCCCTCCCGGATCGCGTGGCGGCAGAGTAGGCCTTAAGCGGACTCGTCTTTGGGATCGCCCTCATACTTGCGCAGGCGACATGGTTTCTGCGCCGCTTCCAGGCCGAAGCCCAGGATCTCCGGACTGAGCTCGATGCCGCAGGCTTTCTCAAGCCTTGCACGGTTTGCCGAGCTGTTCTCCGGGCTTGCGTGGGCGAACTGGGTTCCGCGCCACCTTCCAGGCCGAAGCCCAGGATCTCCGGACTGAGCTCGATGCCGCAGGCTTTCTCAAGCCTTGCACGGTTTACTGAGCTGTTCTCCGGGCTTGCGTGGGCGAACTGGGTTCCGCGCCACCTTCCAGGCCGACGCCCAGGATCTCCGGACTGAGCTCGATACCGCAGGCTTTCTCAAGCCTTGCGCGGTTTGCTGAGCTGTTCTCCGGGCTTTCGTGGGGAACTGGGTTTCGCGCCACCTTCCAGGCCGAAGCCCAGGATCTCCAGACTGACTCGATGCCGCAGGCTTTTTCAAGCCTTGCGCGGTTTGCTGAGCTGTTCTCCGGGCTTTCGTGGGCGAACTGGGTTCTGCGCCACCTTACAGGCCGAAGCCCAGGATCTCCGGACTGACCCGACCGTAGGCTTTCTCGTCGAAGTGAGAAGGGAATGCTTGAAGTGGGGGAACTTTATTACAGGAGCAGGAACCTTACATTACTGATAGTACATCCTCAGGTTCGAGGCGTTCCACGTCCGGGGGAACCTGGCGCCTCCCAATTCCTCCAAGTAGTATGCGCCATGAGGGAGGGCCTCCGCCACCTGATATGGGCCTTCCCAGTTGGGCGAGAGCTTGCCGCATTTCCCGTGGCTGGGAGCTTCAACGCGCCGGAGGACCAAGTCTCCGGGACGGAAAACCTTCGGCCGCACTCGGGAGTTGTAATACCTGGCCACGCGTTGCCTATACGCCGCCTTCGAATTCGGGCTTTGTCCCTCGTTCCTCGAGAAGGTCAAGGTTGGCATCATCCTGGCTGGTTTTTCTGTCTCGTCATATTGCTCCACACGCAAGTGTGGGTAGGCTGAGCTCGATCGGGATGAATGCCTCGGCTCCGAAGACGAGGTTGAAGGGGGTTTCGTCGGTAGCCGTCCTCGGGGTGGGGTGTGAATGCCAGAGGACGCCTGGGGAGCTCGTCGGCCCACCTGCCTTGGACTGGTCCAGCCGCGTGCGGGGCCCTGAAAGATGGTCCTGTTCGTGACTTCGGCTCTCCCCATTGGTCTGGGGGTGCGCCACCGAGGTAAAGCGATGCTTGATGCCGAGGTCGCTGCAGAATTCTTCGAACTCCCGGCAGTCGAACTGGCGCCCGTTGTCAGTGACCACAGTGTGGGGGAGGCCGAAGCGGCAGACATGGACTTCCAAAAGAACTTGGCGACGTTTGCTTCGGTGATCCTCGCCAAGGGTTCGGCCTCGACCCACTTCGTGAAGTAGTCGATGGACACTATCAAGAACTTCCGCTGGCCAGACGCCGGCGGGAATGGGCCCAGGAGGTCCATCCCCCACTGGGCGAACGGCCAGGGGGCTGAGAGCTGGGAGATTGGGTTGGAGGGCTGCCGTTGCACCGTGGCGTGACGCTGGCACCGGTCGCATTTCTTCACGAAGTCGGCGGCGTCTTCCTTCATCGTCTCCCAGAAGTAGCCCTGACGGAGGGCCTTATATGCCAATGCCCTGCCCCCCACGTGGTTCCCGCAGACGCCTTCGTGGATTTCCTGGAGCACAAGCTTGGCTTCCGTGGGTCCTACGCACTTGAGGAGGGGGTAGGAGTAGGATCTTCGATACAACTGCCCGTCCATCAGGACGAACCGCACGGCCTTCTTCCTGATGAGGCGAGCCGCCTCGCGGTCCTCCGGCAGGGTGCCATTGGTGATGTATGCGGTGTACTTGTCTATCCAGCTGGGTTCATGGCCGACCTGGTGGACCTTCACCGGTGCCTCGAGGCTTGGGACCTCAAGGCGCTCCACATAGGCGCGTCCCAGCATCGTGTCCGGCAGGGTCGCCAGTCGAGAGAGAGCATCCGCGCGGGCGTTCTCCCCGCGGGAGATATGGAAGATGTTGAAGCGTCGAAATCTGGACGCGCCCTCTTGACGAGCTCCAAGTATCTCGCCATTTGGGGGTCGTGTGCGACGTACTCCCCGGACACCTGCCCCGCCATGAGCTGGGAATCAGTGAAAGCCTTGAGGTTGGTTACGCCCAGCTCGCGGGAGACTCTCAGTCCGGCAAGAAGTGCTTCGTACTCCGCCTGGTTATTTGTCGCGGGGAATTGGAAACGGAGTGCGCATTCGGCGACGACCCCGTTGCTGTTGGCAAGGATGAGCCCAGCCCCGCTCCCGCCGGAGTTTGAGGCTCCGTCTACATGGAGGATCCAGGCGTCCTCTCCGGGCTCGTCGGTGCCTATCTCCATCGACCGCCTGAGGGGCCTTCCTCGGGCTCCTTGCCCAAGCCTGCACATTCGACCAAGAAGTCGGCTAGCACCTGTGCCTTCATGGCCGACCTCGGCCTGTACGTAATGTCGAACTCACTGAGTTTCAGTGCCCACTTTGCCAATCGTCCCGAGGTATCGGGTCGGCTGAGCACTGCTTTCAGCGATTGATCCGTCAGGACAGCGATGGGGTGCGCTTGGAAATAAGGCCTGAGACGCTGGGCAGATACTATTAGCGCAAAAACGAGTTTCTCGGGCCGAGAATACCTGAGCTCCGCGTCACGGAGAAGTTTGCTGGTATAGTACACCGGCCGCTGGACCCCCTGGCCGTCGGTTCGGACCAAGACTGAGCTGACGGCTTCCGGGGTAACCGCTAGATAGAGGATAAGCTCCTCTCCCTCCTCGGGCCTGGACAGCAATGGTGGCGATGCGAGGGTCTTCTTCAGCTCCTCGAAGGCCTGCTGGCATTCCTCGGTCCAAGCAAAGTCACTCATCTTCCTCAGTACCTTGAAGAAGGGACGGCAGCGGTCCGCCGACCTGGAGATAAAATGGCTGAGGGCCGCAACTCGGCCAGTTAGTTGCTGCACTTGCTTCTTGGAGGCGGGCTGCTCCATATCCAGGATGGCCTGGACCTTCTCCGGGTTGGCCTCGATTCCTCTTTGGGTCACCATAAATCCTAGGAATTTCCCGGCGGAGACGCCAAAGGCGCACTTCGCCGGGTTCAGCTTCATCTGATGGCGTCGGAGGTTGCCGAAGGTCTCCGCCAAGTCAGCCACGTGATCCGACTCGGGTTTGCTCATTACCAGCATGTCGTCCACGTACACCTGCATGTTGTGGCCGATCTGGTCTTTGAAGATTCTATTGACCAGGCGCTGGTACGTTGCCCCCGCGTTCTTGAGGCCAAATGGCATCATCCTGTAGCAAAAGTTCGCGGTCAGTTATGAAGGCGGTGTGCTCTTCATCCTCCGGGCTTATTCGGATCTGGTTGTATCCGGAGAAGGCGTCCATGAACGACAGGAGGCGATGCCCTGAGGTGGTGTCGACCAGCTGGTCGATCTTTGGAAGAGAGAAGCTGTCCTTTGGGCAAGCTCGGTTGAGGTCGGTGTAATCCACACAGATCCTCCACTTACCACTACTCTTTCTTACCATGACCATGTTTGCCAGCCAGCTGGGGTACTGGACCTCCCGCACAAAGCCGGCGGCGAGGAGCTTCTCCACTTCCTCGTTGATCGCCTTCTGCCTTTCCATGGCGAAGCTTCTCTTCTTCTGGCAGACCGGGCGGCAATTTGGGTCCACGTTTAGCTTGTGCATGATGACCTCGGGCGGGATGCCCGGCATGTCAGCTGCTGACCAGGCGAACACGTCAGCGTTGGCACGGAGGAACTCCAGCAGGCGGGTTCGTTCTTCCTCAGGGAGCTGGGCCCCGACTTGCACCGTCTTCAGGGGATCCGAACCGAGGGGAAAAGTCAGCAGGCGCTCTATGGGCCCTCCCCTGGGTTCCTTCTCTCTCAGATCGAGGTCGTCGATATCATGGGCGAGCTCCGTGCTCCTGGCGCCCGGGACCGTCTGAAGGCAGAGCGGGATTGGCTGGGTCGTCCCCTTCATCTCCCCGAGCCCGGAAGGTGTGGGGAACTGTACCAACATCCTTCTCGTGGAGATGGTGGCGTCCAGTTGGTTGAGCCCGGGACGCCCGATGATGGCGTTGTAAGGCGAGGGGAGCCTGACGACGGTAAATGTTATTAGGACGGTCGCCTGCCGGGGTGGGGATCCGGCGGTGACCGGGAGAGTGATCTCCCCCTCGACCCCCACGGAGTCCCCCACAAACCTACCAGGGGGTGTGCACCGGTTTTAGCTGATCGTGGGACAAGTTCATGCGGGAGAAAGCATCGTAAAAAAATACGTCAGCCGAGCTTCCACTATCAACCATGATTCGATGTACAGGATGCTTCGCGATGGTCATCTCGACCACCACGGCATCGTTGTTTACATTGTCATTTCCCTCCCCCCCCGGAGGGATTACATCTCCCGGGTTCCCGACTTCCCGGGCTCTCTTCATTGCTCGACTGAACCCGCGCGAGATCATGCCCACGGGCTTCTCCGTTGGGCGGTTGTCGATCGCAGGGACGGGCGGTAAGGCCGCGAGCGGCTGTCCTTTAGAGGGGGCCTCGTTCTTGACGAACTTCCTGAGGTAACCCCTCCTAATCAGCTCCTCGATCTCCCGTTCAGGTGGCGACACTCCTCTGTGTCATGCCCGTGCTCGCGGTGGAACTGGCAGTACTTCGATTTGTCTCGAACGGCTCTCGGGTTCTGAGGAGGAGGTCGGCGGAGGTAGCGCTCGCCCTCGATTTCCATGAGGATCTTCGTCCGAGGTGCGAGGAGAGGGGTGTACCTCCGCTCGGGAGTGGCCTCGCCCCTCGACCTTGGATTCGGGCGAGGGTCGGCAGACGGCCCGGGCCTCCGAGCTCCCAGGGCGTCCCTCGGGAGCGGCTTCTTCGAAGTCTTCCCGTCTAACTCTCGACGGGTGCGGTCAGCCTCCTCCGCTCGGATGTACTTGTGGGCGCGGAGGAGGAGCTCGGAGTACGTCCTGGGCGGCTTCTTGTCCAGGGAGTAGGTCAGGCGGGACGTCTTGAGCCCGCGCTTTAAAGCCAGCATGGCGACGGCTCGTCCAAGCTGTAGATCTCCAGGGCCGCGGTCTTGAACCGGGTGATGTAGTCCCGGAGCAGCTCCTGGTCCTGCTGGCGGATGGAGAAGAGGCTGTCCACCTCTCTCGGCACCTTTCGACAAGCGTCGAAGTGTGCCACGAACCTTCCTTCCAGCTGATGGAAGGAGCAAATGGATCCGGCTCAAGGCGGGTGAACCAGACTCGAGCGGCCTTCCGGAGGGTTGCCGGGAAGGCGATGCACAGAAGAGCATTGATGGCACCCTGGACCCTCATGAGAGCTTTATAGCTCTCCAAATGGTCCAGGGGGTCGGTGGTCCCGTCGTAGGGATCCACCTGCGGCATGCGGAACCGTTTCGGGCTGGTGGATGCCTCGCGGCCACGAGTGACCACCATCGTCAGAGAGCGCGACACCTGCAGAAAGCTGGCCCCCGCTCGGGTTTGGTGTCCTGCCCCCTACCTGGCGCGCCAATCTGTTGCCGCTCTCGTCGCCGCGCCCGTGCCACGGATCCGCCGATCCCTCCTGACCGCCTGGCGAGGGAGCCTCCCTTCCTGCGGCGAACCTGCGAAAAAGGTTAGAAGACCCGGCCGGGATCCCGGCGAGGGAGCTCCGACGGTCAAGTCAGTAGACGACGAGAAGGAACAGACTCTCCAGACGGACCCCCGAAAGGGTTCCAGACTTAGAGAGTTTTACTGGTGAGAGAGACGCTCTGGGGACCAGAATCTTGGCTGGGCCTCCTTGCCGAGCTCACGCCAGTGATCCCCTCTCGGGATCTCTGGTTTTCACTCTCCGGAGCGAGGCCTTTTGCCGTTGCCTCTCCTTTGTCCCCAGGCTGGTTTTCTTACCTTGTCGCCCCCAGATTCCTCCCTCTTTATCACCTTCCATCGTGCGCTTGTCTTTTCCTCCTGGGAGACTCCCCTCCCCCGTCCTCTTCTCTTTTCCCTTTTCGGTGAAGGGGGGCCAGGCGGCTTTCCGACCTCGTCCGCCGAGCCCAGCAGGGAAAGGCAAAGACAGAAGAGAAAAAGGGGGGCGGCGCTGGTAAGGCGGCCGGTCAGGCCTCGAGCCCAGCGAGAGCGCCCTCTTTTCCAAGCGCGGGCGCCATCCATCTATAGGGCTTGTTCTGTCAGAATCGTGCCTTCTGGCTGTGGAACTTGTCGGGCCGATGCAAGTGATGTTCCGCGTGCCGCCGCCCTTCGTACGGGGCACCGTCTGGATTCGTACGGCTCGAGGGATGGCCTCGGGGCCCGCGACTCTTCCTTGAGACCTTCTCCGTACGGGCGGCCTGACCTCGGCGAGGTGGACCCATCTCCGGGGGCCACCTGGCGAAGAGCGAGGATCAGCCGACCTCGACCTAGGTGGACCCCTCCTGGGTGGACACCTGGCGAGGTGGCAGGAGGTCGCCTGGCCTCGGCCGAGGTGGACCCGTCTCCGGGAGGCCACCTGGCAAAGGAGCGAAGGACCAGCCGACCTCGGCCTAGGTGGACCCCTCCTGGGTGGACACTTGGCGAGGTTGCAGGAGGTCGCCTGGCCTCGGCCGAGGTGGACCCGTCTCCGGGGCCACCTGGCAAAGGGGCGAAGGACCAGCCGACCTCGGCCTAGGTGGACCCCTCCTGGGTGGACACCTAGCGAGGTGGCAGGAGGTCGCCTGGACTCGGCCGAGGTGGGCCCGTCTCCGGGGGGCCACCTGGCGAAGGGCGAAGGTCGGCCGACCTCGGACCAGGCGGACCCCTCCTGGGTGGACACCTGGCGAGGTGGCAGGAGGTCTCCTGGTTTTGACCGAGGTGGGCCCGTCTCCGGGGGGCCACCTGGCGAAGGGCGAAGGGTCGGCCGACCTCGGACCAGGCGGAACCCTCCTGGGTGGACACCTGGCGAGGTGGCAGGAGGTCTCCTGGTTTTGGCCGACCTCACTTGGGCGAACCTCTCCGGCTTGGGCGCCATCGAGGTGGTAGAGGGACTTCGGTCCGAGCTCGACCTCGGCGAGGGCGGTTTGCCTTAGAAAATTGCCGGGCGCTGTAGTCTTGCCGAACCTGGTCTTGAAGACGTGGCGCTGACTCGGTCGGGGAAACCTCCACGTGGCTTGATCGCATTCGGCGGTATCTGAGCCTGGCCACGTCACTGTCACGGCTGTAACACCCACCAAATTGATTCCTTCTCATTTTAACTCTCCCACGAATTCTTACACAAGACCCCCTGTAGTTGTTATTATTTATATCATTGTCATCTATTTTTCTCTTTGTTATCGTTTTATTTATAGGTTCTATGATAGCAATGTTTTTAATCCCTCCCTTGGAATGCAGGATGATATAATACCTCTTAATTCTTTTTAGGATAACAAGTACCATTCCATTACCAAGATGAAAGATTATATCTTATTAGAGCTAGTTTGCATATTCCTATAGAATTATGCTGAATATCCTCTAGAAATTTGATCTGTTGTCCCATTTATCTTGTGTTTTCCAAGAGCCTACTCGGATCCAACCTAGATTCTAACTTTGGACTGCAAGAGATTTTTTTTTTTTTTTTTTTCTTTTCACATGATTTTAAAAAAAATTATTGGTTAGAACTGCCGTTCTACCTCATGTACCTTTGATCATCCAATAAAATATCATTGTATCATCCAAAAATATTTTTTTATTCAAAACATAAAAGTTATTAGTTAGCTAACCATAATTAACATTGAACCTTCTTTTCATTCAAAAATTTCAACCAAATTTAGCTAATGGTGATTTTTTTTAACCAATAAATAATGTGACAATTTTTAGATAGTCTAGGATATATAGCTAGAATGATGTTAACTAATAATTCATTTAAAATCTGAACTGAATGATATATGGTTGATACATGACCACACTAAAATAGCCGATCTGATCTATGGATTCTATATGACTTTCATTGTAATCTTATGAATTATCCTAACAGATCCTCAATCTACTTGATTATAAAAGAACTTAAATGTTTTCAGAGTAACCTTTTGAATGAAGCCCGGACTATAACTAGAAAATGAGGTCAACAGTCAACAGTTTACGTATGACCAGGGGACTATCTATTTTGAGGCTGACAAATGCCTCGGGAACAACTTGCTAATCGGAGGGAGAAGAAAAAACCGCTGGGCAGACAGGCTAAAATTGACGATGACACGTACCCATGTAGGACGACGAACCGGAATCGCCTCCACCAGCCGCTCCGTCGCGACCGTCGATCCGCCGAACCAAACGCTTTCAAAAAAAAGCGAGGGCATTCCTGTAGTTTCGACGCCATCACGCTCCTCACATCGGACTCCGCAATGGTCTTCGTTTCTTAAACACCACCACCGCCACCGGCTCCGCCGCCCCCACGGCCCCACCGCGCCGCGCCGGGCCCACCACCACAGCCCCTGCCCGCCCTGGCCGCAGCACCCTCTCCATCTCCAGCACAATCCTCGCCGGGGCCACGGCCCGGTCCAGCCCGGCCGAGAACACGAAGTCGAACGCCGCCCACCGGAACGGCAGCCCGCCGCACCCCTCCATCGCCCCCACCGTTGGAACCAACCCCATCCTCTTCATCGCCTCCTCCGCGGCCGCCGGCCCGGAGCCGCGGCCGACGGAGAGGGCGCGGTCGCCGGGCCGGATCCAATTCCGGGCCATTAGATCCAGTACCACGTCATCGAACATGGGGGCTGGGAGGGAGGTGCCGGAGGTGATGGGCGCGCCATCGCAATCGTCGAAGGTGGGGTGGATCTCCCGAAGGGATGCGAGGATGGGGATCACGGCGACGGTGGCGGAGACGAGAAAGATCTTGATCACGAGGGATCGAGATATTAGATGATGGCAGACGTCGAGCTCGAACCTTCCCATGGGGGAAGCTCGGGTTAGTGTTAGGGTTTCTCACTAGATGAACTAGGGTTTTTCGAGGGCGGAGGGGTGGGGATTAGCGGGTACAGAAGCGGGAGGAGGTATGGTTACCGAGGAGGGGCGGTGGTGGCGAGGGAAGAAGCGGTGCGAGCCATCGTCCATAGGAGGGAATAAGCCGGAGAGGAGGAGGAGATGGGCGTCGTAGGGGAGGGAGGCGTATCATTGGTTAATGTGGAGTGTGAAGAACAACCCCTCGATGCAGACGAAATTACATAGATGCCACGTCTGTCCATGTGCTACATGTGAGTCCATCGTTATGGCTACCGTAATCGTAAACGAAAAAAAAAAGGCTGAGGTTACTCGGGTTTTTTTCTAAAATATTATTTTTTAATATTTTATTTCCTAATCTAGTGCCGATTCCATTTTATTTACGGGTTTAGATATATGGCTCCTTCAAAAAAATTAAAAAAAAAAAATCACCCACGATTTAAAAAAATATATTATTTGAAATCACGGGTTCTACTCGTGATTTCTCTACCATTTTTTTATTTTAAATTTTAAATTTTAATAAAAAATAAAAAAATTAGAAAAAACTAGAAAAAAAATTTTAAAATAAAAAATAATAATATGATACTATAATAATTTTTAAAATTATTATAACATGCGATTTTGCAGTCCGGTTACCGATCCGGCCACCGGTCTGAAAACCAGTCCAGCTCCGGCCATCGATCCGACAACTAGTTCGGCTACTAGATCAATGCCAGTCCGATCATCGATCTAGCTGCCAGTCCGGTCACTGGTCTGACAGTCGGTCACCGGCTTCACGGTCGATACGGTTGCCAGGATCCGGCCACCGGTCCGACCGTCGGTCCGGCCACCGGTTGGCCATCAGGGTCAAGGTGGACCAATGGTCCATCCAGCCACCGGTCTGGCCACCAGTCCGATCGCTGGTCCGACCACCGGTCTAGCCACCAGGGTCAAGGCGATCGGACTGGTGGCCGGACCCTAGTGACCGGACCGGTGGCTAGACGGACCGCCGGTCCGCCTTGACCCTGATGACCAGACCGGCGGTCAGACTAGTGGCCGGATCCTGGCAACCGGATCGACCGTCATACCGGTGACTGATTGTCAGACCAGTGACCGGACTGGCAGCTAAACCGGCGATCGGACTGGCACTGACCTAGCAGCCGAACTGGCTGTTGGATCGATGGCCGGAGCTGGACTGGCTATCTGACCGGTGGCCGGATCGGCGATCGGACTGCAAAATCATAGGTTATAATAATTTTAAAAAAATATTATAGTATCATATTATTATTTTTATTTTTAAATTTTTTTTAAAATTTTTATTATTATTTTATTTTTTTTTATTAAAATTTAAAATAAAAAAATGGAGGAGAAATTGCAAGTAGAACCTACGATTTCAAATAATTCTTTTTTTTTTATTTTTTTTGAAATAGTGAGTTCCACCCGCGATTTTACTTTTTTTTTGGAAGGAGCCGTATACCTAAATTCATGAATAAAACGGATTCGACATTAGATTGGGAAATAAAATATTAAAAAATAATATTTTTTTTTAAAAAAAACCCGAGGTTACTCCCCTTCTTCCTCGATGGTGGGACCATCACTCCTTTGGATCATTCCTTCCTTGAGCTCCTGCATGTTTTTTTTTTAAAATTTTATTTATATTTTTTAGAAAGAAAGGAATGGAAAGATAAATTCCGGTATAGCTATCCTCTCATGTTCCCGTCCCGTCAGGAAATGTGACGGTAGAATGGGCCATTTTCACATCAAAAATGGAATGGGACTACCCTAACCTCTCACCCAGACCTACCGTCACGGGTCCTGTTAGGAAATGTGACGGTAGAATGGGCCATCTTCACATCAAAAACGGAACGGGACTATCCTAACCTCTCACCCATACCTACCATCACGGGTTCCAGGAGATTTCTGAATTTAATCGAGGTTCCAGGAGATTTCTGAATTTAATCGAGTCACCAACGAGATCACACTTCGAATCCAGGATCAATTAATAGTGAAGTAAAGTCTCTATCGACCGAGCTACCATCTTAGCGATGAGGTCCTACATGTTAGCTGACCCTTTTATCTGCTGAATCTTATCGGCCTGGCTGCAGACCTTGCTTTTTTTTAAAAGGTATGTGTATATAGAGGGTTAAAGGTCTAAATTTGAGCGGTGATGATTCTTTTGGAGAATGCCATTAACTCAACCAGTAAAACAGTAATAAGCTAATAGCTCGAGTTTCCAAAGAAGTTAGAAGTGAAGGATGATTTATTTGTCGGTAACATGGTCACGAGAGAAATAATGATGGGATAGGATGGATGTATAATCTTTATTCATTATTTGGTTCAAAGAATTTTAAAAAAATTGGTTGAAAAGAAGGGATTGCTCATCAACCTTGGTCCATTAATTTGCATCCTCTCAAATTAGTAGGATAAAAAAATAATGGACGGAACGTATAAGAAATAGATTTCTGCCTTGACAAAATAATCCTTTATTATTATTTTTACTAAATTAAAACACTATTTTACTTTTTTATTCATATTATGTATATATATTTTTATTTTATCTATGCTATTAAACTTTATTACCAATTATTTTAATTTTAGTACATAATTTCTATAATAATAATTAAATAATTAGAATTATCTTCTATTTCTATTTATATCAATTATTTTAATTAATTATTTATATTAAATTAATTAATTATTTAAATTAAATTACAAAATTAAGTATTTAATTATATAATTAATATATAAAAATTAATCGATTAATAATTAATCTATAAAATTATTTATTTAGTTAAATTAAATTAAAATTAAATGTTTATATAATTATTTTAGATAATTATAAATTATAAAAGTTATAAGTTTACACCTTACTTATTTTTTTAGTATAAATAAGTATTATAAATTAATAATAATAATATTTTTTATTAAATAATAGTTTAGTAAAAGTGTCATATAAATATCATTTATCTTTTCTTTCAATTTTCTTACATTAGACAGAGAATGAAACCATTCCAATCCATCCTTCGTATCAAATACAAAATAAATACCTATTTAGTTTGGTGTAAGTGGATCTAGCGGGAGCTCTGCATCATTCCTTTCAATTTTTTTATATTGAGAAAATCATTCCAAACCATTTTTCATACCAAACATAAAATAAATACCTATTTAGTTTGGTGTAAGCGGATCTAGCGAGAGCTCCTAAAGTGGCTTTATGCTGAAGCCCCTTTAGTCCTTTGTTGAATTGGCCAGCTATTTTGGACTGATTAAATGCTCAAAGTGCTCCCACAACCAAATTGTATCAAAGTGAAATTTGATTCTTCAGTTCCGCCTGATACCATCGGTATGGGATTTGTTATTTAAAATCACTTGGGACAAGTATTATATATATGCTGCATTTATTCTGATTAACATGAAATCTATTCCAACAGCTGAAGTGATGGTTGCATATATATATATATATATATATATATATATATATATATATATATATATATATATATATATATATATATATATATATATATATATATGTTTCAGAATGATAGAATTATTTTAGAGGGGGATTTGAAGACAATAATCATATGGATTAATGGCAAAGAGTTTTAGTAACATCCCACATCAGGTTTCCTTTGTTGTTTTTCAAGAAGCTAATTATGTGGCAAATTAGTTGACTAACTTTGCAGGTGTTGAACGGGCTGAAAGAATTTGGACAAAAGAATTTCCATCGATTTTTTTGGCTTTCTCAGGGAAGGCCCTGAGGGACAATAAAATCCCCATGCCAGGTGATATGGTCCTGCTTTCATTGCAGCCTTGGATTAGTAGAAGAAGTTGGAGGTGGCTTTAGAGTTGTTTGATTCCTCGGGTTTGCATTCTTTTATCATATCATCCAATATAAATACTTTACATTGGGATTGAGTAACCCCATGGTTGATTAATTTCTAGAATAGAACTGAAGGAGTGTGGGTCCTTTATCATCAAGAATCGGTACCAAAAAGATCAACGAATCCAAATGCTGCCATGTCGAGACACCTCTGTCCTGCAACTACTGCTGGCAGAGGCCAGGACGCATGATATCTCCCATGAATTATTGATGGCCACTTTACCAAAAAAATAATATTGATGACCTATCCGATCTGTTCGATTCTTTAGACTACATTATTGACAACAGATAGATTTTAAGTCATTATGGAGGGTAACTGATGGCTGAGACTAGGTGATTGAGATGGAAATGTAAACAGAATTGCTGCTGTCTTTGACGTATAAACTGTAGCATATCATGCCTGGGTATTGATATGGAACATCTAATAGTGTCCGGGAAGAGGTATTTGCATGTAATAGTGTCCGGGAAGATGTATTTGCACCATAAATAAAGTATTAATAATAAATGATAGAGTAACTAAATTATTGCCGGCAAATCATTTCTTGATGAAACTCTGGTGGTGCATAAAAATCTTTCAGTCTTTTCAAGCATGAATGGAATGCTGCACTTGGCTTTTCTTTGGCAGAGACCTGTAAAAATAATTAATAGTCGGGATTTTTCGTAGGGATCCTCCAATGTTCAAGTCAATAGGAGGAATGAGATGGACTACGGTAGCTAGAGTTGAAAGCGATGAAAAAGAGAAGACCTAATATTTAGGAATGATGGTAGTATCGTACCTGATCAGAAGTTTCATCTTATCTATTTATAAAATTAATCGGAGTAATTGAATGCCATTATAGAGGTTATTTTCGTTGGCGTGGATAATAGTTTTCCATTAGAAAGTTGAGAATGTCGAGAAGTTAGGACAACAACTTTCTGTTGGTAATTGAATGCTATTTACCGGCGTCCGTTACAATCTCCAACTAGATCAACCGGAGGTTGTTGGCCTTTACCACCTTCTCAAATATTGACTCCAAGTAGGTTGGAGTATGTAGGCTACTCTGAGTTGGTGGATCCTGGTGTTGTATGTGAGCAGGTTCAACTAGATCTATTTAAGTAGCAGTTGCTCTTAAATAGACATTTGGTGCAGATAAGTAATCGATGTCGAGTAAATACTCAGTACCGAGTAAGTATTCAGTCTGGTCGGTTATGCTACTTGGTATAATTGTCCCCTTTATATTCAATGTCATAGTCAGTAGTCAGCTATAGTCGATAGTCGAAGTGCACCCTTATTTGTGAAGTAGTCGGCATTTTGGTAAGTATCCAGGCGTCCGACTAATTCTCGAGACCGAGTAGGTAATAACCATAACAGTTCCTTACTCCTGAATCTAGAGCGTTGCTAAGTAGTTTACTTAGCTTTGTCGAAGTAGTCATTTCTTTGGTCTTAGTGATGGGATAGATCTCTTCTCTATCCAGTAATTAAATACTTTTACAAAATTTGCCATGTTACCTTGATAGTAGCAAAGAAAGGAATCATGGGCATAGTACTCAAAAAGACAGTGTAATAACTCCTGAAATGGCTGACAAATTGCCTGATCTTCTTCAACAAATAAAGATATGCCATGTGGCTTGACAACTATGGTACATAAATAATATGCATAGAATTCATCATCAAGAGTTAATTGACTAATTACTTTTTTGAAGCGATGCAGTGCTAGCTAGCAGAAAGTGGGCCACATATCGAGATCTAATGGCTTTGGCCGAATTAGAGGTTTCAATCTCAACCATTGAAAAGATGTATACATAGGGGTCTCTTGCCATTATTACAGGGATTGCCATCTTTGCAGAGCAATAGAGAAGAAAGAGAAAGAAGAAGGCTTGCTTTAGACTCCTTTATCCTAGCATCCTTCTTTGTTTCCAGGTTAGGGCTCTTTTCATTTGTTGGTTCTTTTCTCCTACTATCTTTCACCTTCCTTTAGGGCTCCTTAGATTAGAGTCTTCTTATAGTTTTGATGGGGCAATATTTAGCAGCTTCCATCTTCTTTCAAAACTTTTGAAATCTTCAAAGCGCTCTTGAGTTAGGAATTTTTCATCAATTTCTTTTTCTTTTAACTTATATTTGATTTTCTTTTCCTTCTATCCTTTTCTGTTAATTAGGATGACTTCATATGAGGACAAAAGCTATTTGGTGAGCCATATCTCCCAATTGTAGGGTTGGAGTCATCTTCCTGGAAGCTGCTTTCTCGGAGTTAGGAGAGGTCAGTTCTTCCTTTTGGACTATGTGGCATAATAGAATATTATTGTATAGGTGTCAATCTCTGATAAACGCAACAAACTTGGATGAGATGGCAAGATCATGTCCCCTGGAGCTCTAGCTAGAAAAAGTTTTTCTATTATGATATCAGAGTTTGTTAGGATTATGTCCGCTATGATTTATACCAGAATAACTATGATTGACTAGATCACTTGCTATCCAGGTGTTGCTCCTACCAGGTAGAAAAGGAGACTTGTCTATGCACCCGGACTCACCAGGTCGACATGATCGACTAGTTAGCCGGAGTTGAATAGAAAGTCAACGGGACGATAAATGGGGATATCATGCTAGATGGTTATACTTGCTTTTAACTACTTGGCTCCAAACAGACTAGTCAGTGAAGATGAAACTAGTTGACCAATGAATCCCATCACTAATCATCCATGGGTGATGGATTAGTTGGCTTTGGCACCTTAGGCTCATCCATCTATCCGATCATGATAGGCTAAATATTGTAACCTACCGTGGATAGCGGTGCATTCAACCGTCCAACAAATTTTCGAGTTCGCATCAGCATTTGCCACATCAGTGAATAAAAATCCAACATTTATCCCAATCCCCTGATTTATAGCGCAACCCACTACCACTCTCCGCTAGCGCTTTCCTTATTTTTGATAAAAAAGGGATATGCGGGATAAATCCCGGTGTAGCTACCCCTGCAGGCCCCCACCTCGCTAGGTAATATTTGATTGGAGATGCTCAGATTTTCTCAATCTCTCCCCACCTAGTGGCGAGTACGTCAACCTAACACCATTAAGACACTGGTTTGTAGAACGGAAACAAAGAGGGAGACCCTGACCTCTCACTCACATCAACTATCGCAGGTCCTAGAAAAATTTCTGGATTTAATTGAGTCATCCGTAGGATCATGCCTCGAATTCGCGATCTGTTAGTAGTGAGGCAAAGCCTCTACTAACTAGAATACTGCCTTAGCGATCGCTGGCACTTTCCTTGCCCGGTTAGGCCTCCCAGCTGACCCAGTCCACGTCTGTCTGGGTTCTCTTTATATTTATAGGAGTCGATTTCTTCTCCCATGGACCACTATCATTTTCCGGCCATGGCTAATCGGAGGTCACGAGTCCTTGTCTGTTCGGTGTGGGGTACAATCTTGATGATGAGTTCTCACCAATTTGTGCTCTTCTCCGGCACTACTGCTTTACGACGATCGACACTGAATTCACCGATTTCATCTATCGCCCGCAGAGACCTCACTTCTTCCTCTCTCCAAAAAAACTCTACGTTCTTCACAAGTCCAACGTCGACCACCTCCACCTCATCCAGGTCGGCCTCACCCTCTTCAACGCCAGCGGCAACTTCCCCTCAGCACCCACGGTTCCATCTGCCATGCATGGGAGTTCAACCTCCGGGACTTCGACGTACGTTGTGATCGCTATGCTCCAGAGTCTATAAACTTCATCAGCTCCAATGGCTTTTACCTTCTCATTCCCCACACCCATTGGATAGACTTCGGCCTCTTCGCCCAGAAGCTGGTATCATCTGGCCTCATCGAGAGTGGCTTCAACATCGAGTGGGTCACCTTTAGTGGTGCCTATGATTTTGGATACTTGATCAAGATTCTAACCAGTCGCCCTTTGCCGGAGAGGATGGAGGATTTCATTCATCTCTTGATGCTTTTTTCCGGTGAGAGGTTAGTGGACGTAAAGACAATCATGAGGTATTGCTATGGACTGCATGGAGGACTGGAGTAGGTTGCTAGCTAGAATGTTGAATGTGGTTTTGGCCATGGGGAGGCCTCACCGGGCAGGCTCCAATAGCATTCTTAAATCCCAGACCTTCTTCGAGATGAGGAACCGGTTCTTTGTCGATGGCAGTGTGACCGATCTGCAGGGGTACTGCACGGATTGCATGTTGGTTGCTAATGAGGTGAAATTATAGTAAATACTGATCACCGATAGCTCAAGTATTAATCGATTGATTAAGGTATACATATTCTGAACATCAACGACATGGCCTTGGTCGTTCTTCTTCGGGCTAGGCTGCTTCCTCCTCTTCCCCCTATTATTATTATTATTATGGAAGAAATCCTTGGGTATCCTAGCTAGGTTCCATTGTGATGCCATTCTGTGCATTTTTTTTTTCCAAAGTGGAATGAGCGAAACATACAAAATCCTATACCAGGTAATCATAAGTTTTATAATAAAGATTTTGCATCATTCTGCTCATGGACATAGATCGACATATCAAACCTAATAAAAAATATTATATACTATTATTTTTTTATTTTATTAATATCCTTTCCTCTCGTAACAAGCATGGCTAATATTGGATGTGGCAGTACGCCAGTGTGGCATCGGCACCAGATGGAGCTCTTGGCCGAGTAGAGCTTCCAGCCAAATAAAACTCCTCATCGAGTAGAGCTCTTATCCGAGTAGAGCTCCTGGCCGAGTAGAGCTTCCAATTGAGTAGAGCTCCTAGTCGAATAGAACCCCTGGCTAAGTAGAGCTCCCGATCGAACAGAATCCCTGGTTAATTAGAGCCCAAGTCGAGTAGAGCTCCAAGCCTGGATGAATCCCTCTATGAGTCGTAGTGGACAATAACTCAACAAAAGCTACGAGCCTCAATGAAAAAAGTACAGCCAGCCATATCTCGAACTATAATGAGAAAATCCTGACAATAAAGATTCAGGGACAGGATGTTGCCACTTTTACCAAATTCGTTACGATTGTCAGAAGAGTGCATCGCACTAGAGGAGCACCCTACTGATTCCGTAGATTCTGTCTCATAGCACTCATGTTCTATATAGGTAAGAGAGACTTCTGGTCAAGGTATGCAAGCTACCTCCTGCTCTCACACAAAAAAACTCCTCTCTCTATGGTGGTCGATACTGCCACGCTCAAACTATTGCTCCTGATAGCCATACTAACTTAAGCATCGGAGTGTCCCAACTGGTACCCCCAGCCCGGGCTTTCCTTGTAGGTTTGACCATCTAGGGGGATCACTTGAGAGGCAAGGAAGCTACTTTCCATCGGAGAGATGGACAAGGCCTCCGACCTTGTCAGAGTTGCAGGCGAAGGTGATCTGGGCAGCAACAGATTAGTGTGCCAGGAAGGAGGAACGCCTTGTTACATTACAAGTGAACTTGGGAAGGGGTGCCTGGTAACCTCGGAGCAAGATGCCATGGTTGTCACGTGCACTCGAGAAGCCTCTACCAACAGTGTTGGAAACCCTTCCCATCATGATGACCAGCACTTCTAGGAGATAGAACTTCCGATCCCACCACTTCCACTACCGGTGGACTAGCAAGATCAGATTGCCACATTGGTGTAGTAGGTTCAGATGCTGGCCATGACAGTTCAGTAGATGCAGCATCAATATCATTCCATGGCGACATAGCAATAGCCAGGAACCCTGGTGGTCCCTGTCACTGCTACTCACGCCAGTCTTCGATCCTTCCATGGAGGGCTATCCCATATGCGGACACCATTGTTCTTGCAGTCTTTGTGATGCCCTCGGAGGAGTCGCCGCTCCTCCCGAGGAAGGATGCATGGCTGTCCAACAGCTCAGGGATCCCCCTTCCAGACCCTAGGTTAAAACAGCCCTCTACACCATCAATGTCGGTGCAAAAGGGGGCTGAAACGCGAGCACTTCCAGTCTTTGTTCACATCCCCTCCTATAGCTTTCAAAGAAGGGTCAATCAATGAGGCCACCCAATGATGAGTCAAGGAGCATCTAGCGGAGCACGAGCACAGGCTGGCTGATCTCACTCGCTAGTTGGTCGACCTTCAGGGAGTTGCCCGCGAGTCGATGGGCTACACTGCCTACCCTCCTTTTTTCCACCAGATCTAAGAAAAGCCAATCCCCAGCCGGTTCCGTATATCCCAGCCGGACCCTTATGATGGGATCATGGATCTCCTCGACCATCTCGAAAGCTACAAGGCCCTTATGTAAGTCTAAGGGACGATCAACGTCCTTCTTTGCATCGCCTTCCCTACCACACTCTGTAAGTCGGCTGAGCCTGGTACTCTTGGCTCAAGCCGAAGAGCATCAACTTTTTTAGATAGCTAGAGAAAAAGTTCGTAGCACATTTTGACACCTGCCAGAAGGTGTCGTGGGAAATCAATAGCCTCTTCTCAGTTTGCTAGCAGGACCAGGAGCTCCTAAGGGACTACGTGGCCCGATTTAAGGTAGTCGCACTAGAAGTATATAACTTGGATGAGTCTGTGGCCATGCTGGCCATAAAGAGAGGGCTTAGGACCTCCCGCTCTCATACAAAAACTCCTACTCTCTTTTTATGGTGGTCGATACAGCTACAGCTCAGACTGTTATCCTTGATCATCACGTTAACTTAAGTGTTGGAGTGTCTTTGCCGGTACCCTTAGCTTGGACTTTCCTTGCAGGTTCGACCATCCAGGGGGAAGCACTCGAGAGGCGAAGAAGCTACTTTCCACCAAAGAGATGGATGAGGCCTCCGACCCGTCGGAGTTTTAGACGAAGGTGATCTGGGCGGCAACAATATTACTTCGGTGTTGAGTCCTCAAGTCCGATCCTATGGCATCATCTCCGTCATCATGCTCTTGATTTGGATTGTGATGTAACCAAGCCTTCTATCCAACACTACGTGCTTTGACTCTGGTTGGTAGCCATGTGTTGTTTGCTCGGTCAATTTAACTTATTACAATTAGGGCATTTTAATAGAAGCATCCAACACCGACTTGAAACCCTATTGACTCTTATCGGTGCATATTCTAGTCCTTTGCATAATCAAATGTGGATATTCTTGGACCATTCTTACTAGTATCAAATTAGCAAAAAGTTTTGCTCATTGCTACTGATTACTTTATCAAGTGGATCGATGCCAAACTACCGGCTCGCATTATGAAGGCCAAAATAAAGGATTTTATATAAAAATCTATCATATATTGATTTGGTTTATCTCAAATCTCGTTATGGATAACACTAATAATTTAGCAATAATATCGCAGTTCAATGATTTTTGTTGAGAGTTAGATATGATACATGACCTTATCTTGGTAGGTTAATCGTAAACTAATAGAAAAGTCAATGTAATCAACCAAACTCTCTTGCTTTGCAAAACTACAAGATTGGACCAAGCTAAAGCTCCTGGGTTGAAGAGCCAAAGGCTCAAATTTTATCGATAACAATGAGCTATGTATATGTATGTATATATATGTATGTATGTATGTATATGTATGTATGTATATGTATGTATAATACATATATATACATACATATACATACATACATATACATACATACATATATATACATATATACATATACATACATATATATATATATATATATATATATGTATATATATGTATACATATGTATACATATGTATACATATACATATGTATTTATGTATACATATGTATTTATGTATACATATGTATACATATGTATACATATGTATACATATGTATACATATGTATACATATGTATACATATGTATACATAAATACATATGTATACATAAATACATACATATGTATACATATGTATACATATATATACATATATATATATACATATATATGTAGATATATATATATATATGTATATACAAGATTGGACCAAGCTAAAGCTCACGGGTAGAAGAGCCCATGGTTCAAATATTGTTATCATATATATATATATATATATATACATATACTTTTCCTTCTTTATTAAACATATAGAAGTGCTATAAAAGTAGAATTTTTATACGCACTTCTCTTTAAGCTGGATAGACATCAACCTCATGAAGTAAGAAACAAAGCCAATTGTTCAACCAAACAAATGCAATGGTGAAACTAGAAAAAATCATTAGTTTTAAAACTGAGCAAAGAACTTAGCATACTGAAGGAAATGAGTGGAAAGTGGTAACTTCCTTTTCTCTCCCTTATCCCTATCTGAAGCTCCTTTAAGGGGAAGACCCATGTCAAAGTTTCCTAGAAAATAGAAGGATGATATACTTAATATTCACAAGCTTTTAAACATTAATAAAAATAATATAGCATTCATAATCAGTTTCGTATTATAACTCACTCCAGTTGCCAGGAGCTTCACGGAGATTAATTTAAAATTTTGTTCTTCCCATGGTCCCGAATTAGAGTATAGATTCCAAATCAGCTACAAGATGTATGAACGCCAGATACACAGTTTCCGGAAACATAGCAACAAATATTAGGAAATTATTTATGTAGAGAATATATAAATCCCATAATTGAGAGAAGAGTAAACGAAGTATGACAAATAGGGAGTCACGGAAATGCATAACACCTTAATAATATTAACAGACAACTTTATCCAAGGGAGCAGGAATGGATGAAAGAGGCCATGTGTACAACCAACAATATAGAGTACTCGTATAATGAGATGTATTGTGTCTAAATAAAATTACAATAAGATTTGGGGTTGAGCTAGATCAAATGAAAGCTGACTGAGTTGATGAAATTTCTTGGAAGCTTTGCATGTTGATAAGGTTCCAACTCCCAAGCTCGTTAATGACGTCTGGACTAAAACAGATAAGATCTGAAGGAAGGCTCGGTGGAAAGGTGTAGGAAAAATAATGAGTAGCTGAAGTCCTTTCATCATCGTGCCCACGGGTATTTATAGGCTAGGAAATTAATCGCTTATAGCTGGCATCCAGCTGTTAAACGATTAATCCAGGGTATGAGCACGTGCAACCAAAGTTGTCCATAGTCAATCAATCATACTCCTTAGTTGATCGACTCCTTCATAGTTGATCGGCTATTCCATAGTTGATCGGCTCTACCATAGTTGATCGGCTATTCCATAGTTGATCGGCTCTACCATAGTTGATCGGCTATTCCATAGTTGATCGGCTCCACTATAGTTGATCGGCTCCTGAACTAAATGAACATTAATAAATTCTATTTTTAAATAAATCTGTCAATTACCTGGAAGTGAGTCAGTCTTATGTTTGTTGGGCATTGATTGACTCTACATCTTTTGAATGTTGATCAGTCACATATATCTTAGGCATCGATCATATTTGTGCCTTTTAGGCATTGATCGGTCCTATACCTTTCAGAAGAGGTATTGATCATGGTCGTGCATTTAGGGCATTGATCAATTTCAATTTCAGGCTTTCAACAGGTCAGTATAAACAGATCAACTTTGTCATATCCCCACTAGTCTTCCCAGTTTCTGAGTTCCTTAATTGGAAATCAGAAATTGTCAGAAATTTCTATTTTGGGACAGCATGCCTGGATGACGTGTCGAACTTTAATTGAGAAAGCGTTTATAAGAACGAACAGCTGTATCTTCTTCTCATCATTATAATTTTTCAAAATCCGAGGAAATCGAAATATCTTCGTAAAGAATAAAGGTTTCCACCTTATCAATAGATTGCATCCACCGTATCATAAAAAGCTATTTCGATCCTTCGAGAAGCCCAATTTTCATTAAATATTTATGGACAGATGGCTAAATCTGGTTCATTCTCGTTATTCGCAAAGAAATCTTGGTCCATTGAAAGGTATTATATAAACACCATCCTTCTTAGAAAAATAGATTTTCTGCCATTTCTGCCTTTTTGCTTTAAGAGCGAAAGAAAAACTCCACAGGTCGGCTTCTTATTTCTCTTCTTCTCTTCCAAGTTAATCTTCCTTTATTTCCTTTCTTCATCATGGTTAGGATCTTAGAAACCAGTCGTATAGAAAATCCTGAAAATCCTGAAGAATCCAGTTCTCAACGGCAAAGAAAACAAGCCGAACAAATGAAAATAGGGGATGTTAAGTCTTCACCAACTGAACATACAATACTAGCATTGAAACATCATTATAATATATCTGACGAATATTCTGTAATTCTTCCCAATCCCGAAGAACAAATAGATCAGCCTCCACCGGTTGTCTGACCATTTACGAGGAACATCTAAGAGCCGGTCTTAGATTTCTGATCTACCCTTTCTTTCTTTTATGACAAACTGCTCGTATTCTAACGATATTCAAAACATTTTATACAGTTTGTCAGCGACATATCCATGATTGAAAAAAGTTGGGATCAAGCAAGTAACCTTCAAGAAGATCTTCAGAAACAACTAGCAACAACTAGGAAAGAAAAAGACAAGGCCGTCGCTGATCGTAAGGTCTTTAGAATAGAAGTTCTCTTTCTAATGGCGAAGGTTGTCTCTGTAGAAGCAATTAACACAAATCGAAATGCGCGCTTGTCAACTTGTGGAAGACGAAGCCAGAAGAAGAAAAATACTTAAGCAAGATGATAAAGCCATAGAGGAGAAGACTCGGGCATACGAAGAAGTATTAGGTCAGAATCTCCTGATGAAGAAGAACATATCGCTTCTCAAAGAAAAGTTGAAGCGGGCCGAACAAGAAAATACTTTGCTGATCCAACAGAAATCTCTTGCAACTGAAGAATTCACTAAATCTATCGGCTTCTCCAGAGGAATTGAAAAAGTGGAAGCTAAAAGCTACGACCTTGGTTTTAAAGATTGCCTTGATAAGGTTAAAAAAATATTCCCTGACCTTGATCTTTCTTCTATTTCCGTAGATTATTCCGTAGAGAAAGAAGAAAGACAGCCAAGCAATGATCTGACAAAGTTACCTATTCAGGGAACATCTGGTCAAGAGAACACTTCAGTTGATCAGATCATTCAGAAAGAAGCTGAATAATATATGTAATAGAGAACTAGCGATAATTTTACTGCCATTTATTTCCTTCTTTTTCTTTTTTGCAACAGAATATTAATGAAATCTTCTATTTCATTTTAATTGATCAGCAAATCATCGAGTACAAATGACTTAATATATTAGATCACTCCAATTTGTCGGGCTGTAATCTTATTAATATGACCTTTTGATCAGTTGTTCTGATCATTAAGTACGGATAAGTTAGTGGGTCAGGCTAACTCGACTTGTCGGACTATGATCATCTTATTAGGCCAATTTTTGGATCAGTTGTTCTAATCATTAAACACCGATTGAGTTAGCAGATCAGACTAAGTCAAATTGTCGGATTACGATTAGCTTATTAGGCCAACCTTTGGATTAGTTATTTTGATCATTAAACACTGTTTGAGTTAGTGGATCGGACTAACTCGAATTATCGAATTACGATTAGCTTATCAGGCCAACCTTTGGATCAGTTATTTTGATCATTAAACACCGATTCAGTTAGCAGATCAGACTAACTCGAATTATCGGATTACGATTAGCTTATCAGACCAACCTTTGGATTAGTTATTCTAATCATTAAACACCGATTGAGTTAGCGGATCAGACTAACTCGAATTGTCGGATTACGATTAGCTTATCAGGCCAACCTTTAGATCAGTTATTCTGATCATTAAACACCGATTGAGTTAGCGGGTCAGACTAACTCGAATTGTCGGATTGTGATCAGCTTATCAGGCCAACCTTTCTTTTCTCTATTTTTTTAAAGAATATCGGAATATTATATATTTTCTTCATATAACATGAGAAAGAAAAAAAAAATATCTTCATTGATGGTATTTGCATAGATTTTCCACATTCCATGGCCTTGCCAATGGATAATCATCTAGACTTTCAAGTCGATAGGTCCCTAATCGTACAACCCCAGTGATACGATAAGGGCCTTCCTAATTTAGAAAAGTTTGCCCTGTTTAGTTGGTCGGGATACAGCTGTTCGACGCAGAACAAGATCTCCAGTCCGAAAGATTCAGGCTTTTACTCTTGAATTATAATACCGCGCCACCCTTTGTCGGTAAGCTGACATTTTTAGTTGTGCCTGTAACCTGGAGTTTTTAATCAGATCAAGATCCACTCTCCTTCGATTATCATTATCAGGTTCTGCAAAACCATCAGCACTTTTGGAATGAAGGAAAATTTTCACAAGTAACATGGCTTCACTCCCATAAGCCAGATTGAATGGAGATTCGCCCATGGTAGATCGAGGAGTTGTTCGGTAAGCCCATAGAACAGAGTTGAATTTATCAGCCCAAGATCCTTTGGTTTCATTTAATCAGGTTTTCAATCCATGAAGGATCATCCGATTAGTTACCTCAGCTTCCCCATTAGCTTGAGGATGTCCGACGGATGTCAATTTGTGAAGAATACCATATTGAGCACAGAAATTCTTGAACTTCTGGTTATCAAACTGTCTTCTATTATCTGTAATGATCGCATAAGGGATTCCAAATCTATATATAATAGAATCTTTGACAAATATTTTAACTTTTGCTTCAGTGATTAAAGCAAGAGGTTCAGCTTCTATCCATTTAGTAAAATAATCAATAGCAACGATCAAAAATTTTCACTGCCCAGAAGCTGGAGGAAATGGATCAAGTATATCCATTCCCCATTGAGCAAATGGCCAAGGAGCTATCAATTGTGTCAACTGACTGGCAGGATGCCTTTGGATATTTGTATATCTTTGACAAGAGTCACATATTCTTACAAAATCTGCAGCATCCTTTTGCATGGTTGGCCAGTAATACCCCTATCTTATGATTTTATAGGCTAAGGACTTTCCTTCCAAATGATCTGATGCGGGACTAATATGCATGCAATTCCTTTTGTATGTTTTATATGTGGGGTTAGGTAATTAATTCCCAAATTTCAGATCAAAGTTAGTTGTAGAGAATTTTATATGAATTTTTGAAGCCAAGCATGCATATTAGAACCTAGAAAAGTACTAAAGAAGGATCGCCGGGGCTGAGAAGCCTCGGTTAGGGCAAGTTCTCCTACAATATAAAGACTGGACGTAGAGGGGGTGTACCTGACAACGTCTGAAGTGCCCGGTGAAGATCGCAGTGAAGGGATCTCTCGTTCCTCGATGGATGCGGCCTGGAAAACTGAGCCAAAGACCCGCGGATACCCGGCTTTCTGCTCGGTGGTCCGATTGAGGCTTGGCTGGAGTCGTTGGATTCGTAGGAACTCGGGAACCTGCAAACGACCTGTCAGGGGTTAGAAAACTCAAAGGAGATTAAGAAAATAAAGAAAAACAGCAAAAGGAAGAAAGTTTTGGAGGGGCTGGAAGGATGGTTGGCGGCAGAAAGATGATTGCAAACACCGGGAAGAAGAACTCTCAAACCCCTTTATGCACACAGCAGGGTAATCACGCAAAGCAATTGAAGAACTCAAGGTTTATTTCATATATCAAAAAATCTCCCTTCATACAAGAGGCTAGGGTCCTTTAAATAGACCTTTAACCTTGGGCTCCAAGTAAGGGCACATAAGTCTTTACATAAGAATCCTTTTTCCTCTCAAACCCTAGCTAGAAAATAAAGAAACATTAGGTAGAAAAAATCCCTAAAAATTTTCTTGACTTGGCCAACACTCCAAGGATGCCTAGGGGGGCGTGTTGGGCTTCTAGGAGCAGCAAGAGGCCGGCCCAAAGGGGCTCGGGCGCATGGGTTTGGGCCTCTGGAAGCTGGGGTGGCCTGGTAGCCAGGTAGCAGGAATATTCCCTGGTATCTTGCTTCTTAGGGGCTTGGGCTTGGCGCCTGGGCTTGATTTCCTTGGGCTAGGAAGTAGATGGACCTCTAAAATCATGGATGCCTTGGTATATGAATATATTTTGGCATCTGGAAGGGAATCTGGGCATCTGGAGGGCATCTGCAAGGAATCAAGATTTTCTGAATTTTCCTCCTAGGGTCTTCAAATCTTCAAGCTGGGTTGGACTTGGGCTATACTTCCATGTCTTCAATCTGGTTGGACTTGGTCTTCACTTATATGATGTGGTCTTGAGTCTTCAATATGGTTGAATAGGACTCAAAAAAATAAAATTAGCTCGACATGAGCTGACTAACACTGGACTGAACTAGCTCAACATGAGCTGACTAGTATAGAACTGAAACTCAAAATACTCAAATAACAACTAAAATCGACTCAGATGGGCTAAGCCCTTATTACAGATGGACTCATAAATTATTGATCAATTCATAGATAGTTGAAAAGTCTCTATCTTATTCTGGTGCCTTTGGTGTCCCCACCAATTCTCCTAGGGTGGGAGGAACTCGACCCTGTCGAGTGAAGATCAAGCTGGCTCACATGTCTCTCGAGGAGGTCTGGGTTGAGGTGCTGCAAGTCCTCTCGGGACATCCATGAATTGTCCGACTCTGACCGGCCTTGCCATCGGACCAGGAAGCGTTGATAGTCACGGCCCTGGGTCATGATGGCTTGATCGTCCACGATACGCTCAATCCGTTCTCCTCTCTCAGGCCAATTTGTTAATGGACACTCTAGGTTAGGATCACTCAAAATGAAAAGGAACAGGTCCAAAGGCCTAACTAGGTATCGCTGCCGGTTTCCTATACTCAACCAGGTCTATAATATTGAAGGTAGAACTAATGCCCAAATCTGAAGGCAAGTGTAACACCTAGGCATTTGATCCAACCTTCTCTATCACTTTAAAAGGTCCGGCTCTGCAAGCATGAAGCTTCTTTTAGGCCTAAGCCTAACCAAGATAGAATCCACTACATCAAATTCTTTGATCCATCTTCGAGAATTATCCAGTTTGTTTAAAATTAGTGTAGGTGGTGAACATGCTAGGCACATGCAGACTCCTAATAAGATGATGCAAAGGACTCAAACCTACACCTAACAGACTCGACTAAAGAGGTTTATTAGGTCTTAACTACCACTTGGGCATGGGGGCATGAGTCGTGGTTGATGGATGACATGCAGAAGAAAATTTGCTAGTAACTCCTAATAAGTGCCAGAGGGTCTGCCAAAAGTAGGTAGCAAATGGGATGGGCTCTATGGATCCTTGCAACCTAGTAACCTCAACAAAATATAACCTAATAGTTCTAGACACATGAGAAAACTCAAGAAATGGTAGGAAATAGGAAGTGGGTTCAGAATTACTCTGGTAGGGTGGAGAAAAAGGTTCCGGATTAGTTGGATAAAGTAGAATCAAAGAAGGCATGTCAGGGACTAATCCTAGACTAATGAGGTTAACCTTACGAGGTTGAGCTATATTTACAGGGTTTGCATGTTGGAAGGATGGGTCACCAATTTTGAGGAAGAGGTCCGTAATGGGAACTATAGGAGGGGGCTCATCTTGAAGGTATTGATTCAAAGAGATTAGGTCCTTAATAAATTCTTCTGGTTCCTGTATTTTTGGACTATACTCTATAATTTGGCTCTCCTCTATGGTTTCCTCAGGTAAGGCTCTAGCAGTACCTAGGTTCTCTTCCTCTATTTGTTCTTCCACTATAGCTTTAGGTTGGATGTGGTCAAGGCCAACTAGCTCTGGGTTGGTTTCTACCTGGGTATCTATTGGGTCAGCTAATTCTAGGTCATCTAAAGGTGTCTCCTCTTCTCCCTCATACTCATCCACTAGGCTCACATTAGCTTCATACACTTCCGCGTTAATGTAAGCCTTGTGAATCTCAGGAATGGTTGGAGAAGGTCGGCTAGCATGAAATTGGTTAGGTTCTAGCCTCTGATTATGGGTACTACTCCTAGTAGGTTTAGGTTGTATAAGGGGTAGTGGCTCACTAATGGGTTCATATTTAGGGATACTAATCCTATTGGGTTCAAGTTGACTAGGGGAAGCATGACTAGTACTAGGCTGATACTTAGGGATTATGGGTTCTCTGGGCTCATAGGACAAGGGTGCAGATCTATGGGTCATGGGATTATAGGATCTGAGGTCATAGGATTTGGGTCAGCTCTATGGTCAGGTTCTAAGGATGGATCATGGTATGGGGTCCTTCTAAGGTTGGGCTCCCTATATGGGTCAGGATATTGGGTCCTCCTAGGGTTGGACTCCCTATATGGGTCAGAATATTGGGTTCTCCTAGGGTTGGACTCCCTATATGGGTCAGAATATTGGGTTCTCCTAGGGCTGGACTCCCTATATGGGTCAGAATATTGGGTGTTGGGTCTACTAGGCTTATAGGGTGTGGGTGCATAGGATCTATGATCATGGGATCTAGAGTGATAGGATCTAGGTTCACAGGTTCTGGATTCATAGGTTCTAGGTTCATAGGATTTGGAGTTATAAGATCTATAGGTTATGGGTATACTAGGCTTAGAGGATGTGGGTACATAGGATCTATCTTCCTAGTCTACAAAATCCTGATTGGGTCTTCTAGGACTAACCGATGGTTCAGCCTCAAGGTATGGATTAGGGTTTGGGGTCCTCCTAGGTTGAGGATTGTAGTACGGATCAGGATGAGGGGCTCTCCTAGGTTCGACCTCATGGTATAGATCAGGGTTTGGGGTTCTCCTAGGTTGAGGGGACTCAGGATCTGGCTCAGACTGTGACCCATGGGTTCTTTAAATGGTCCCAACACGGCCTTCTAACTAGTCAAACCTATTGGCAAGATGGTCAATTCTATTGTTGGTTTGGGTACTAGACTGAGTTAACTTGGCCATGGATTGGGTTAGTTGCTCAGTGAGTGCTTTTATTTGTGCTTGCAAATTTTCCATGGGTTCAGACATTTGTGAAAGAGGTGGGTGATATGAAACCCCTGATCTAGTGCTCATGCAAGACTCGATCAGACCGACTACAGCTGACTAGACCTATAGTCCAAACTAGATGCTCGATCAGGGTGGCAAACTAGCCTATAGTAATCCTGTACTCAGCCAGGCAGGTGTAAGGGGAGTGTTAGGTCCCTGATTGCCAATCCTAGACACCAATCAGAGATTAGCCAAGTAGGCGGACCAACATACAAGCCCTTTGGGATTGAATCCCTAAACCACTGTTTTAGACACTGAGCACAAGGCACACACAGGTTAACTTGACACAATGATCTGACACTTAGTCCGGACCCGACCAGTTGGTGTCTCTAGCCCACTAGGGCAAATTAAGTCTAGTTAATTTTAGGTTAAGGCTTGGGACCGAATACAAGGGATGTGGTTTTGGGCTAAGGAGAGGTGATCAAATCCTCCCCCCATCTGATATAGCAAGAGTGCCCTTAAAAGTAAATTATGCAATGATGGCAGGCAGATGAGGATGCAAATTAGGGTTTAGATATTTTTGGTATTTTTGGAGAATATGTATTTTTTTTTGATATTTTCTTAAATAGAAGAAAACTTGCAAATTATGGCCTAATATGCAGGAAATATACTAAAATTAAAAGATATGCAAAAACTGCTAAACAAAACCCTAAAACTTCCAAACTTGTCTTGCTGAAAAAAAACATAGCCAAAAATTTGCAGGCTATATTTTGGATTGCAGAAAATTCACAGGCCATAATAAAATCTGGAAAAATTCTGAAAATTATTGTGAATTATTATGAATCCAGAAAAACAAATTTCATAATTTTTAGAGTTTTTCTTAGGGAGAAATAATTTAAATAACAGAGTATATACGGACTAAAAAATTGTAGAAAATAAGCCCTAATCTAAGCTTTGATACCAGATGATGGGGGACTAATATGCATACAATTCCTTTTGTGTGTTTTATATGTGGGGTTAGGTGATTAATTCCCAAATCTCATATCAAAGTTAGTTGTAGGAAATTTTATATGAATTTTTGAAGCCAAGCATGCAGATTAGAACCTAGAAAAGTACTAAAGAAGGATCGCCGGGGCTGAAAAGCCTCGGTTAGGGCAAGTTCTCCTACAATATAAAGACTGGACGTAGAGGGGGTGTACCTGACAATGTCTGAAGTGCCCAGTGAAGATCGCAGCGAAGGGATCTCTCATTCCTCGATGGATGCGGCCTGGAAAACCGAGCCAAAGACCCGCGGATATCCGGCTTTCTGCTCGATGGTCCGATTGAGGCTTGGCTGGAGTCGTTGGATTCGTAGGAACTCGGAGACCTGCAAACGACCTGTCAGGGGTTAGAAAACTCAAAGGAGATCAAGAAAATAAAAGAAAACAGCAAAGGGAAGAAAGTTTTGGAGGGGCTGGAAGGATGGTTGGCGGTAGGAAGATGATTGCAAACACCGGGAAGAAGAACTCTCAAACCCCTTTATGCACACAGCAGGGTAATCACACAAAGCAATTGAAGAACTCAATGTTTATTTCATATATCAAAAATCTTCCTTCATACAAGAGGCTAGGGTCCTTTAAATAGACCCTTAACCTTGGGCTCCAAGTAAGGGCACATAAGTCTTTACATAAGAATCCTTTTCCCTCTCAAACCCTAGCTAGAAAATAAAGAAACATTAGGTAGAAAAAATCCCTAAAAACTCTCTTGACTTGGCCAACACTCCAAGGATGCCTAGGGGGGCGTGTTGGGCTTCTATATGCAGCAAGAGGTCGGCCCAAAGGGGCTCGGGCGCATGGGTTTGGGCCTCTGGAAGCTGGGGTGGCCTGGTAGCCAGGTAGCAGGAATATTCCATGGTATCTTGCTTCTTAGGGGCTTGGGCTTGGCGCCTGGGCTTGATTTCTTTGGGCTAGGATGCAGATGGACCTCTAAAATCATGGATGCCTTGGTATATGAATATATTTTGGCATCTGGAAGGGAATCTGGGCATCTGGAGGGCATTTGCAAGGAATCAGGGTTTTTTGAATTTTCCTCCTGGGGTCTTCAAATCTTCAAGCTGGGTTGGACTTGGGCTATACTTCCATGTCTTCAATCTGGTTGGACTTGGTCTTCACTTGTATGATGTGGTCTTGAGTCTTCAATATGGTTGAATAGGACTCAAAAAAATAAAATTAGCTCGACATGAGTTGACTAACACTGGACTGAACTAGCTCAACATGAGCTGACTAGTACAGAACTGAAACTCAAAATACTCAAATAATAACTAAAATGGACTCAGATAGGCTAAGCCCTTATTACAGATGGACTCATAAATTATTGATCAATTCATAGAGGGTTGAAAAGCCTCTATCTTATTCTGGTGCCTTTGGTGTCCCCACCATGATCACCACATATTCCCTCATGTACCTCCCTAAGGGCATAATCAGCATCCGAAGGAGACAGACACTTCAAAAATGGCTGAGAAAATAATTTTTGTATAGTAAACCATCTAGGATGACATATTGAGTAGCAAATTTCTGAATCTGCTTAGCTTCTGTGTTATTTTCAGGCAATATCCCTTCAGTTAGATATTTGACTATCGAACTCATCCAATTCATTTCTGGTTTTATTTGAAAAACCTTTTCTTTTTCAGTTGCTGAGATACTCAGAATCTCTAAATGTTCCACAATGATTCGACCCATTTGGTCAGATGCAGAAGTAGCTAACCTGGACAATGAATCGGCTAGAGAATTTTCGATTCTAGGGATGTGACTGATATCCCATGAATCGAATAGAGCCCCCAGCTCTTGAACCTTCTTCAAATATAAGGCTAAAGCAGCATCACGAACTTCAAAATCTACTTTTACTTGATTGACGACCAATTGTGAATAAGATAATACCTTCAATCGTCTAACATTTACTTCCTTTGCAATTTTTAAACCAGCTATTGCTTCGTGGAGCGATGATGAGATCGGTGATGATGTCTTACGGGGGATTGTTGACCTGAAGAACATTGATAAGAGGAATGCATTCTAGGACTGAGATATTTACTTATCTAGAGGGAAGGTTGTCGGCTAGTTCGTGATGCAACTGGTCGCATTGACTCCCTCATAGCAATTTTTTGGAGATTTTGCATCGCCGTGGTGAGCACGTCTACCTTGTCGAATAGGGCATTCAATTTTTCTTGATCAAATTGCCCTACGGAAGGAACTTCCCCTCTCTCCCCCGGAACAAGATCATTTCCTCTTTCACCAAGAACAGGGTCGTTTCCTTTTCCACCAAGAACAGGATCATCTCCTTGGTTTCCAAGAACAAAATCGGTCTCTTTTGAAGAACAGGGAACACCTTCTGCTGGTAGATTCTTCTTCCTACCTTTCACCATGCTTCCTTCTAGATTTTTCGAGACTCTTTTACAAAGAATCCCCCTACCTGGTGCGCCAATCTATTGTGTCCAAACAAAATTACAACAAGACTTGGGGTTGAGCTAGATCAAATGAAAGCTGATTGAGTTGATGAAGTTTCTTGGAAGCTCTGCATATTGATAATGTTCCAACTCCCAAGCTCATTAATGATGTCTGGACTAAACTAGATGAGATCTGAAGGAAGGCTCGGTGAAAAGGTGTAGGGAAAAGAATGAGTAGATGAAGTCCTTTCATCATCGCGGCCATGGATATTTATAGGCTAGGAAATTAACCGCTTACAGCTGGCATCCAGTTGTTAAACGGTTAATTTAGGGTGTGAGCACGTGCAACCAAAGTTGTCCATAGTCAATCAATCCTCCTCCTTAGTTAATCGACCCTTTATAGTTGATCGGCTATTCCATAGTTGATCGGCTCCACCATAGTTGATCGGCTCCTGAACTACATGAATATTAATAAATTCTATTCTTAAATAAATCTGTCAATTACCTGGAAGTGAGTCAGTCTTATGTTTGTTGGGCATTGATCGACTCTACACCTTTTGAATGTTGATCAGTAACATATATCTTAGGCATCGATCATATTTGTGCTTTTTAGGCATTGATCGGTCCTAAACCTTTCAAAAGAGGTATTGATCATAGTCGTGCCTTTCGGACATTGATCAATTTCAATTTCATGCTTTCAACAGGTCAGTATAAATAGATCAACTTTGTCATATCCCAACAAGATGTAAGCTGCTCCTCATCGAGTTTTGTTTACAAAATAAGCATAGGAAACTTATGATAGAAGCACAAAAATAAAAAAATGACAATGGCGGGATCCGGACAATAAAATCATAACTCACTAATGAACCAATAAATTGAATCTAAATCATCCACAACCTACATATATAAGAATATAAAAATAAAAAAACTAAAAAGAAATCCTCGAGCATAACAACATGATGTGGCAAGACCGCTGACGTGGGTAGATGACGGGTGCCACATTGAGGGAGGCCGTCACGGAAGACGTCACGTCGACTCTCCAGCTCGGATCCCACTACCCAGCTGGGCTGAGCTCCCTCAGGATAGCAAGTCGAGCTCAGTCCTCTGCCGGGTCGAGCTCATGAGCTCGACACCAAGGTCGGAGCCATCCTCCGCCCTCCAGAGTGAGACCCTCGAAAGTTAGTGCCATGTGGTCGAGGTCAAGCCAAGAGCTCACCCACCGATGTGGAGCCTCTCCGAGCATGTGCCCTCTGGACCAGGTCCGTCCTCCACCCTCCAGAGCGAGACCCTCGGAGGCTAGTGCCTTGCGGTAGAGGTCAAGCCAAGAGCTTGCCCTCCGATGTGGAGCCTCTCCGAGCACGCGCCCTCTGGACAGGGTCCGTCCTCCACCTTCCAGAGCGAGACTCTCGGAGGCTAGTGCCCTGCGATCGAGGTCGAGCCAAGAGCTCGCCCGCCGATGTGGAGCCTCTCCGAGCGCGCGCCCTCTGGACCGAGTCCATCCTCCACCCTCCAGAGCGAGACCCTCGGAGGCTAGAGCCCTGTGATCGAGGTCGAGCCAAGAGCTCGCCCGTCGATGTGGAGCCTCTCCGAGCGCGTGCCCTCTGGACCGGGCCCGCACTCTTCCCTTCTCCACCAAGGTGATCGCACGAGCTCAGAGCGCCCAGATCGGAGCAGACCCTGCCATCCCAGGATGCCGGCGAGCCGCCCGAGGACCATGGAATGGCGCCCCCCATGCTGCCATAACTACCTATCCGACCGTACTTCCAGGGGATGGGCCAGCCAGAGAGCACGCACCCCTAGGGTGGCGGCCCCCGTATCGAGGCTCTGCCAGGCTTCCCGGAATTGAGCGACCGGAGAGGATGTCAGAAGGAATGGAAGCTTTCCCTACCACCTGTCAGGAAAGGTATCCCGTCCACGGCACGGGATCCTGCCGCACGCGCCCTGCCAACCCAGCAAGGATCCCGAGGCATGCTCCAACGACCAATTTCCAACTACAAAGAATGATCGGCATCCCCAAAGAGGGGGAGGTAACACACCAGTATCACAGGAACAATAATCCACCACAAATACAAAGTGCAAGCTTGACCAAGAGGGCGATGCGCCACCACCAACACCACGATTGAGGGAGAACCACCGAGAAACAAGGAGAAGCGGAGGAACAGGGAACCCCTCTGTCCCCGCTATCACTCTCCCCCTGTTGCATTTCTCCTTCACCGACACATCTTCCACTCCTCCTAGTATGGAGTCCATCAAGAGGGTCCCGACCAGGAGGATCTGTTCCCCTGGATCGTCACTGACTTGATCGTCGGAGTGCCCCCGCCGGAAATCCCGGTCCGGGTCACTAACCCCTGTTTCGCAGGTCTAGGAGCAAAGGACCGGCAGGCAGCGACAGGAGTGCACTCCAGCGCCAGCAGTAGCTACGGGCCACGACGGTCTTGGTGGTAACAGATTGGCACGCCAGGAAGGGGGCTGGTGAATAAACCCTCCATCTCTTCACAAACAAGCCAGGCAGGAGGATGGTGACGACAAGGGCAAGGGAGGCCTCCACCAGTCATGCGGGGGGCTCCCCCTCTCGGGGAAACCCGCACCGCCAAGAAGTGGAGCCGCCAGCTCCGGTCCAGCAACCTCCACCAGAAGCCCAACTGGCCGCACTTGCCCAGCAGATGCAAGTCCTCGCCACAGCAGTGCGCCAGCTTCAGCACCGGTCCATGGCTACCCACCAGTAGCCATGGACCCCGGCGGCCCATGCCGCAGCTCCGCGCGACATCCTGCGCTCCTTCCAAGGAAGGCCATTATAGCCGCGGGCCACCACTGACAACCGGTGCAGCCACCAAGCTCCGGCGAAAAGATAATGAGCAGGCTCTACTGACAGAGAGAGCTGCTCGCCAAACCTCGGGCGAGAGGTGCCCAGACCCCACCGAGGCAAGAAAGGCAAGACCCCCCGCCACGGGTGCCATTCATCCATGTCACCTTCTCCATCTCCTTCGGTGGAGGGGTCCACTGATGAAGCCGTCCGACGCGTGGCGGAAAGGCACCTGGAGGAACATGAGCGCAAGCTGGTGGAGTTTGCTTGCTGATTTGCCCACATGCCGAGCTCCGCTAGCGAGCCACCGGGCTACGACGCCCATCCCCCGTTCTTCCAAGAAATCCAGGTGGAGCCAATCCCGCATCGATTCCGAATGCTGTAGGTGGATCCTTACGATGGGACCACCGACCCCCTGGACCACCTGGAAAGTTACCGGACCCTCATAAGGGTCCAGCGGGCCACCGATGCTCTTCTCTGCATCACTTTTTCTGCTACTCTCCGGAAGGCAGCTCGGGTGTGGTTCACCCGTCTGGAGCGGGAGAGCATCACTTCCTTTGCCCAGCTAGGGCAGAAGTTCGTGGCTCACTTCGATGCTTGCAGAAAGTTACCATGGGAGGTAGACAGCCTCTTCTCCATCCGAAAGCAGGACCGCGAGCCTCTACAGAACTACGTGGCCCACTTCAAGGCCATCGCGTTGGAGATCTACAATCTTGAAGAGCCAGTGGCCATGCTGGCACTAAAGCGAGGGCTCGGGACCTCCCGCCTGACCTACTCGCTGGACAAGAAGCCCCCTAAAACCTACTCCGAGCTCCTTCTCTGGGCCCAGAAGTACATCCGAAACGAGAAGGCGGACCGTACGAGACGGGAGCTCGACAGAGGACCCCTGAAGAAGTCGGCCCCTGCTGAAATGTCCGGGACCTGGAAGCCAGCACCCCAGGCTCAGATCTCCCGGAGGGACCGGCCAAGGCCGAGAGGGACACCTGTACCTGAGCAAAGCTACACCCCTCTCCTCGCCCCAAGGACAAAAATCCTTATGAAGATTGAGGGCGAGGACTACTTGAGGCGCCTGCCTTCGCTGAGGACCACCGTTGGCCGTGATAAGATGAAGTACTGCCGCTTCCACTGCGACCACAGCCACGACACTGAGGAATACCGCAACTTCAAGTGGAAGATTGAGGAACTCATCAAGAGAGGCTACCTCAAGAGGTTCGTGGGAGGCAGACCTCAAGCGGAGTCCCAGGCGCTCATCGCTCTCCCGCCAGCTCCAGCCATCGATAACCACCCCACCAAGAAGCCGGTGGGCATGATCTCCTGGGGAGCGGCGTGCGCGTCCAAGAAGGCCCGGGGGGCAGGGGACTCTGAAAATGTACTCCCCTTTATGAGGGAGGGGGAAGACGGGAGAAAAAATGTAAATAATGATGCCATGATCGTCGAAATGACGATCGCGAAGCACCCTGTAAAGCGCATCATGGTTGATAGTGGAAGCTCAATAGACGTGCTTTTTTACCATGCCTTCTCCAGGATGAATCTCTCCCCCATCAACTTAGGTCCTTGCACACACCCCTTATCGATTTCACGGGCGATTCTATGAGAGCAGAAGGAAAAATCACTCTCCCGGTCATTGCCGGAACCCCACCTTGGCAGAGCACCGTCATGATGACTTTCACGGTTGTAAGGCTCCCCTCCGCCTATAACGTGATATTGGGTCGACCCGGGCTCAACTTGCTTGACGCCGTTGTCTCCACCAAGAGGCTACTTGTACAGTTCCCAACTCTTTACGGTGTCGGGGAGATGAGAGGAGCACCCCAGCCGGTGCAGCATTGCTTCCAAACTCTCCCTGGGGCCAAGGTCCCTTAGGACGACCCCAGCACGGATGACCTCGACTAAAGGGCCCAAGACCCCAGAGGGGGCCCAGTCGAGCATCTACTTTCCTATCCGCTTGGAGACGATCCCGCAAAGGCGGTGTAGATCGGAGCCCAGCTACCCGAGGGGAGAGGGCCCAACTGCTGGGATTCCTGCGGGTGAACGCGGATGTGTTCGCCTGGACGGCGGCAGACATGCCAGGTATTTTCCCTGACATCATTACTCATAAATTGAGTGTCGACCCAAAGCACATGCCAGTTCGGTAGAAGAAAAGAAGTTTTGCCCCAGAGAGACAGGCAGCCATCAAAGAAGAGGTAGACAAACTCTTGGCTGCCGGTTTCATTCGAGAGGTCCAGTATCCGAGCTGGCTGGCGAATGTGGTGATGGTCAAGAAGAATAACGGCAAATGGAGGATCTGTGTGGACTACATCGACTTCAATAAAGCCTGCCCGAAGGATAGCTTCGCCCATTTGGTGGATGCCACTTCGGGCCACCAGTTGCTCTCCTTCATGGATGCATTTTCTAGGTACAATCAAATCCGCATGCACCCGGACGATGAGGAGCATACTGCCTTCATCACCGACCAGGGGACATACTATTACAGGATGATTCCCTTCGGCCTGAAGAATGCGTGGGCCACCTATCTGTGCCTGGTCAGCAAGGTCTTCGAGAGCCAAATTGGCCACAACATGCAGGTATATGTGGACGACATGCTCGTCATGAGCAAGCCGGGTTCGAGCCACGTAGCTGACCTCGCTGAGTCCTTCCATAACTTGCGACAGCATCAGATGAAGCTGAACCCGGTGAAGTGCGCCTTCGGGGTGGCCGCGGGAAAACTTCTCGGCTTCATGGTCACCCAAAGGGGCATTGAAGCGAACCCGGAGAAGGTGCAGGCCATCATCGACATGGAACACTCGACCTCTAAGAAGCAGGTACAGTGCCTGACGGGACACATCACCACCCTCAGCAGATTCATCTCGAGGTCGGCCAACCGTTGCCAGCCATTTTTCAAGGTGCTATGCAAGATGCATGACTTCACTTGGACCGAGGAGTATAGGACAGCCTTCGAGGAGCTGAAGAATTTCCTCGCCTCCCCTTCGCTGCTCTCCAGGCCGGAGGAGGGGGAGGAGCTCTTGCTGTACCTAGCGGTGACACCGGGAGCGGTCAGCTCAGTTCTTGTCTACACAGACGAGGACAAATCCCAGAAGCCGGTGTACTACACCAGCAAAATCCTCCGTGATGCGAAGATCAGGTACACTCGCTCCGAAAAACTCATTTTTGAATTAATAATGTCTGCTAAGTGCCTCAGGCCCTATTTCCAAGCACACCCAATAGTGGTGGTGACGAACCAGCCGCTGAGGACTATCCTCACCCGACCCAAGACATTCGGGAGGTTGGCTAAGTGGTCCCTGCTACTCAGCGAATTCGACATAACGTACTGATCGAGGTCGTCACAAAAGGCCCAAGTCCTGGCTGACTTTGTGGTCGAGCGCACCGGGTTCGCCGAGGAGCCAGAGCAGACAGCAACGGAGCCTAGGTCAGGAGAAGAGCCGTGGATTCTTCACATAGATGTTGCATCCAATTCCAGCGGGAGCGGAGTAGGCCTCATCCTGACCAATTGTGATAGGGTTGTGGCGGAATGTGCCCTCCACTTCAAGTTCACCGCAATCAATAACCAGGCAGAGTACGAGGTACTCCTCGCGGGCCTAAGAGTCTCCCGCGAGCTGGGTGTGTAGGACTTGAAAGTCTTCACCGACTCCCAACTAGTCGTCGAACAAGTATCCGGGGAGTATGAAGCAAGGGATGCCCAGATGATGAAGTACCTGGAATGAGTCCGTGCGAGCACGGCAGGCCTCCGACGCTTCAGCATTTTCCACATCCTCCGAGGAGAGAATGCATGCACGGATGCGTTGTCCAGACTCGTAACCCTGTCAGACTCATCACTGCGGCGTGCCTACATCGAGCACCTTGAAAGTCCCAGCTATGAGAACCCGATGGAGGTACATCAAGTCGCCCCCAAGCCGAGCTGGATGGACAAGTATATCTGGTACATCACTGACGGCACCCTGCCAGAAGACCGCACAGAAGCCACCCTCGTTAGGAAGAAAGCCTCTCGATTCATCCTGATGGAGGGCCAACTCTATCGTCGATCTTACTCCTACCCACTCCTGAGATGCCTCAGGCTCGTCGAGGCGGCCTTTGTGCTCCAAGAAATACATGAAGGCCTCTGCGGGAATCGTGTGAGAGGGATGACACTAGCTTACAAACCTCTCCGCCATGGGTACTTTTGGGAGACCATGAGGGAAGACGCAGCCAACTTCGTCAAAAGGTGTGACAAGTGCCAGCGCCACGCCAACATACAATGTCAGCCGGCGGCGCCGATCTCCCAGCTCTCAGCCCCTTGGCCCTTTGCCCAGTGGGGAATGGACATCTTGGGACCGTTCCCCCCAGCATCAGGGCAACGAAAGTTCCTGCTAGTGGCGATCGACTACTTCACCAAGTGGGTCGAGGCAGAGCTGCTAGCTTGGATCGTGGAAGCCAATGTCCGCCAGTTCTTTTGGAAGTCAATCATCTGTCGCTTCGGGCTCCCCCGTTGCAGCATCACCGACAACGGGTGACAATTCGACAACCGCGAGTTTGAAGGATTCTGCGCAGCCCACGGCATCCAACACCGGTTCACCTCGGTAGCTCACCCTCAAACAAACGGGGAAGCCGAGGTGACCAACCGAACCATCCTCCAAGGGCTCCGGACCAGACTGGACCAAGCTAAGGGCATGTGGGCAGAAGAGCTCCCGAGCATCCTATGGGCCTACCATACAACGCCCAGGATGGCGACCAATGAAATGCCCTTCAGCCTCGTCTTCGGTGTCGAAGCAGTCATCCCCGTCGAGCTCGGCATGCCTACGTTGCAGGTGCAGCAGTACGACGAAGCACGGAACTTGGCACACCTCCTGCTCAACCTAGATCTTCTTGAAGAAGCAAGGGACAAAGCCCGCCTACGGATGGCGGCCTACCAACAAAGAGTGGCCCGGTACTACAACACCCACGTCTGGACAAAAGCTTTCAAGCCCGGAGACCTGGTGCTGCGACGGGCGGAGGCGTCCCAGCCTAGGGAGTGCGGCAAGCTCTCCCCGAACTAGGAGGGCCCCTACAAAGTAGTTGAAGCCCTCTCACAAGGAACCTATTACCTCGAGGATCTCGATGGTGTCAGGTTTTCCAGGACATGGAACGCCAGCAACTTGCGAAAATACTATCAATGATGTAAGGTTTCCCAACAATGAATAATAATGGTTTTTTCCGTGCAAGTGTCTATTTGTCTTACAGGAGAATACCAACGATGCCCTCGAGCCCAGCTCCAGGACATCGAAGAATTATCGAGCCATGTAGCTCTCCAACTCCAATCATCCCCGAGCCCAGCTCTAGGACATAGATGGATATTCGAGCCACGTAGCTCTCCAACTCCAAGCATCCCCGAGCCCAGCTCTAGGATATCGAAGGATCATCGAGCCACGTAGCTCTCCAACTCTAAGCATCCCCAAGCCCAGCTCCAGGACGTAGAGGGATATTCGAGCCACGTAGCTCTCTAACTCCAAGCATCCCCGAGCCCAGCTCCAAGACGTAGAAGGATCTTCGAGCCACGTAGCTCTCCAACTCCAACGACGCCCTCGAGCCCAGCTCCAAGACGTCAACCCAAGACCGGAGCTTAGATCTCTGATCAAGGAATCACCGAGCCAAGCAGCTCTCCATCTCAAACATCCCCGAGCCCAGCTCCGGGATGCCAAGAGATCATGGGGCCACGTTGCTCCCATCAACGCCTCGAGCCTAGCTCCAAGGCGCCAAAGATCTGAGCCAAGATCTCAGGCAATCCCTGGGCTCGAGCCTAGCTCCACGTCTAGGAAGGCCTCAAGCCTAGCTCCAAGGCAATCAAGACCGGTAACCCCCCTTCTCTGATCTCTCCACCCGAAAAGAAGACGAGAAGGGAAGGAAAGAAAGAGAACAAAGGGGGAAGCCCGGCAGGCCCCCCTTCTCTGATCTCCCCACTCGAAAAGAAAACGAGAGGGGAAGGAAAGAAAGAGAACAAAGTGGGGGTACAGCCAGCATCCTCTCCTCTGATCTCCCCACTCTAAAAAAATAATAATAAAAAGATGAATGAAAAATGAATAAGAGAAGAGTGGGGAAGGAAAGAAAGAGAGAACAAGAGGAAGATACAACATCATCAAAGTTAGACCATCCACGTCCCCGAGCCCAGCTCCAGGATGCCAGCTCAAGACCGGAGCTCAGACCTCCGACCAAGAGACCTTCGAGCCACGCAGCTCTCAACCATCCACATCCCCGAGCCCAGCTCCAGGATGCCAGCTCAAGACCAGAGCTCAGACCTCTGGCCAAGAGACCTTCGAGCCATGCAGCTCTCAACCATCCACGTCCCCGAGCCCAGCTCCAGGATGCCAACTCAAGATCGGAGCTCAGACCTCTAGCCAAGAGACCTTCGGGCCACGCAGCTCTCAACCATCCACGTCCCCGAGCCCAGCTCCAAGATGCCAGCTTAAGACCGGAGCTCAGACCTCTGGCCTAGAGACCACCGAGCTCAGCAGCTCTCAAGTACCCTCTCTGATCTCTCCATACATTAAAAGGAAAGACAAAAGAAGAAGGGGAGTGAAGGAGAGGAGGAGCCAGACAAGAAAAATAATTGCAAGAAAGTTTGCATTTCATTAATTGGGTGTCGATTACAAGTATCCTGTGGGCCTCCGACATGCCGAGTGGCCCTGCTAAATACAAAAGAAGAGGCAAAGAGTGACTATCTGCTAGACGGGTCGCTGGGTCGGGAGTCTCCATCAGCAGGGGCTTCTGGCCGTGCAGTTTTAGGCTCAACTGGCGCGGCCCCCTCAACACCACCTCTTGGTCTGAAATACCGGGATAGTCAAGGTAGCTGCGACCTTCGACCGAGACGAACACCTCGACCAGGCAATGTAGGTACATGAAGCCTTTGAAGAAGGAGTCCGACGCCGTTTGCTGGATCTCGACGAGGAACTTCTCCGAGGCCTTGTACCTTTCCACCGCCTCTCTAGTTTCCTTCCTTGCTGCGGCCACCTCATGCCTGGTGTCCGCGACCGACTTGGCCGCCTCATCTACTACCCTCTGAGCCACGACGGACTTGTCCTCCTCTGCTGTCAGTCGAGCTTGCAGGGACTAGGCGGTCCTCTTCTGCCGGGCCGTCTCGGTGATGACCACGTCCAACCTCCGCTCGGAGTCGGCAAGCTCCTCGGTCTTCTTCCTCGACTCCTCCTGCTCGTGGTCGAGATTCTCTTGGAGCTCTTTGCTCGCCCCTCAGAATCGGCGAGCTGCTTCTCGAGGTCCTTGACCCACTGGCCAAGCACCCCTTCGGAGTTAGCCCTCCTCTCCAGATCGGCCTTCAACGATGCGATCTCGGCCGCCTGCTGCTGCTAAGCTTGCTTCTAGTTGCGGCAGCAGCTCCTAATGAAGAGGGCCTCGACACCCATCTGCATTGCATGGGAAGTCAAAAAAAAAAAAGAAGAAGAAGAAGAGAAGAGGGAGAAGATGAGGCTGCTTACTGTGTAGAGATGGGGAAGAATACTATCGATCACGGCTCTGAACGGCAGCCCATCCATCTCCTCCTGGTCACATTGCTGGATGGAGAAGACCATCATGCGATAGGCCAGGGCACGGTTGTCGGCCAAGGAGCTCTTCGGCCCCAGCTTGAATGGAAGGCGGTGCCTCGCCTCATCTCTCCTGCTCTCCCGGGGAGCAGGTGCGCCCGTCCCTCTGGCAGTGGGACCCCCGAGAACTGGTCGAGGATCCAGCACTGTTGTGGTTGGAGCCCCGTCGCCGGAGGATCTCTAGGGCGGGCCTCCCCTCCCTCAGCTTTGACCATCTTCGGACCCGGAGGGCGAAGCAGAGCAGCAGCAACGGCATCAGCCTGGATGGCTGCCACCGGCTCCAAGACAGGGAGTTCAGCATCGATCCGGACGGCCATCATGGGCTCCGGGATGAGAGGCTATGCCTGTGGCCTTGCCCGTCACACAGGGGCTCCCACAACCTCCTTTCCTTTTGAGGCAGTTGGCACGGTAGGAGCAGACGTCAGCGTCCCCTCAACTCGGGCCCACCTCGAGGGAGGCTCGGTAGCCACCCCGGTGGATGGCCTCTTCTTGGGGACCAGTAACGGCTTGCCCTCTGGAAGGATCAACCCTACACACAGGAGCTTGGAAAGTCAGCCCAAAATGGAGAAAAGAGGAAATGCATATGGAAGAAAGAGCTGAACCTACCTGGCCCAGCCGATGAGTCGACCCTGGCATCAAGAAGGTTCTGCTCCGATAGCAGGATCTCCAAAGAAGGGATCTGAACAGTGCGAAGCTGATCGTAGTCATCCTGATCGACTACTTCGACCGTGGAGATCCGGTTTGGGGATCGGTCTGGCTCGCTCCAGGCCCAGTCGACCCCCTCGATATCTGTATAGAAGAACTTGCTCTTCCATCCCTTGATGGAAGAGGGAAGTTCGAACTTGATCCCCTTCGGGCAAGAAGACAGAGACCACCACCCGTCCTCGGTCGGGTGGCGTTTCAGGATGAAGAACGCCCTGAACAGGGAGAACCGGGCGATGAACTCGTGAACATGACAGAGTATGAGGAAGGAGAAGATGACCCTAATGGCATTTGGGACCAACTGGACGGGGACCAGACGATAGTTGCTCAGAACAGACAAGAAGAAAGGATGGAAGGGGAATCGGAGACCCCCGGAGAAGGTCCCCTCATAGAAGGCGAGACACCCCGGGCCACTGGAAGTGACCTGCTCCCCGGGTCGGGGGACCATGAGTCGAACGGAAGCCGAGATCCCATAGGCATCCCGGATGGCCTCCAGCTCCACGGCGGAAATCGTCGAAGTGACCCCGCCCGGACCTGTTGACCGGACAGCCTCAGGGGCTGGTTCAAGCAGAAGAGGAGGACCGGTAGGAAGGGAAGAAACGACTTCTAGCTCCCTGATAGTCACAGGGGGGCAGGAAGGGCCGGTCTCATGCTAATCCTAAACTGCTCCCCCTCCGACTCCTCGTCGGAGGAGGAAAGCACCACCCTCCGGGCGAAAGACTCCGGACGAGACATGCTGAAATGAGAAGGAAGAAGCCTACCCCTAGAGGGGAGAAGAACGGATACAGATCGCAGAGGAAGAAAGGTCTGGACACTACAACGAGCGCGAAGGATTTGAAAGAAAGAGAATTCTGGGTGAGAAATTTTTTCTTTTCACTTCAAAAGGGCCCATCAAATCCGTGTTGTTATGACCCCCTCGCCAATGGATCTACGCCACGTGCTGCCCCTCGGCGAAAAAGGAGTCTCAGCTGCTCAGAATTCTGTGCCAACATTAACTGCCCCTTGGACGTGGCCATGAGGCACCCCCGTACTAGCCGGCGGGGCCACCCCTCGAAGCGCCAGCGATCCCGGCCATCATTGCACCAGATTTTCGCCTCTCCACATCAGCATTGCTGTTACTCCCATCGCCCCGAGCACCACGCACTAACGAGCCTCGGGAGTGGGGGAAAATGATGTGGCGAGACCGCTGACGTGAGTAGCTGACGGGCACCACATTGAGGGAGGTAGCCATGGAAGACACCACGTCGACTCTCCTGCTCGGATCCCACTATCGAGCTAGGCTGAGCTCCCTCAGGACAGCAAGTCGAGCTCAGTCCTCTGCCAGGTCAAGCTCATGAGCTCGATGCCAAGGTCGGAGCCGTCCTCCGCCCTCCAGAGCGAGACCCTCGGAGGTTAGTGCCCTGGGGTCGAGGTCGAGCCAAGAGCTCGACCGTCGATGTGGAGCCTCTCCGAGCGCGCGCCCTCTGGATCGGGTCCGTCCTCCACCCTTCAGAGCAAGACCCTCGGTGGCTAGTGCCCTGTAGTCGAGGTCGAGCCAAGAGCTCGCCTGCCGATGTGGAGCCTCTCCGAGCGCGCACCCTCTGGACCAGGTCCGTCCTCCGCCCTCCAGAGCGAGACCCTCGGAGGCTAGTGCCCTGCGATCGAGGTCGAGCCAAGAGCTCGCCCGTCGATGTGGAGCCTCTCCGAGCGCGCGCCCTTTGGACCGGGTCCATCCTCCGCCCTCCAGAGCAAGACCCTCAGAGGCTAGTGCCCTGCGGTCGAGGTCGAGCCAAGAGCTCACCCGTCGATGTGGAGCCTCTCCGAGCGCGCACCCTCTGGAACGGGTCCATCCTCCGCCCTCCAGAGCGAGATCCTCAGAGGCTAGAGCCCTGCGGTCGAGGTCGAGCCAAGAGCTCGCCCGCCGATGTGGAGCCTCTCCGAGCGCGCGCCCTCTGGACCGGGCCCGCACTCTTCCCTTCTCCACCAAGATGACCGCACGAACTCGGAGCGCCCAGACCGGAGCAGACCCTGCCATCCCAGGACGCCGGTGAGCTGCCCGAGGACCACAGAACGACGCCCCCCATGCCGCCATAACTACCTGTCCGGCCATACTTCCAGGGGATGGGCCAGCTAGAGAGCACGCACCCCTAGGGTAGTGGCCCCCGGATCGAGGCTCTGCCAGGCTTCCCAGAATGGAGCGACCGGAGAGGATGTCAGAAGGAATGGAAGCTTCTCTTACCACCTGTCAGGAAAGGTATCCCGTCCACGGTACGGGATCCTGCCACACGCGCCCTGCCGACCTAGCAAGGATCCCGAGGTAGGCTCCAACGGCCAATTTCCAACTACAAAGAACGATCGGCACCCCCAAAGAGGGGGAGGTAACACACTAGTATCACAGGAACAATAATCCACCACAAATACAAAGCGCAAGCTCAACCAAGAGGGCGATGCGCCACCACCAACACCACGATTGAGGGAGAACCACCGGGAAACAAGGAGAAGCAGAAGAACAGGAAACCTCTCTGTCCCCGCTATCACTCTCCCCCTGTTGTGTTTCTCCTTCATCGACACATCTTCCACTCCTCCTAGTGCGGAGTCCATCAAGAGGGGCCCGATCAGGAGGATCTGTTCCCCTGGATCGTCACTGACTTGATCGTCGGAGTGCCCCCGCGGAAATCCCAGTCTAGGTCACTAACCCCTATTTCGCAGGTCCAGGAGCGGAGGACCGGCAGGCAGTGACAGGAGCGCACTCCGGCACCGGCAGCAGCCACGGGCCACGATGGTCTTGGCGGCAACACAACACATTACAAGAAGTTATATGGTTCACCCACTACTAGGCTATGTCCACGGGGGATGGAGAAATCAAAATCTACTATCTACTTAGAAAATTACAAAAGTTTAGAAAGAAATTACCATTGAATTACATTGGACTTATTACTTTTGGATGGAAAAATCTTCATCTTGTTACACCACCTAAATACCCTTTCAATCTCCTGAAGCCAATTTCGAAATGCTTTAGGAATCCCTCTAATTAACCTTGCTAGCTTAAACAAGCAAAAGAATAAGGGAACTTATCATCATCAAAACCCTATTTCTATCTTTCTTCTCTATTCCAAAAAAAAGAGTACATATAAGAAAGAATACATGAATATCTTTTTATCTCACTCAATGTAGTAGAAGCTCCTTTACTAACTCATCTTAGCTCAACTAACTAATTTATCAAGTAAGTCCAAATCCAATTAACACATTACATGAGTTTGATATCAAACTCAAATTAAAGCCAATAAATTCACTGGTGAATTTGATATCACCAAATCCAACACAAAATATAACCAAGTCACCAAATGCTCCGGATCCTCATTTATATCCAACTAATAGTTCACTGTTGCAATCCACTACTGCATTACATAGCCACCCATCAAATCATTATTTTCTTGGAGCCACTGCTTAAGCTTCGTATTGATATTAATTAGCTGGCATTAACATCTTTATATTGATGTTGATTAGCTGACGTTAACATAATCCATGTAACTAATATTAGCAATTTTGGTGGTGCTATCAAGATCACCTCCTTTCATTCAGTTATGCTTTCAAAGATATGTTCTCTAGCCGTTTTACTAGCCGGCGTCTTAGTAGTGTCAGGTTGACGTACTCATCTTTAAATAAAAAAGACTGCGAAAATCTAAACATCTTGAATAGAACATTACCTGGGGGGTAGGGGCCGGGTAGTTACACCAAAATTTATCCCTCTCCATCTCTTCTGTTCATCAAAAAAAAAAAAAAGGTACGTTCTCAGGTCTAAAATGGACAGGACAATATCACTTTCTCCAACTAGCTAAAACAAGGGAATATATCTGTCACGTCCCGAATCCAGATCAAGAATCGGCTACGTGACCGGCCGCACAATCCTAGGTATCCCCTAGAGATCATGCCAGGCCAACTTTCAAATCAATAACCTAATAATGGTAAGGAACAACTTTCCATAAAGATTAACAGAATATGAAATACAAATAAAATATAAACTCAGGGATTAACACCTAAATCCTAGCTCCTCACTGACTGGTTCCAAGTCCAAATGATCTTTGATACCTGAAACAAAAATATAGGAAAACAGGGGTGAGCTACACAGGCTCAGTAAGTTATTAACATCTCCAATATACATACACCAATATGCCACTAATAACAACAAACATGACACACCATACAACAAGATGTCCAGTAATATAATAATATAACCAACGACCTGATGCAAATATGTACACTTAATGCAACCGACATAGACACGACACGACTATGGATGGCCAACCATTTACTCTACTCTCCTAGTTCTCTGGCCATGGCCATGATCGGCTCGTGGCTCGCCCTGAAAGAGACTAGATCATGTGTCACATACCGCTCAACAGTCATATGCGATAGCCCTGCTGGAGGCCCAAAAGGAAAACTAGCTCTGAGTATCACACGAGAACATGCATCCTCTGCATGTGCCCGCCACTCATGGCTAAAATAAGGCAACTAGCTCCTGTGTCACATACCGCTCAACGGTCATGTGCCAGCAATAGCCCTGCTGGAGGCCCAAAAGGAGACTAGGTTCTCGTATGATCATAGTCAGACTAGAGAGCACTCACACCGTCATAATGCACTCACACCAACACAAAGTACTCACACCGGCACAATGCCTCCATATCAACACGATGCACGCAATCCAAAGCTATCCCACAATGTACCCACACCAACATGAAGCACGCAATCCAATGCAATCAAATACAGATATATTACATATATATACTAAGTTATAATATATATATATATATTGGCATACATATCAGAGGTCAAGATAACTTACTGAAGAGCCTCCACCAACTAGTACAATCCAACACTAAACCGGGTCTTCCAAAATCAACAATGATCCTTTATAAAGCCCTCAAACTGTTTCGCGAATGGCGATGGAGTATTGTATAATTCTGAATGAAATGGACAACGTCAATGTTAATTAACTTATTGCAAACATTCCTCACCTAAACCTCCGTGATCTCTCTCTCTCTCTCAACGCCTTCGCCCACACCTGATCCAAACCCTCTCTCTCTCTCAACGCCTTCGTCCATACCTGATCCAAGCCCTCTCTCTCTCTCTCAACGCCTTCGCCCACACCCGATCCAAGCCCTCTCTCTCTCAACGCCTTCGGTCACGTCCCGATCCAAGCCCTCTCTCTCTCTCTCAAACCCCTCTCTCTCTCTCAATGCCTTCGGTCACGTCCCGATCCAAGCCCTCTCTCTCTCTCAACGCCTTCGGTCACATCCCGATCCAAGCCCTCTCTCTCTCTCAACGCCTTCGGTCACACCAAGCCACCCCCCTCTCCTGACGAAAACCCTCTCTTGCTGCCCTCTCCAGACGTCGCTCCATGATCCGTTCCTCAACCCGCTCCTCCGCCCCCGACTCTCCTCCACCCTCCGTCCGTGACGCCGATCCGAATTGGCCGCCAAATCCCTGGACAAGATCCGGGAGTCTGCGTCCAACCTTGGCACTCCGACGGAGGTCCTCTACAGCCGCCTCTTCGCTGCCACCGGCGGTCCTTATTGACAGGATCCGTCCTCGCCGCCGCCTCTGCTACAAAGCCAGCCGACCAGTGGCCCAACTCCGCTTGACGGTGGACTTCACCGACTGACCACCGACCAGTGGCCCATCTCCGCTGTTCCCCCCAAAGGGCTGAGGCGCGCGAGGGAGCTTTAAACCCCGAAGAGAACCCTTATCGCCCCCCCCCGCATCGTCGACTGGCTTCTCCGAAACTTCCGCCGGTAAAACCCAACGCTCCAATGCCAATCGCCGCGATCTCTGACGAAGACCTGGTTGGATTCAAATCCCCTGCTCCCAGACTCGTTCTCCTTTCTTTCTTTCTTTTTTTTTTTTTTTTCTGAGTTTCGGATGAAGTCGGCAAAGAATGCCGACTTCAACCCAAAACGACCCTGGGCCTCACAATATCCACAACCAATTATGCACTTAGGATGAGATTAGAAAGTGATTTCTATCCTTACAGTATGTGCATTTTAATACTCTACTAGGTCGACTTGTCAGCAAGCGTTTGTACATTGGTTGACTTTTGCACGTAAATACCAACTTTTATGTCTTACAAACATTACTTGATTCAAAATTTTTAGCACCACATCTATCATCATGAATCCAAATTGCTCCCCTTTTTGCAAAATCTCATACCATAGAAAGTTATCATATTCGCAGGTCCACAGTGTTCGACGAAGCAAGAGTTTGATATTTTAGGAGAAAATCAAATATCCTACACAAACATGTATATCCAATGGCATGGATCTGTATACAAATTTGAGGTGCCTAAATGAAACATCCAAAATGACATAGGATAACATCAAAGGGGAAAAAAGAAGGATTTCATGACAACATCTAATGGCATGGGCAGTATTACAAGATTTTTTTTTTTTTTTGGATAAATAGAGGGATATATTGTCTAACAAGTCTTTAACACTACAAGAAAAACCAGGTTTAGCAACTGAATTTTCGATTGCTAATAATTCAAAATCAGTTGCAAAATTAATTTGCAACCGATTTTTCAACCGAAATTAGTCGGTTGCAAAAATTGTGACTGATTTTTTTTTGTTGTAAAATTTAGCAACCGATTTAGCAACCGAATTTAATTTAATTTATTTTTTAAAAAATAAAATTTTTAAAAAAATCGGTTACAAAATCGGTTGCTAAAAAAAAAATTAGGAAAAAAAATTGATTGCAAAATCAGTTACTAAAAAAAAATTTTGAAAAAAAAAATCGGCTGTAAAAATGATTGGTAAAAAAAATCCTGAAAAAAAAATCGTTTACAAAATCAGTTGGTAAAAAAAAATTATGAAAAAAAAATGGTTGGTAAAAAAAAATTCTGAAAATAAAAAAAAAAATGGTTGCAAATCGGTTGCTAAAAAAAAATTCTGAAAATTAAAAAAAAATTGAAAAATAAAAAAAAATCAGTTGCAAAATCGGTTGGTAAAAAAGATTCTGAAAAATAAAAAAAAAATTGATTGCAAAATCGGTTGCTAAAATTTTTTTTTGAAAAATAAAAAAAAATCGATTACAAAATCGGTTGGTAAAAAAATTCTGAAAAATAAAAAAAATCAATTGCAAAATCGGTTGGTAAAAATTTTTTTTGAAAAATAAAAAAAATCAGTTGCAAAATTGGTTGCTAAAATTTTTTTTTGAAAAATAAAAAAAAATCGGTTGCAAAATCGGTTGCTAAAAAAAATTCTGAAAAATAAAAAAAAATCAGTTGCAAAATCAGTTGCTAAAACTGAATAATTAAAAAAAATTACGAAAAATAATTTTTTTTCCTGAATTTTACAAATTTATAACAGATAGCTAAGAAGTATAAAGCATCCATTAGGCACAATGACAACATATAAAGCATCCATTAGGCAAGCACAAAGCAAATATTCATTTCAAGGATTCAATCACACCCAATTATCCAAAAATAACAGATACATACATCAAATATATCATAAGCATTCAGGTATCACACCAACCCAAGCATGGTTTTTAATGCAAATGGTTTTTAAAGCTGAGGGAGAAAAGAAAATGCCATATTTACAAATGAATTTAAGTGGAATTGAATACCGGGTTCAAATAAAGCTAAAACAGCCAAAAAATATTATAAGTTATAACTTGAACACTGTAATTAATCGTATCTTTTAATGAAAAACAATAAGATTCAGAAGCTCAGGATTGCCTGTTTTGGTACATTGAGAAGGGTCTAAGGCAGCAAATGTGATGCGGGACTGTACACTCTGATATCAAGACCGGTGTCGGACCATTGATCGTTAAGAAACGATCTCTAGTTTAGGGTGTCTAATTTAAATAAATTAAATCTAATTAAATAACCAGCAATTGGATCAGGTTATCAAAATGGATCTCACCCGAAAAAACATGGAATCTCACGAAATTTGGAAGAGGGAGATCGTCCTGAGATCGTCCAAAATCCGGACCAGTAGTTCACGAGCGAGATGGATCAGAAGCCGTTAGACCTGGAACATCAAAAAAAATACAAGTGAAGAATAAATTCCAAATCAGATAAAATTTAATTAAAATCCAATGCTTGAAATATGTGCTCTGAGATCCGTGTGCTCTGGGATCCGTATGCTCTGGGATATGTGCAGAACAGAATTAGCAACAGCGAACGTGAATGCTTTCACGTTCGTGCAAAAAAAAAGGCTTTCTTCTTCCTTGATCCGATGCAGGGGAGAGCAGGGACCGAACGGAAGAGCAGATCCGGTGGGACCTTGCCGGTGACAGGGCTGGGCGGCGACGGTGGTGGTGCCGGCAGGCGCTTATCTTGCACGGGTGGAGGAAAACGGACCGGAACAGGTGGCTTGGGCGGTCCGGTTGTGGTCGAGCAGCGGCCTGGCAATAGAGGCCTGAGGGGGGATCGTCACCGGCGACGGCGGGGCGACAGCAGGGGGGGCGTCGGCGTTGGGTGGCGACGGCGGAATGACTGGCAGCGATCATGGAGGCGGTCGTTGCAGCAGCAAGGAGACCCGGCGACTTGGGGCTTCATGGGAAAGACGCTCCGCTGCAACGACGCGCGGTCGGAAGGGAGGAGGAAGACCGGCGGGGCTTTACCGGGGTGTCGCTGGGCGGGGGCGGCGACACGGACGGGAGGGGAAGATGGACGGCTCGGGGCGGATCTAGGAGATCTGTGCAGGGCGTCGGCGGCGACGGCTGGGAGCGAAGTCGGCCGGCTGGGGAAGGTGCTGGCAGCATGAACGGAGGGGACAATCGGCATCGGTGGCGTGGAAGGCGGGCGGTGGACGGTCACGGCAGAGATCGTCGGCTTGTCCGTGGTTCGGCGGATTCTCGGTTGGTGGCTTCAAGATGCTCTAGAGAAGCAAAGATGGGTCTCAGGGGAGCGTTAGAGAAGTAGGAAGAGAGAAAGTAGAAGGAGAAGAGAGAGAAAATTCGGGGGAAGAAAGAATCTAGAGAGAAAGAGAGAAGAGGAGAAGGAAAGATCCAGAAAGAGAGAAGAGAGGGGGAGAATAAGAAAGCCCAGAGAAAAGAACAACCGGAGAAAAAAAAATAATCAAGGCAAAGAAAGAAGAAAGAGGGGAGAATCAGAAGAGAGAAGAGACAGGGGAAGAGGAGAAAAAAACCGGGAGAGAAGAAAGAATCAGGGAGAAGAAGAAGAGGGGAGGAGTCGGGAAACACCCAAAGTTTTCTTTCAAATCTTTTCTTCTTTTTTTTTAATCAAGAATATGATCTTAAATAAACCTAAAACAAGAAACTATCGCTAAAGCTAAATCCCTAGATAATCTCAAAATAATCGGAACTATAAGAGATTCCGATAACCCTAAATAAAACTAATCTCCGATTCGGAGATATCCCAAATCCCACGTACACCCATAAAAAAAAAAAAAAAAAAAAAAAAAAAAAAAACATCAAGATCCGTACTGGGTTGGCACCGAGATCTGGGCTGGCTGCTGGGTCTGGACTGGCTGGATCTGAACTGGCTCAATGTCCCCATCATTTTTCCTGTGGTGGGGAGAACTCGACTCTGTCGAGTCAGGCTGGAGGTGCTCAAATAAATTTGGATCAAGGTTCTGCAGCTCCTCTTCAGTAATCCAGGAGTCCTCTGACTTTGGTCTGCCTCGCCAGTGAACCAGGTAGCGGTAGCAATTTTGACTCCTTGAAGACTTGATCTCCTCGTCCAAATTTCGTTTAATCACATCGTGTTGTCCTCTCTTTTGGAAAAGTGGACTCTCAAAAAGATGATCACTCTCAAAGAATGCAGGCTCAAATACATCACCATGTGTCAATGCTGGTTCTTTATATTCAATTAGATCCAAGTTATTAATCAAATTAACTCCTAATTGTTTTTCAGCTCCAACCTCATGGTCTTGTTCTTCGTAGGCATCGGCTAATCCTGGGTCAGCAGTGTAAACTTCTTCTTCAAGGACATCACCTAGATCTTCTTGTTCTTCAAGTGCCCCTATATGCAAGGCTCTAGATGGACATTGGCTAGCTACATGACCTATCCCATTACATCTAAAGCAGTGGATCTTAGAGCTACTTCCACGGGAAGTTTCTCCTATAATCCTTTTCCTTTGTCATCTCTCGGGGGTCGACTACCAGGGGCCTGACTAATGTTAGGTTGTGGACCAGTCGGGGCTAGGTTCATGCTAGGCCTTGGACCTAAAATTCCTGGTCTAGAAGGTTCAGATCTACGAGTGATAGACATTTGCTGAAATCTTTCATAGTCTTGAGCTAATTGATATGCTTGCTCTAGACTATAAACTTCTCTCAAAAACAATTCCTTTTGGATATCCACTCTCAGACCAGCTCTAAACCGGGATAAAGTGATAGATGGGTCTTCATGCACATTACATCGCATAAGGTATTCATCAAATTTATCGATATAATCATTTACAAGTCCAGTTCCTTGGGTCAACCTTTGCCATTGATCCAAAAGTTGCTGTTGATAAGATGCAGGAAGATACTTCTCTCGAAGCTTATCCTTCATCTCATCCCATGTTCCAACAGGGTCCTGTCTCCTATGAATGGCTAACCTCGGACATTGTGCCAATATAGCTTTGCTTGGCCTAACAATCTCATTTGGGCAAACCTAACTTTTCTATCCTCAGACATATCATACAGGAGAAGTAATGGTCCATATTAGCTTCCCAGTCAATATATTCTTTGGGGTCCAGGCGACCTACAAAACTTGGGGCGTCAATCTTAACACTCCTCATGATTCGTTCATCTTATCGATTGGGTTGTGATAAGACCTAAGTGTTGGTTGATTACCTGGATAATCATGTCGATCCCTAGGGTCAGGTCGAAGGATTTGAGTACGACCACTATCATGATCTAGGTAGTCATTTCGGTCTCTAGGATCTCTAGGATCTGGAACTCTAGGATCTGTAACTCTTGATGAAGAGTTCCTAATAGGGTAATTGGTGTTCACTAGTCGTTCCTCTTCAAGAGTTAATACCCTGGCATCTAAAGATCCTAACTTGCTGTCAATTTTTTCGAGTTTACCCATGATTACTTGAAGGGCAGCTTCTAAACTGGGATCCATTTTGTTATCTACGGAAGAATGTTCTGATTGATATTTGTTTCCTGACCTAGTTGTCATGCAAAATTAAAATTGACCCTAACCTAACCTATTGCTCTGATACCAAATTGATGCGGGACTGTACACTCTGATATCAAGACCGGTGTCGGACCGTGATCGTTAAGAAACGATCTCTAGTTTAGGGTGTCTAATTTAAATAAATTAAATCTAATTAAATAACCAGCAATTGGGTCAGGTTATCAAAATGGATCTCACCCGAAAAAAATGGAATCTCACGAAATTTGGAAGAGGGAGATCGTCCTGAGATCGTCCAAAATCCGGACCAGTAGTTCACGAGCGAGGTGGATCAGAAGCCGTTAGACCTGGAACATCAAAAAAAATACAAGTGAAGAATAAATTCCAAATCAGATAAAATTTAATTAAAATCCAATGCTTGAAATATGTGCTCTGAGATCCGTGTGCTCTGGGATCCGTATGCTTTGGGATATGTGCAGAACAGAATTAGCAACAGCGAACGTGAATGCTTTCACGTTCGTGCAAAAAAAAAAGGCTTTCTTCTTCCTTTGATCCGATGCAGGGGAGAGCAGGGACCGAACGGAAGAGCAGATCCGGTGGGACCTTGCCGGTGACAGGGCTGGGCGGCGACGGTGGTGGTGCCGGCAGGCGCTTATCTTGCACGGGTGAAGGAAAACGGACCGGAACAGGTGGCTTGGGCGGTCCGGTTGTGGTCGAGCAGCGGCCTGGCAACAGAGGCCTGAGGGGGATCGTCACCGGTGACGGCGGGGGGGCGACAGCAGGGGGGGCGTCGGCGTTGGGTGGCGACAGCGGAATGACTGGCAGCGATCACGGAGGCGGTCGTTGTAGCAGCAAGGAGACCGGCGACTTGGGGCTTCACGGGAAAGATGCTCCGCTGCAGCGACGCGCGGTCAGAAGGGAGGAGGAAGACCGGCGGGGCTTCACCGGGGTGTCGCTGGGGGGGGGGCGGCGACACGGACGGGAGGGGAAGATGGACGGCTCGGGGCGGATCTAGGAGATCTGTGCAGGGGCGTCGGCGGCGATGGCTGGGAGCGAAGTCGGCCGGCTGGGGAAGGTGCTGGCAGCATGAACGGAGGGGACGATCGGCATCGGTGGCGTGGAAGGCGGGCGGTGGACGGTCACGGCAGAGATCGTCGGCTTGTCCGTGGTTCGACGGATTCTCGGTTGGTGGCTTCAAGATGCTCTAGAGAAGCAAAGATGGGTCTCAGGGGAGCGTTAGAGAAGTAGGAAGAGAGAAAGTAGAAGGAGAAGAGAGAGAAAATTCGGGGGAAGAAAGAATCTAGAGAGAAAGAGAGAAGAGGAGAAGGAAAGATCCAGAAAGAGAGAAGAGAGGGGGAGAATAAGAAAGCCCAGAGAAAAGAACAACTGGAGAAAAAAAAATAATCAAGGCAAAGAAAGAAGAAAGAGGGGAGAATCAGAAGAGAGAAGAGACAGGGGAAGAGGAGAAAAAAAACCGGGAGAGAAGAAAGAATCAGGGAGAAGAAGAAGAGGGGAGGAGTCGGGAAACACCCAAAGTTTTCTTTCAAATCTTTTCTTCTTTTTTTTTAATCAAGAATATGATCTTAAATAAACCTAAAACAAGAAACTATCGCTAAAGCTAAATCCCTAGATAATCTCAAAATAATCGGAACTATAAGAGATTCCGATAACCCTAAATAAAACTAATCTCCGATTCGGAGATATCCCAAATCCCACGTACACCCATAAAATAAATAAATAAATAAATAAAAAACATCAAGATCCGTACTGGGCTGGCACCGAGATCTGGGCTAGCTGCTGGGTCTGGACTGGCTGGATCTGAACTGGCTCAATGTCCCCATCAAAATGGTTATTTGCAATAATAGCAAGCCATCCAAATTTGCAACACCATTTAGATCCATGCAAAATGGTCCGATCCAGCATACAATTTCAGAATTTGAAGCATCACGAAGATACCAAGGCAACTCATCACAGCTTCAAAGAGTGTTAATTTACAGTTCAATCTAAAGACTGTTAAATTAAAAGCTTGACATTTACAATTAAATCTAAATAGTGTTAATTAAAAGCTCATTGTATATAAATTACAAGCACAGTGTAATGCAGAGTGTTTCAAAACAATTCAAGCTTTATGTGATAACAAATTAATTCTTTGTGAATCAAATTTGTCATGAAACTTATAAAAACTAGCAACAATCAAAACAGTTTAGAGAGGCTGACAACTAATTTACTTATGTTATTCATGAAAAAGAAGAAATCTAAATAAAGATTTAAGAATATGAATATTGCATCATCTTAACTAAACAATTACTACATACAAGTTTACATTAATTTGTTTGACAGGGAGGGAAAAAGGGACATTGGATATTATTTTACACAAACTTGTTGGTAAGATAGAAGTTCATGATTCAAAACTGAATAGCATAGGTAAATGTATAATTATGCACTAACTAGCTAATTTATGTAGAATCATGCATGACTATCATAACTTAATAAGTTGAGGCCTAAAATAATTAGCCTACCTATTACTCCATGGAAGCAGCCAACAACATACTAAATTGGAAACATAGTGATGTGGCGGGATCGCTGACATGGGGGAAACCGACAGGCCCCACGTCAATGGTAGCCGCCGCGTTGGATGCCACGTCATTCTCCTGCTCGGACTCCTCTACCGAGCCGAGCTGAGCTCCCTCGAGACAACGAGTCGAGCTCCGTCCTCCGCTAGGTCGGTCCCGCGAGCTCGGGATACCTAGGCCGGAGCCGCACTCTGCCCTCCAGAGCGAGACCCTCGGAGATCGAGCCCTGTGGTCGGAGTCGAACTCAGCCCTCCTCCGCCACGTGGAGCCTCTCCGAGCGCGAGCCCTCTGGACCGGGCCTACACTCTGCCCTCCAGAGCAAGACCCTCAGAGATCGAGCCCTGTGGTCAGAGTCGAGCTCAGCCCTCCTTCGTCACATGGAGCCTCTCCGAGCACGAGCCCTCTGGACCGGGCCCGCACTTTGCCCTCCAGAACGAGACTCTCGGAGATTGAGCACTGTGGTCGGAGTCGAGCTTAGCCCTCCTCCGCCATGTGGAGCCTCTTCGAGCGCAAGCCCTCTGGACCTGACCCGTACTCTGCCCTCTAGAGCAAGACCCTCGGAGATCGAGCCCTGTGGTCGGAGTCGAGCTCAGCCCTCCTCCGCCATGTAGAGCCTCTCCGAGCGCGAGCCCTCTGGACCGGGCCTGCACTCTGCCCTCTACCGAGATGACCCCGCAAGCTCGGGGTGTCTTGGTCAGAGCGAGCCCTTCCATTCCAGCTCAGTCCCAGCTCGGACATTGGCACCACCATCCCAGGACACCGGCGAGCCGACCGAGGACTACACTGGAGCACCTGCCAGACCGTACTGACCGCCTGCAGCCGTCGGTAACACTTGAAAGGAAAGTAACACACTGATCGAGGCGCCACGCTCCTCACCAACCACCTGGACCACCCGAGAGAGGAAGCCAACTAGGAGATTCGAATCCCAAGGGCGGCAGTCCACCGATTGAGGTACTGCCAGGTTTTCCGGAATGAGGTGACCAAAGGGAATGTCATAGCACATGACAGCTTTCCTTATCACGAATCAGGAAAGGCTCTTCGGGACACCGACGTAGGTGCCTGACAGCCCGGTGGAGATCCCAAGATGGACGCCCAACGGTAACCTAGTTCACAAAAACTCGTAGGTAACAACCACAACATAAAAAAGGCACAAGCCACGACACTGGAACACAGGTGCACGCTCCACCAGGAAGAGGAGCACGGCACCACCAATATCCTCGAGCACGATCGGATGGAAGGGCCACACAGAGACTCCCTCTAACCAGGCCACACTTCCCCCAACACACTCGCATCCCACTCTTACACAATACACTCCTCCTCGTGTGGAGTCCATCAAGAGGGGCTCGACCAGAAGGATCTGTTCCCCTGGATCGTCACTGACTTGACCATCGGAGTGCCCCCGTCGGAAACCCCGACCCGGGTCACTAACCCCTGTTTTGCAGGTTCAGGACCAGAGGACCGCCAGGCAGCGAAGGGAGCGCACTCTGGTACCGGCAGTAGCTACGGGCAACGGCGATCTTGGCAGCAATACATAGAAGGAAGAAGTACAAGTTGCATTAATAGGTCATGTCAATGATGCACAAACATTAGATATTCAGGATGGACTAACAGAGTGCTCTACAAGAACTAGGAAAACAAATCAGAGACTGTAGGATACTCTAGCTTAATCTCATCCAACATGTTGCACCTCAAGTGAGAAATGCAATCTAGTGCAAAAGTTAATTGTTAAGTGTGATACCCTTGCTCTTGTAACCTTTTAGAAAAAGGGGAGGGGTTCCCTTGGATGATTAGGTCAATTGTGCAAGATATTAGGATATTGCAACAAATACCGCACTTTTTTTAAATTGGAGTCAGTATAGGCCACAGACTTTAGGTGAAGTTTGTAGCATATAGAGTATACATCTACCAAGGAATTATGAATAGTTCTTGGGCTTTTCATGTTAGCATTTTTCTATGAGATAGAAGGACTGGAGATGCTGTTATTAGCCAGGTAGAAAATATGGTATATTGAGATTCATTGCCAAGCTCTACTTCAATTAAAATTCTATTTTAGTTGATAAGTATTTTTAATAATTTTAGGATTTTAATTAATTATTTCATATATGTCATATTTAAAATTTAGTTTAAAATTTGTATTTTAGTGGACTTTGATTTTTCTCTCTCTTTCTTAATTTTTTTTCTTCTACAATATAATTTTTCTTGTAATTTTCTGTAAATATTTTTTTTGTATTTGACATTTGTTTTGGATTTTGGATCAGTATAATCGATCTATTTTGAATAGAATGCCGTTATATATGGTATTAGGTTGCTCCTCGCATTAGCTACTAAAGTACCTTATGTGAGAACTATTGTAACTCAAAAGGCAAGGCAATACCTTGCTATTTTAAGCTACATTGGAGTATTTGTTGGGTTTGGTTCTACCTTATATAAGAACCATTGTAACTCAAAAGGCAAGAAGAATAATTGAGAGATTAGGGTTCTCTGCTCTCCCCTTGCATTTATTTTTTTCACAAAGTAAATTATAACTAAATATATTTATTATAAATATTTTTTATGTATATTATTATGTCAAGCCTAGCCAAAATTATGCAGGTTGTCTAGGAATGGATGTAGGAGAAACTTGCCAATAATCGAACCAAAGCAAAGACCATTGAGAGTATTTAAAGCTATAGTTGAAGCATGGGCAAGTCAAAATTTAAAAATTAAAAAAAAAACAAAAATTAAAAATTAAAAATTAAAAAAAAAAAAAAACAAACCTACGGCCAGAGGGGGGGGCAAATGAGAGGTAGCTGGATGGGAGAAGGGGGCTAGGGTACCCTGAACGAGGCACCGCAGGCCATCGAAGGGGAGGCGTTGGCCATCTGGGGGAGTGCTCGAGGGGGGGAGCGCGGAGGGGGGGTGAACGAGAGGCGGCTGGATGGGAGGGGGGGTGAACGAGAGGCGGCTGGATGGGAGAAGGGGGCTAGGACACCCGAACGAGGTGCCACAGGCCGTCGAGCACCTCTCGTTGGCCATCGAGGGGAGGGCCGCAGGGGGGAGCGCCAGAGGGGAGAGCACCGTAGGGGGGGCGAACGAGAGGCGGCTGGACGGGAGAAGGGGACTAGGGCACCCGAACGAGGTGCAGCGGGCCGTCGAGCGCCTCTCGTTGGCCATCGAGGGGAGCGCCGGAGGGGGAAGCGCCGGAGGGGGGGCGAACGAGAGGCGTTGGATGGGAGAAGGGGGTTAGGGCACCCGAACGAGGCGCCGCAGGCCGTCAAGCGCCTCTCGTTGACCGTCGAGGGGAGGGCCGCAGGGGGGGTTCACCGTAGGGGGGAGGGCCGAAGGGGTGGGGGGCCAACGAGAAGCGGCTGGACGGGAATGGGGGCTAGGGCACCCGAGCGAGTGTTAAAGATTTTTACCCTAATAGATTTCAGCTGTCCGATTTCAATCAAACATCCCATAAAATTTTATTTTTAAAAATTTTAAAAATCAAATTTTTGCAACCGATTTTTTGTTGCAAAATTTAGGAATTTTAAATTAATTTTAAATTAAATTTTGCAACCAAAAAATCGGTTGCAAAAATTTATAAAAAATTATAAAAAAATTTATAATTATCAAAAGTTTTGCATCCGATTTTTCGATTGCAAATTTTACAAAAAATTAAAATTAATTTTAATTTAAATTTTGCAACTAAAAAATTGATTACAGAATTTTAAAAACAATTTTAAAAATTTAATAATCATCTTTTTTTTTGCAACCAATTTTTTGGTTGCTAATTTTAAAAAAAAAGAAAATTAAATTTAAAAAAAAATTTGCAACCGAAAAATCGGTTAGAAAAACTTAAATAAAAAATTTAGAAAAATTATATAATTATAATTTTTTTGCAACCGAAAAACTTGGTTGCAAAATTCAAAAATAATAAAATTAAATTTTAAAAAAATCTTGCAACCAAAAAATTCGGTTACAAAATTCAAAAATAATAAAATAAAATTTAAATAATAAAAAAATTAATAATTAGATTTTTCTTGCAACCAATTTTTGGTTGCTAATTTTAAAAAAAGAAAGTTAAATTTAAAAAAAAAATTGCAACCAAAAAATCGGTTGCAAAATTTTAAATTAAAAATTTAGAAAAATTATATAATTATAATTTTTTTGCAATCAAAAAATTCGGTTGAAAAATTCAAAAATAACAAAATTAAGTTTAAAAAAAATTCTGCAACCAAAAAATTCGGTTACAAAATTCAAAAATAATAAAATAAAATTTAAATAAGATTTTACAACCAAAAAATCGGTTGCAAAGTTTTAAATAAAAATTAATTTTTTTTAATTATCATTAAAAATTTCCAACTGATTTTTTGATTACAAAATTTTATTTAAATTTTATTTTATTATTTTTGAATTTTGCAACCGAGTTTTTCGTTTGCAAAAAAAAAAAAAAATTAAAAAAATTTAAATCAATTTCTGTTTCGGTTCTGAATTTGCAACCGATTTAAATCGGTTGTTAAATTATTGAGAAAATATATCGGTTGCAAAATCGGTCATAAATATAACCAAAAAAATCGGTTGCAAAATCGTTTGCTAAAATTGATTTTTCTTATAGTGTATAACATTTATATATCTAATTTGTATGGACCCATATGCTTAAGTTAGACAAATAAAGATTCATAAGATGCATGAATTTTCGCACTTAATTAATAAGTTCAACATCTCGACACAGATATTGAGGACACATTTTGGAGTAGTCTTTTATTATTATTATTATTATTAATCTAAGAGCTAAAAATGAATAATGAGCCGGTTGTGATTACTTTTACAGACTTGCATACCTTTCTATTATAATGTATGCCAAGTGTTTCCATGATATGCAGTCATGGACATATCTTTTTAGCCCATGGCCATGATAATAACTGGTAAGTGATGCTTTAAACTTTGATTTTAGTTACAGAATACTTCTTTTGTAATGGCAACCATGCATTCCATCACCACAACGTGATAGCACGGTTAGTAAAAGCATGGTTCCGTCTCTTTTCGGTTACGGATTCGAGATACGATTTTTTTGGATGACTTGATTAAATTTTGAACTTTCGGGCGTGCGTGACTGAAAGCGGAGTGGCTGATACTTCGATACCGTAGTGGGATAAAGCTGACATATTCATCGGTTGGTGGAAAGGGTATGTAAAAAATATGCGATCCATATCGAACAATCATTTAACGGACTGGAAGCTCGATGGAGAAGCTACCCCGGAGGTTTTCTCTGCTTATTTTTTTTATTTAAAAAAAAAAAAAACCATGCATTCCATCAATCCTAAAAGCTTATAATTTTGTTTTCCATGTCTTCAAGAATCTGTCTGATCCCTCCAATCAGCAATTAAAGAAGGCCCCGTTACTTGCTATCAAGTACTGTCGCATTTTAATGGGTCAATGATGGATATGTATTGTATTAACTTATATAGACACACATTCTATTATATTATATCAATTAATAATATTATTATTATTTTTATGAATCAAAAAATGGAGAGAGTAGTTAGATTCTGGCATGATCATTTTCAGACGGTCTTCCAATTTTAATCAGGAAATGTTGGAGACGCATATCAATTGCTTCTCTGGGAGATGCTTATGCTCCGTTTCACGTTGCGTTAACTGTCGGAATACTGACGTAGAAATTAATGAACGTGATGATGCTAAAAAAATCCCTTCCACTCGAGGTACTATGAGAATTTGAATCCCGGTTAAATACGTATACGTTCTTATCCTTTTCCACTCGAGGTACCACGGGAATTTGAATCCTGGTTAAATACGTATACGTTCTTATTCTTTTCCACGCGAGGTACTATCGAGAATTTGAATCCCGGTTAAATACGTATACGTTCTTATCCTTATCCGGGAAGAGCCCCACTGCGCCGCTCCTCCCGTGCTTTCCTTACCCGTCTCGGTAGAGCCAGTCCGGGGAAGTCCGATTTTTCTCTTATATATTCATGAGTACCGATTTCTTCTCAAGTCTCGGAAGCTCCGCAGACTATCATAATAGATTTTCTGGCAATGGCTAGCCGGAGGTCACAAGTCCTCGTTCGTTCGGTGTGGGCGTACAATCTCGACGAGGAGTTCTCATTGATTCAGGCTGTTCTCCGGCAATACCGCTTTGCGGCGATCGACACCGAATTCCCCGGTTTCCTCTACCGCCCGCAGAGGCCTCGATCCCAGCTCTCCCCGGAAGAACTCTACGTTCTTCTAAAGCACAACGTGGACCACCTCCGCCTCATCCAGGTCGGCCTCACCCTCTTCGACGCCAGCGGCAACCTCCCCGACCTCGGCACCCACGGTGCCTTCTGCTATGCATGGGAGTTCAACCTCCGCGACTTCGACATACGTCGTGATCGCTACGCGCCGGAGTCTATAAGCTTCCTCACCTCCAACGGGGTAAACCTCCGCACTCTCCGCACCCATGGGATCGACTCCGGCATCTTCGCCCAGAAGCTGGTATCATCCGGCCTCCTCGTCGGGAGTGGCTTCAACGTCGAGTGGGTCACCTTCGGCGGCGCCTATGACTTCGGATACTTGATCAAGGTTCTGACCGGTCTCCCTTTGCCGGAGAGCATGGTGGATTTCACAGGTCTCTTGACGTTTTTTTTCGGCGAGAGGTTATTCGATATAAAGATTATCATGAAGTATCGCGATGGACTCCATGGAGGACTGGAGCAGGTTGCTAGAACGTTGAACGTGGTTTCGGCCGTGGGGAGACCTCACCGGGCGGGCTCCAATAGCATTCTTGCATCCCAGACCTTCCATGAGATGAGGAACAGGTTCTTTGTCGACGGCGATGTGAATCATGTAGGGCTACTGCATGGATTGCATGTTGGTTGATGATGAAGTGAAATTATATACGGTGAATACTGATCATAGCCGCGGATTTATCCCTCTCCCCTTCTTTTTATCAAAAAAAAAAAAAAAAAAAATTACTGATCACCGATGGTGATTAAGGTAAGGTATACATACGTGGTCTTCGTTCTTCACCGGGCTAGGCTGGTCGTTCTTCTCCGGGCTAGGCTGCTTCCTCTTCTTCTTCCCCTAGTTATATGTTTTTTTCTTTTTTTTTTTTTATTGGAAGAAACCCATGGATATCCAAGGTTCCATGCATGGTGATGCCATCCGGTGCAATTTTTTTTTTATCCGAGGTGGAATGAGCGGAACATACAAAATCATATACCTTGTAATCATCAATTTTTATAATAAAGATTTTGCATCATTCTGCTCATGGATATATATGAACGGATCGAACCATATAAAAAAAAATTATATACTTTTATTTTTTTTATTTCATTATTATCCTTGCTTCTCGTAACAAACATGGTTAATATTAGATCTGTATCGAGTCCTCGAGTTTTCTGCACTACGTACTTTGACTCCAATTGCTAGTCATATTTAGCAATCCTATTTAACAAAAATTCATCCAAGTCAATTTCAAGCTTTTACCCCTACCAGAATTCTTTTGTACAGATCTTTATTTTCATTCTATCTATTTATTAAAATTATATGTTTAACAAATTCTATTAGAATTATTATTATTTTCATTATTCTCTGTCTTTACAAGAATTTTTCTGTCTTGACAATTTTTTTTATTTTCACGGATCTTTATTTTCTTCCTATCTATTTATTAAAAATATATTTTTAATGGACAGTTTCTACTTATCTTATTTCCGATTTTATTAGAATCATTATCTTTTTTATTATTCTCTATGGTATACTTGAAATCTAGTTTTTTTTTTTTTATAAAAAAAAAAAAGAGGCATCAAATTTTTCCTTATCGTTGTTGATATTCCTCCAGGCTGTGTTTGGTTGCGGAATAGGGGATCGAATAAGGGGATTATTCCTCTTATTCTCCCAAACAGCTCTAAATTCGAGGAAGAATAACAAGGATTTCTTATTCCGGTCAAACGAGGTTATTCCCGAATTTGTATTCCACGGTTCCTCGTGGAATTACACAATTCTTGTTTCCAGATTACAGGGACAGCTCTATCTTTGGTCTAGGTTTTATCCAGAAGGTTCTTTCTCCCCTCCTGAAGCCAACAGTCGAACCCTCGCTTTCATCTCTCCCTCCGTTCTTCTCTCCCTCCGTTCTCCTCTCCGTTCTCCGGGCTTTCCCCTCGGCGTCCAAGATCCATCGAAGTACCTGTACGTCGCTTGAAATAAGCTATTTTTCCATCTCATTTGATCTTTTCTTTTTCATTTCATTATCTTTTCTGGAGATCTGTACTTCCTGTACGTCGCTTGAGATAAGCCATTTTTCCATCTCATTTGATCTTTTTCCTTTTCATTTCATTATCTTTTCTGGAGATATGCTGGGAAGGAGACTACACGAGGAGCATTCCATCAATCTTTGGGAACTTCAAAATTTTGGTATTTCATTGGTTGCGTACTTCTATTCCTTGACCCATTTTTCCATCTCCTTCTTCTCCTTCGTGTTTAAAATTTTCTTTACTTTTTTTCTTTTGCTATTTCATTTCTCCTGTCATTCATTTTCTCTGTCTCTTGCTCATTCTTCTTCTGAACTTTTCTTTTTCAAAAGTTGTCATCTTTTATAAGCTATAACAAAGTGAAATAGAATCTTGAAAGTCAAAAGCCCTGGATTTGACATGGGACTTGAAATTGTATTACCAAATACTTATATTTAGATGTTTTATAGATGTGCCTTATTGTCTTTCTTTTTATTCTCTCTGGATGGTTTCTTGTGTTTCTTTTCCAGCCTTAATTATTGTAATTTATAAGGGAGGTCGCAGGGAAAACTTGTAATTTAAGGACTCTTTATTCGACAAAGATCCAAACCTCTATAATTAAATCTTCATGTTTGAATACTTTATATAGTCTTTCTAGCCTTTAGGTGGCCTCAAACTTGCATTCTTTTGGTTGTTTGACTGTCTGAAGCATATAGACTATATCTTATTTGTCACTAGTGGTTTGATATATTTGTTTTATTTGAAAATTAAGTCGCTTTGATTCTTGATGAATTTTGTATCATGTTGATATTCTTTCTATCTTATGGTATTATTCCTTCATCCCTTTGTTTTTCTCAACTTCTTGTGCCTTGATTTTGTGTTTCGTCTACTGTGATTTTTTGTTTAATTTATCTTCTTTCCTTGCACCTAATATTTGTTATTTTTTAATTATTTTAGAAAGTTGGGGAGGAGGTGAGAAACCTTCCCTTCGTATGATATACATTTAAGAACATAAATGTACATTATAAATTATTTTGTCATAACCCATGCAGCATGTTTTTCCTCTTATCAATTAATCTATATTTTTATATCTTGTTTTTGGCACCCAACAAAACTAATCTTCAATGAGAGTTCATATTTACAAGCTTCTTCGTTTATTAGTACCTCAAAGCAATTCTCCGGCATCGCAGTCCACATGAAAACCTTAGGGACCACCTAAACATTAATAATGTTTAGCAAAAAGTGCAGCTCTATAATGTTCTATAGTACTTCATATTATTGTATGATACTCATTAATGACTCCACCTAGGGTTTATGAACTTGTATTTGGACGTTTTCTCCTTCTGTTTCTGAGCATTTGTTTGGTTTATGTTACATTATTTGGTGGTTGATATATGTTTTGATAGAAATCCTAGGCTGATAGTTGGGATGGTATGAGAGAGATCTTGTTTTTGGTCTTCCCTATTATTCAAAGTTAACATATTTACATGATATTTGCTTGTAGTAATTTATCTGACGAATGTTTCTTGGATTAAAGTTACAATTGTTTTTAAAATATCCAAATCATGTGATAAGAGTGAACACGATGTTGGAGGTTCCTCACGTCGAAGGGCACCTAATTGGACGGATTCCCTCGACATGATCATGATTGCTTTAATGCGGCAAGAATATGATGAAGGTAATTATATAAATAGAACCTTCACAAAGGATACTTGGAAAAAGATGATCTTGTCTTTTAATCAACAAATAAGGAAGAGTTTCACGTACCCCAACCCGAAGAACAGGCTGAAGGTCCTCAAAAAAATCTTCAATATGTATTTCAACCTGGCTAATCGATCGGGTTGGGGCTGGGATCCTGTACTGAAGGTGCCTACTCCCGGTGATGAATAGATGTGGGAGGAGATTATTGTGGTGAGTGCTTTGTAGCTAATACCATTTTAACTAAGTGTTAAGCATATCAATTTATCTAGTTAACACATACACCTATATGACGTACATGTGAACAAAGCTTATGCCCGCATTAAAGATAAGCCTTTCCCTATCTATGAAGATCTAGAGATCTTGTTCTCTAGAAGCACAGCCATCGGTAAGCGCGGGGCCACATCTGTTTTACCGGAAGGTGTATCGGATAATTCAACATTCGATGATGGAAGACAGACGACAAACTTTGATTCCTTGTATATCAGGCAGTCCTCACAAAATACTGACCATGTATCTGCTGCTTCATTGTATCGTTTGGAAGATTTTGATGAAAGTAAGTCAGATGAAGCACCCAACAGCCCGCCCGCATGTACCTCGACACCCATAACTGAACCAGTTTCTGAAGGACGGCCTTCCTCTTCTAGCAAAAAGAGTAAGAGGTCAAATTTCCAAACTGGTAGGTCATGTCGATCTCGGATTAGTAGTGATGCAAGTGATGCACTACAAGAGATCACTGAATAAGGAAGAAGAAGATTTGAAATTGCAAACGAGCTTCTACGTAGAGAGAAGCTTGGTAGGCCAAATGTTTATTCTATTGCTCAATGCATGGCTAAGTTAGAGAGTTTACCCAAAATTACACCTGAATGCATAATAGGTGCATTTGAAAATTTCAAAAATGAGGATAATCGATGGTTCTTTATGAACTATGATGGGCATGTTTTGGATGCATGGCTTCGACGACAACTGTCCGAATTTAATCAAGGCCCTAGATCGATGCAAGCTTCTCCTGCATCAAATGTCTATGTCCCAAACTTTTACACTCCCAATCCCATGCATGATATCCACACTGCCCCAAATTTTTTTATGAATCCGTCTATGAATCCAAACATTCACTCTGCACCATAAATGTTTACTTCGACTTCTATGCATTCAGGAATTCAAGGTGGTACACCATCATTCATGGACCAAGTTTTTAGGGCTAGTACTAGAGGTAGCCCAAGTGCAGCTCATTCAACATCTCCTGAACACAGCTTGCAATTTTTCGGTACAAGCTCTTCTGCACCACGAAATCAGTCTGATGACACTTACATACATGGTTGATGGATGACATACTATGTTTCTATGTCTGTTGAAGTTAACATTTTCCTTAACTACTTTAAAGTTACATATGCTTAAACGACTTATTATTATAAGTGTTTTATGTTTGTATTGCTATTTTTATGTTTAATTAAATGTTCTACATTTGTGTATGCTGTTATGTCATCTTCATAGGATATATGTATGTGTATCTTTTTGGCCTTAATATCAATAAAATAGTACTTAAATCTTTCATTTCGTATTTCTATATTTGTTTCTTTATAATTTATTCCCGGCAATTCAAATTATTCTATTAGTTTTAATGCTTATGGATTGATGATATAAATTATAGAGGAAGTATATTTTATATTTCCATTTCTAATCCCAAGTATTTTATTTAGATGTCTCTCTCGAATCAGCTATTGCAATTCATTATTGATGAGGAAGATTTTTGGGATGATGTTGTAATGACATTGTTAAGTACTGAACTTATTCAATTGGAGGATTATAATATACATTACAGGAGATCATGTCGAACTCGTCCATTTTCAGGTCACAATTTGATTACAGATATTATGAGTGGTCATCCTAACCGGGGTTACTCTCATTTTTGAATGACAAATAATATGTTCCAACAATTAGAATAACTGCTTGTCTCACGAGGAGTTATAAGTGGCACTCGAAACGTAACCTCTACCGAATAATTGGCTTTCTTTTTGTACTGCGTAGGGCATGGGGTCAGTAATAGAGTTTTGTCTGAAACTTTCCAACATTCAGGTGAGACGATATCGAGATACTTTAACAAAGTTCTTAAAGGGATTTGTTCCCTAAAGCATGATTTCATAGTTCAACCATCTGATGATGTGGGTGTGCATCCAAGAATCCGTGATAACAACCTCTTATATCCATACTTCTTGATATAATTCAAAGCTTTATCTTATTACTATTGCTACATTATATTCGTGATTTGATTTACTTTGGGTATGTGTCATCAAAGAATGCTGTAGGCGTGATTTGATAACATGCATATTTTGCGTTGGTGTGTGGAGTCTGGTGGTTTCATGATATCTGAAGGTATCAAATGCCTTACGAATATTTAATTTCATGGGATATCGTTGACACTGTCATTGAGTTAATATAAACGAATTATACGTTTCAGAAAAATATTACCTTGTTGACTCTGGATATATGAATACCAATAAGTTCCTGGCTCCTTATCGGGGAAAAAGGTACCACATGAGTACATTCAACAATTCTCAAACTCGACGATATTCAAACAATTGAGATCTATACAACCATAGACATGCACAATTACGCAATTGTGTAGAGAATGCCTTTGGAATTTTGAAGAAATATTTTAAAATTTTGAGGACTGCTATACCGTTTCCATTCAAGGTACAGAAGCGGATCGTAATGGCTTGTTGCATTATTCATAATTTCATAAGATGCAACCGGGGTAATGACAAGTACTTCAACATGTCATTAGCACCAATGCCTCCTGATCATGACGAGGATGACATAGATCCTTTGCTAATTATCGGTGATGATGAATGTCGTAGAGGGGAAGATCTACGTAATTCCATATCAAATAGACTATGGGTTGATCATCTACACCGGGGTATGTGCAAATGAACATAAAGCAAATGACATACCTTTTTACCCCTAAACATTGTGATTTATTTGATAAATTGTTTGGTACTAACTGTTGTTAATTTATATTACAACACTATGTACAAAGTGATGTTATTTTTTTGTTATACAGGAAGGCGAGTTCCTCGTTAAGTACCTCCAGTAATGACATCTGGAATGTATTATGTGATTTTTGAGGGTCGTCGAAGGGGAGTTTATGACTCAGGGGCTGAATGTCAATGTGAAGTTTCTGGTTACAACCATGCGTTATATAAAAAGTTTAGGACACAATCAGAGGCATTCGATGCATTTGACAGATATGTACGAGGTTTTAACAATCCTGCTCTACATGAATATGCTATCAATGAGGTTGAGGCAGACAACATTCATCATGACAGGGGCAATAATGGTCACTCGTGATTTGCCCTAATGTTTGTTGTAGTACTTGCCATCCTCATAGGCTATATGCTAGGCTTGCTGACATGTGTTGCTAAATGAAACTAGGATGTTATGGATTATTTATATTATATTATTAAGACGTGTTAATGTTTGTTGTATGTTGCATTTTGTTGTGTACATAAAGTATTGCTATATTTTTATCGTTTGCATAAAGTATTGATATGTTTCTCTTGTATGCCAATCATGTTGAAAGGTTTCAGGTGAGTCCGATATATTATTTTGAAGTTTCTGGTTTTATGAAAGGAAAAGATGTGGGGCTGCCTATTGATGGAGCATGGCATGGAGATAATAGTTCACCCTAATATTGGTTATTTCTACATACTATTGTAGCCGCGATGCTCTAAGTCATATCAATTTTGAATGTATCGAGCCATCTTTTCCAATCTACATACTTCTTGGTTTTTACAATTTATATTTTGTTATTTGATATTCGTTCGATTTATGGAATGTGGCAATGATGATGGGCTGTCTATGGATGAAGCATTGCCAGGAGACAATAGTGATACCATGTATCCAGGTTTGTTACTATTATAGCCGCAATACTTCATTGACGAGGATTCCGCATGTTGCTGAGCCACAAATTCAATTTGCCATTGTAAGGCATTACTAAAGTGGCAGCCCTTAAAGTCCCGCTATATTGAGCTTCCTTGTATTGTTTGATTGTAAATATGTACATGATTTTTTAACTAAGGCAATGATGATGGGCTGTCTATTGATTGATTGAGCATTGCTGGGAGGCAGGAGTGGAATTACACATTTGTTGTTTCCACATATCTTGTAACCGTGATGCTCGATTGAGATTACATTCGCTATCCTGAGCCATTTTTCTTATATATATATTTTGTACTAGTACTAATAATAGTAGCTTTCAGGTTGCTATACTTAAATTCACAGTAGCCCTTATCGTTTCAGAATTTTGAAGTTTTATATGGATTATAGATGTTTTTTACTATCCTTGTTAAAGTATTTTGTTCATTATGTACTTCATGTATTATCATTATGTTCATTTGGTTCCTGTCGTGCCACTTTGACTGGTAGAGGCCGTGCCACCACTATACATGCCGTGCCACTTTGACTGGTGGGTCAAGTTCTGTTGGTTTTAAGGTATGACTTTCATGGATAGACATGTATACATGCTAATTACTCTGCCCTAATGTGTATTAGAACCTTGCTTCAGTTTCATAGGTTTGTATATAAACGAATATAGAATATGTTAAAATTACTTCATTTGGTTGAGGTTTCTCTATTCATGTTTAACATGCTATAACTTTTTGAGGCAATTAAAAAGGTTGAGCTTGATTTCCAAAGCGGGATATGGGAGTCTGTGTATGAACTTGCACGGGATCTAATTTCCAAAGCGGGACATGGGAGCTTAATTTCTTCTAAATTCTGATAAATATTCTATATATTATTTTCTTATTTCAGATTGTACTGGCTTTAATCTATTGAAAGAGCTATTTTTTAAGCTGTAGTTACCATACTGATTGTTGAATGATGATATAATGCAGGCCGGAACATGGATATAAATTGATGTTTTGACTGACTGTAGCTGTTGAAATTGTCAGAGTATGAAATCCATCCTAGACCAATCTTTGATCATGCGACTATGATTAAATCGTTATTTTCTGATCAGTAGTATGATGGTGTTGAATTAGGTGACTACCCGATCTCTTTGGTATATTTATTTTGAGTAAAACATTGTGGCCTAGCCTAGTCCAATCTGAATTCCAGTGAAGAACAGGATAAAAATAGAAACTTACTTTCCATTACCAAGTGACAAGAAATTGCAAGCTAACATGCAATTTATACAAAATCTCTATAGTAGCTGATTGAGCATAATACATAGGAATTAAGAGGCACATGACCTTACACTCCTTGAATCTTGTAAAAAATCCATGCAAATACTTCTTTCCTAATCTCAATGTGAGTTTATCATGCTTGAGGTAGACGTACACCATCCTAAGTTGAACCCTCCCTGCATAAATCCAAATAGGTGCAATTCAAACATCCATAAGGTCTATTAATGTAAAGGAGTTCAGAACATTCAAAAGTTAGGTACTTCTAACATATTTTAAGGAAGAAGATTTAGTAAATGCTAAAGTACATGTGAATAAGGCACTAAAAAGTAATTGTTGCTATCAACTCTTACCAGAGAGCATACGAATTAGGAGTTCAGTTCCTCAAGCAAGAATCTTCTGGTCCTCAGAAGAATTCTTACAAGCCTCTGCTCTTAGCTTGAGTGTTGTAGCTCCTCTTAGACCTATACCCATCAGATATATTGAGGCAAATTGAGGGAAAAAACAACACAGCTTTCTAGTCTAGTCTTGATTAAGTTAAAATATTACATTTGTGAATGTGTTTTCATGTACTAAGTTAGAGCCATGAGATTTTCCTATTTTTAAGAGACATTTTGGTTGCTAGAAGTGGAAGTCAAAGAGGGGATGGTTAAAAGAATGGAACAAACAAAAATCTATGAACACAAAAAATGCATCTCCAAGCATATATCATCCTAAGACAATTTCGGTATATTATGAAAAGGAACATTTGAATGCAAAATCACTTCTTTTCTTGTTTCCTTTTTTGATGTCATTTGCATTGTCCTCTTGATAATCCTGTTGCTAATAATCCTATTTTAGTCGATAGTTTCAGATAGTTTAAATATTTTCCAACTTTTTCGAACACAGCTTCTTCATGTTGTGTGACGAGGTATGTTTATACGCATGATTTGGGATGTTCTGTGTTGGTTATGGCGATGATGATGGGCTGCCTGTTGATTGAGCATTGCTGGGAGGCAGGAGTGGAACTTCACATTGGTTGTTTTCCTCTTGTAGCCATGATGCTCAAGTGAATACTTTCGCTTCCCCGAGCCAAAATTTGTAACTATATATTGTAACAACTACTTAAGGCAACTGCAAAGTTCTTTGTTTATATTGTTGGCAGCCCTTATTGTTTCAGTATGTTGACAAACGTATGTTCCAGGATGGTTCGGGATGTTTGACGTGTTAGTGCACTGTATGGATTCTTCATACAATAATTTATGATGATGTTCTTGATGTTCCATACTGTGTTTCAGTTGTTAGTGCATTGTATCGCTTATTGGTATTATGGTTTATGTGATGTTCGTCATGTTGCAGGATGTTTCAATTGTTAGTGCATTGTATGGCTTCTCGTTATTGCGGTTTATGATGATGTTCTTGATGTTCCAGGATGTTTCAGTTGTTAGTATATTGTATCGCTTGTTGGTATTATGGTTTACGATGATGTTCATGTTGCAGGATGTTTTAATTGTTAGTGTATTTTATGGCATCCTGTTATTATGGTTTATGATGATGTTCTTGATGTTCCAGGATGTTTCAGTTGTTAAGTTATATGTATCGCTTGTTGGTGTTATGGTTTATGATGATAGGCAGGTGTGCTTCTATAATGTTCAAGTGACTATGTGTCATTCAAGTTCTTTATTTCCATAAGGTATATATTATTTGTGTGGAAATGATGATAGGCAGCCTAATGATTGAGCATTGCTTGGAAGCAGGAGTGGAAAGGCGACATTTGTTGTTTTCCTCTTGTTGTCGTGGTGCTCAAATGAGATTACATTCGCTGTCCTGAGCCATTTTTCTAAAATATATGTTTGTACTATTTTATATTTTGGCAGATGATGTGTGCTATGCTTATATTCTTGGCAGGCCTTAATGGCCGTTCACCAAGATTGTTATGTTGCCATGTCAAATTTCAGATTACTTTTATCGATTGTCATAATGAAATTTTATTGCACAGGTTTGGTATTTCATATATCTGAATTCAAGTAGTTTATGTGAATTGTATATTTTACACTATTGACAAGCATTTATTGTTAAAGGTAACTGTTTATCTTTTGTTACAGGAGATATAATACTTCAAAATGGTCTGTGGAGCAGTTTGCATAACAACAGTTTATTATTGGTTGGTGCTGATGATTAAGGATTGAAGTGCAGCGCGTGACTGTTTTGCTAGTTAATTGTATCATTTTTTTTAGACTTGTGGGAACTCAGGTTCATTTGTGTATTGTCTGGGCATGTATATTATATTCGTGTTCTTATAAAAAGTACTCACCTTTCATAATTTATTATGATAATTTAGATTAATAATAAAATAGGTACTTTTGACGTGGATATTGCATAGTTTGCTCGTATCACAGGATATTTTTTACTTGTATTATAAGATATCTGAATTGTATATATGTCCTTGCATACGTAATTTAATTTAAAAACTCAAAAGTCAAATAATTGCGGCATGTATTGCACGTAGTGTTGAATAATTACTGCTTCTATTGTAAAATATATTATTTTGGCAGGGATTCATGTAGGTCATTTATTTGTGCATTAACTGATGAACCTGTTTTTTAATAATGTCCACTGCGAAATTGTCTTATTAATCTGATTTAAATAGATTTATTAGTGCTTTTCATAGATATAAAAAATAATTCAAATAGGATAATGAATGGTTACTGGATCATAATAATAAATTAAATAATATTTATTGTTGTAGCGATATTAATTTAATATGTTCTAATAATCAATTAATTTATATAACATCATTTTAATACATCATAATTTAAATTTAATATTAATAAATTTATTTTTAATTTAATATTTATATACACCATACTAATAAATTATTTGGTATAACATCTTATTAATAGATCATATTATAAAATTATTATTAATATAATACTATATTTACTTAAATATAAAATTAAAAAAGAATTTTATAATTCATTTTATATTAATATTTGAGTAGGGGTATTTTTGGGATTTCAAAAAATTCCTCCCCTATTCTTGGTGGAATACAGGCTTATTTACATCTCATCCAAACACCATTTAGAATAACACCGCATTAATTGCACTGAAATAAAATGGAATAACGGATTTTCATCCAAACAGAAATTGAGAATAATAACAAGAATAAGCTATTCTTAAAGAATACAAATTCATATTCTCAGTATAACTTTTTACCAACCAAACACTATCCCAAGGATTAATTAGGTTTAAAGTGAATCCAATAGCAGACATAGAGATCCTCCCGTAACTAGGGCTTTTAAAAATTTTTGGATCGAATCCAGGCATATTCCTTTGGTCCAAAAATTAAATGGACTCTATTTTACAGCCCTAAGACTAGTCAAATATGCTTAAAATTTCATCCGCAGTCTGAACCAATTTTAGGCCGGCCCGAAATTTATTGAGCTGGCCCAGCCTAGTTCTAAATAATGGGCTTTTGGACCGATCCATTTCCAGCTCTACCCAGACAGAGCCTAGACGATATAGAGTTCAGCCACCGGCACCAGCAAAGTTCAGTTCACCGGCTGCACAGCCACCACCTTCGATGCCTTCAGCAGCGCCGCCCTCACCGCCCCATCGCGTCGCGCCGGGCCCACCACCGCAGCCCCTGCCCACCCTGGCAGGGGCACCCTCTCCATCTCCAGCACAATCCTCGCCGGCGACACGGCCCAGTCCAGCCCGGCAGAGAACACGAAGTCGAACTCCGCCCACCGGAACGGCAGCCCGACGCATCCCTCCATCGCCCCCACCGTTGGAACCACCCCCATCCTCTTCATCGCCGCCTCCGCGGCTGCCGGCCCGGAGCCGCAGCCGATGCAGAGGGCGCGGTCGCCGGGCCGGAGCCACTTCCGGGCCATTAGATCCAATACCACGTCATCGAACATGGGGGCTGGGAGGGAGGTGCCGGAGGTGATGGGCGCGCCATCGCAATCGTCGAAGGTGGGGTAGATCTCCCGAAGGGATGCGAGAATGGGGAGAACGGTGAAGGTGGCGGAGACGAGAAAGATCTTGATCACGAGGGATCGACATATTAGATGATGGCAGACGTCGAGCTCGAACCTTCCCATAGGGGAAGCTCGGGTTTGTGTTAGGGTTTCTCACCAGATGAATTAGGGTTTCTGGAGGGCTGAGGGGTGGGGATTAGCGGGTACACAAGCGGGAGGAGGTATGGTTACAGAGGAGGGGCGGTGGCGGCGAGGGAATAAGCGGTGCGAGATATTCATAGGAGGGAAGAGGCCGGAGTGGAGGAGGCGGAGATGGGGGTCGTGGTGGAGGGAGGCGTTTCGTTTGTTAATGTGGAGCATGAAGAACAACCCCTCAATGGCATGCTGTCGAAATTACAAAGATGCCACGTCGGTCCACCTGCCAACTGTGTGTCCATTGTTATGGCCACTAATTTAAAAAAAAAAAAAAAAAAAAAAGCCTAGGTCGCCGGATTTTTTTTTATAATGTTTTTTTAAAAAAACATACGGAAATAGCGTAACTTTAAATAAATTTACCAAAATACCGTTATTTCAGCACATGTTTTTTTTAAAATTTTTTTATCGCATTCTTTGATGATGAGATGAATAAAAGCAAAGGACGCAGGTTCCTGCATCTTCTTGCTAAAAACCCGGGTAAAATATGCATTTTTAATGAAAAAAATCAAATAAAATCTGGATCTTTAAATTACAACATAATAAAATTTAAAAAATATAATAAAATTTAAAATAATATAATAAAATATTTAAAATAATAAAATAAAATAAAAAATATTTAAAATAATATAATAAAATTATAATATATAAAATAATATAATAAAATTTAAAATTTAAAATTTTAAAAAAATTAAAAGAAGTTGCAGGTAGAGTGAAGCTACCGGTCTGGGCGCCGGTCTTGCCACCGGTCCTGTTACCGGTTTGGTCGCTAGTCCGACCAAAGGTCTGGCCGCTGGTCCGACCAGGGGTTCGGCCATCGGTCCGGCAGCCAGTCTGGCCACTAAATCTGATCACCGGTCTGGATACCAATCCTGTCCGGTGGCCAGATCGATTGCCAATCTAGCCGCCGATCCGGTCATCGATACGACCAGGGATCCGACCACCAGTCCGGTAGTCGATCTGATCATCAGGCTGGTAGCCGGTCTGGCCATCGGTCCTGTCATTGATTCAGCCATCGATCCGACCACGGGTCCGGTCGCTGGTCCGATCGCCGGTCCGATCGCCGATCCTACACCGGTCCGGTCGTTGGTCCTGCAATGGTCCGGTTGTTGGTCCTGCACCGGTCCGATCGCCAGTCCGATTAGGGGTTCAGTCACCGGTCCGATCACCAATCCAATCATCAGTCTAACTAAATTATAAATTTTATATAATGTTTGTTTCTGGTTTGGAAGATCGGTGGCAGGACAGGTGGCTAGACCGATGGCAAGACCGGCGGCTAGACAGGTGACAGGACTGGCATCAGAACCGGTAGCAGGATCGGCATCCAGACCGATGGCAAGATCGGTGGCCGGATTAGTGGCTAGATTGATGACCGAACCAGCTATCAGACCCCCTATCGAATTGGTGGCTGGACCCCTTGTCGGACTAGTGGCAAGACCGGCATCCGGATCGGTGGCAGGACTGGCGGCCGGATCGATGGCAGGATTGATGGCTAGATTGGCAACCGGTCTAGCCACCGAACAAGACCGGCATTCGGACCGGTGGCAGGTTGCTGGATTGGTGGCAAGACCGATGGCCATATTTGTGGCCAAACCGGCTACCGGATCGATGGCCAGACCCATGGTCGAACCGGTGGCCAGATCCCTGATCGGACTAGTAACCGGATTGGTGGCAGGACCGGCGCCCAAACCGGTGGCTTCACTTTACCTGCGGCTTCTTTTATTTTTTTTAATTTTTAATTTTATTATATTATTTTAAATATTTTAAATATTATAATTTTATTATATTATTCTAAATATTTTTTAATTTTATCATATTATTTTAAAAATCTTATTATGGTATTTTAAATTTTATTATATTTTTTAATTTTATTATTTTAAAATTTAAAGATCCAGATTTTATGGTGTTTTTTTTATTAAAAACGTAGGTTCTACCTGCATTTTTAGTGGGAAGACGTAGGTAGAGCCTGCAATCTTTTGTTTTTACCCATCCCATCATCAGAGTACATGGCAAAAAAATTAAAGAAAAAAATACGTGGATGAAACAACGGTATTTTGATAAATTTGTTTAAAGTTATGCTATTTCAGTATTTTTTTTAAAAAAAACATTATTTACAAAAAAAAAACCCGTGGTCGCCTCCCTTCTCCTCTAATGGTGGGACCCATCATCCAAAGAATCGCCCACTACCTCTATGGGGTAGTGCGGTTGGTAAAGGCTTGGCTCCCCTTGCTTGGTCACGGGTTTAAGGAATGATCTCGTGGATGACTCGATTAAAATTCTGGAATTTCTGGGTGCATGTGACTGGGAGGTGGACCAGCTGATACTTCGACGTTGTAGAGGGGCTAGGCTGATGTACTCACCGATTCGAGTAAACTCCGGAGGTTGGGGAAGGTATGCAGAAATTTACGGCCTATATCGAATAAAAGCCTAGCGGGCTGGGGGTCAAAATGGGGTGCTACACCGGGGTAAAACCCCCCACCCTTTCTTCTATCAAAAAAAAAAAATCGCCCACTGACTTTCGGATTGCATGCAGCTTTTAAAAAATAATTTAATTAATCAAATTAATTATAATAAAAATAAAAAAACCTACTCTAAACCGGTATAATAGAAATCAATCGTAAACATATACTATAGATATGTAAATAAAAAGAAAACTATTTAGAATCCTATCACGCTACTCCATTTTTATCGGATCAGATCTGGTAAAAAATTATGGATTCTACTAAAGCCATGCAAGTACTCAGCCTCGCTTAGGATCCATTTGGAGATAACCTAATCGAAGCCCTCAAACTGTCAAAGTGCTGTCACCTTTGCAGGCCTCACTTCGATAGTTGGATAAAATCATCTTTTCTTCTATTCTTTTTCTTTATACTAGAAATCCAAGAAAGAAGAATTGATCTTTTCTTAAGAGATCAAGAGAAAATAGCAAAATCAAGAGGAGGAGGATGAAAGAGGGTGATCAAAAATTCTCTCTCTCTCTCATATTATGGATGGTGGAATAGAAAGAAGCATAGGCACACTACAACGGAACCCTAAATCCCCAACGGTTTTATCTCGATGCTTTTGAAAAGCGTTGGGAGCTCCCACATACCCGCCGACGCTTTTTGAAAGCGTTGGCATCTTCCGATACTTTTAAGCGTCGCCGGACTTCAAGAATTTAACGACACTTATAAGCGTTGCCGCCTGCAAACCCGCCGACACTTTTAGAAAGTGTCGTCATCTTCCGATGCTTAGAAGCATCGCTGGAAAAAGCATCGGCAGGTTTCATTTCCCCCCCCCCCCACCCGAGCCCTAGTTTTCATTCTCCTCAGCCGCTGTTGCCCGAACCCCGTCTTTCTTCCTCCTCCCTCTCCCTGCTCCTTCATCTTCGACGGTTACTTTCGGTCCCTCGTCGCTGAAGCTCGCTCTCCGGCGCCTTCGTCTCCGTCGCATTGCACCTAAACCCACCCAGCTTCACTCGTCCGGTTATCTATAAGTAATTTCTTAATTTCCTTGGGTTAATTTTTTTTTTTTTTGCCATTTTAGGGTATATTCAAGTAGGGTATATATGTAGTTACATGATTGTCCTGTTCAAAGTAGTTCTAACAAATATATCTATGGATATCTTGCAAATTTGTTGTAGTGTAATAAGTATAACGTTGGCATTTCTTTGAGTAAGAATTACTTGGATGATTGGTTTGATTGATAGATGGTAGAAATGTAACCGAAGATAGTCAAGCATGGTAAAGTGGAGTGTGAAGAACACTAAGCGGTTGATTTAATATTTGATTTTTTTTTTTTTTTTTGAGCAATTGATTTGGTGCTTGATGTATAAAGCAGTCTAACTTTTATAGTTTTTTTATGAGAATCTTGAGTTAAGTATAGGCATCTATGGTTTTCCTTTTCCTTTTGTGTCAAAGGCATGAAGGCCTAAAATGAAACCTTTAATTGTTTAATATATAATATGTCATCCACCATGGTTACATGTAACATGGAAGGTTAGCATCTGGATGCTCCGAAGTATGAAGTATCACATTGATAATGACACTATAATGCCTTGGTATGTCTTGTAATTGATAGAAGGGACACTACATGCTGAGTGTGGTGGAAAGAAGTGGTTCACAATATGGGTGCAACATTGATCTAGGTTTGGGATTCCTTGATAGCCATTTCCTAGATAAATATTTTATAATAGTTTTGTTAGACCTGGATCAAATATTCACCCAGCCAAGGGTTTGAGTCATTGGATCATCAGCTAAACCATTGCTCAACTATTAGAGCATTTATATACTTAAAAATTAAATAATTATAATAATTACATAAATACACATTAGGTTAAGTACGATAGATTAGCCTCGTGTAAAAAAACTCATACAAGGCCTTTTAAGATGCAATTTGATTATTTCAGTAGCAACACCATTTAACAATTATATTAACTCATGTTGGCATCGAAAAGAGGCTCTACTTTGGTACCTTAATTGGTTCCCATGGTTGAGCAATTAAACCATCGGTTTTCAATGATGGTATGGAAGGGATAATCTTTCTGCCATGTTGAGGGTTAAGAATCTCCCTCTTTTTCTTCCCTCGTCTCCCTCAGCAAGAGTGCTGATGGTTTGCCAAATTGGAAACTGTATGTACATGCACGAAAATAGTACGCGCTTCATGTATTAGTTTGTCAGACAGTATGTAAGGTTATCCCCATCCATGCATAGCCCAAATATATTCAATGCGAACAAAGTAGTACCTCACATGTTTTGTACTTCACTATGTTATTCTGTTCTTACATTAGATTTGAGTTTATGGTTTTCAAAAAGTCGTCTTGATTCTTCTAAAGTCATATATTATACTAGTCCAAGTACAGGAGCCAGAGTTCAAGCTTAAATAACTTGATAATTGCACATCACTAAGAAAAATATGCTTTACCTGTTTTGTTGTTTTTTCTTATCAAGTGCTTGACTGCTTGGAGATTAAAGAAACTCTGTAATAAATCGCTAAATTGGTTTAAGGTTTGTATATGGAGGCTATGATGATTATGCGATGTATGTTTGGCTGATTCAACTATTTCTAATGGCAACAATCTTGGATGGCCTTCTTTTGTAGGCAACCGATTGTAATCGTTTTGATTTAGTTGTAGATTAAATAGTATATAACTGAGCTTCCTCCTTATTTTTTATTATTTATTATTCTTTTCATTAGTAGATTATTTCTGTTTATTTATAAATTTCTTGGTATATACCTGCATCTTACTGAACATGTTATGCTTTAAGGTTAGTTTTATTATTTCAAATCTTTGATTTCAATACCATCTGTAGCTTTGTTACGATCAATTATGATTTTTTATATATTTTTTTAAAAACTTGCATTGCATTGAAACATAGACCCGTCAATTGGTTAAAGTACATATTCTACAGGATCCATACAATTATTTAATTTTTGTACGGATAGGATAAATATGTACAGTGGTCAATTGAATGTCCAGTTTGGATAGTTTGAGAATTGCAAATAATTTTATAGGTGCTTACAGTAATCAAACAGTACGGATAGAGTTCCAGATATATTTCGGATAGCATTTTCTTTTAGTTCTCATCATACATATTTATTTGTATGGGAAGAACTAAGGGAAAATGCTACCAAATTTTTTCTGAAACTTCTATTGCGTATCCTTTGGTTACTGTAAATGACCTATATAATTAATACAATTCTTGAATGGGATAGGATCTCTTTATCTATTAGTTAGTGATAGGGTGCATTTAATAATACTGTAATTGATATATTGAATAAACTTAGTTTAAATTTATTCTATTCTTATAAATATTTGTTTATTTCAGTTAGTTTTATCTTACAATGGATAAGAGTTGGATAACTAAACCGAGGAATAGCAAAGAATATCTGGATGGAGTACAAAATTTTATTAAATTTGATATGGAGAGAAGTAGTATCAATGAAAAGATTTTAGTCCGTGATGTATGGCAGTTACCTGAGGGCGAGAGGATAGTGATAGAGTACAACAAGCTAGAGCAGCCTATTAAGAAAGCTGCTAGCTTGTTGACTATCTTTCTGGGGATAGTAGCACTATGGGGTCAGCTATGTCCCCTGAATTATTCGAAGTGGAATGACATGCTTCCTGCTTATAAAGTAGAGATGCTTCAAATTGTACAGGTAAAAAAATTGATATATTATTTTATATCTTAGGTTTTTAATAGTTGAATTGCTTATTTCATTTAATACATATTTTATTGTTTATTTAAATTGTAGAGCAAGTTCGTTCTCCCTCCAGATACTTCTGATTTTGTGCTTAAGTCTTTCAATCACAAGTGAAAAGAATATAGGGCGAAGTTGAAGGGAAACTACATGCGAGAGGGTAGGACAGAGGAGCAGGTTGCAGCTACCTGTCCTCCTGATGTTCACCGTCATCAGTGGAGGGAGCCGGTGCACTATTGTTCTCCAAGAGGGCACAAGTTGTGTAGCATCATCAAACACTTCAAAATTTATTAATTTTCACTCGTCATAATTATATTTATACAATATATAACATAGTTTTAATTTTATTTTGTAGATATATTCTGCTATTGGTATAGCTGCACGAGCAGCTCAGATTGTTCCTCACACAGCGAGGTGCAAAAGTTATGCACGGCTCAGGCATGAGTTTGTATGTTTCTCATCCTATAATATTTTTAGTATACTTATAGTTTTAACATCATGTATCATCATGTATCATGCATGTGCCATGTATCATGGTACGGGGGTATAAGATGTGTTATTTTAGATTTTTTGTAATATTTATTCTTTATATAGGCTGATCAGTAGGGGAGGGAGCCTGGTGAGGTGGAGTTCTATCGGATGACTCACGTTCATCAGGATGGCAGTTTTGTTCGGGAGGAGTCCAGAGATATATGTATATTTTTTTATTTATATCATATTATGATTTATATTTTTATTTTTATTAAGTAGTGATATATGTGTTTTTTATAAAATATAGAATAGGGCTACCTCTATGATCTCCGAGCATGCTGGCGAGGGTTCATTATCTACTCAGAGCAGTCGCATCGAGGCCGAGGTATTCTTGGAGTTGATGGGACCAGAGCATCCTGGACGAGTGAGGGGTTATGGGATTGGAGTTACCCCTACTCAGTTATCTGAGGTGAGTAGATATACTCGGAATACTAGAGAGAGTCATGATCAGTTACATGTTTATCAGCTCCAAGAGAAGATAGCAGAGCTCCGACAGACACGTGATGCAGACAGAGCAGAGATGCAGACCATTAGGTCTCAGCTAGAGCATGTTATATCTGTGCTGCATATGTTCATGTCATCTCAAGTAAGTAATTATTTATTAATTTTGTATGTATCTAATTCTTTAAAACTAGCGACGCTTTAAAGCGTCGGGAAAAGCTGATATTTTTAAAAAGCGTCGCCATGTGGCATCCCCACACTTGCATAGGCGACACTTTGAAAAGCATTGGGAGGTCTCTTGGTGATGCTTAAAAGCATCGGTAAAGGCCAAAAAAAGCATCGCTAAAGCCCTGTTTCACTGTAGTGGTAGTAGGATGTTTTTTCACTCCTCTCATGAAAGTCAAAGAAAACTCCATGCCACACATTAAAATATGCGCCCACACACCTCTCTTTATCTCATGCCATATCAAAGTTCTTTTCTCCCTAAAATCTTATCCCATCCTATCCGACTTCAAAATCAAATGCAAAAACCTAACTAGAAAAGGATGGAGAGAGAAACCCTGTTGGCGCTAATACTTGGATGTCCCAATTCCTTTCCATGCACATATATTTGATTTTAACATGAAGAAGGGTGTGCGCCAATACTTGGATGTCCCAATACCTTTCCACGCACATATATCTGATGTGAACATGAAGAAGGGTGTGACCCTTCTTTGTTACATGCTAAAGACAGAAAAAAAAACATGGGGAGGGAGAGAGAATAATTAGTTAGTTACTTAGGAATTAGTTTAACTAACTAACTTCTTGTCCTAATCCTTTTAGAATTCTAACTAATATAACTAATCCTATTAGGTATAAGTTTAAATCCATAACTAATTAAAAATTAGTTAGGAATTAGTTAGGCCAACCAACTAACTAATTCTAACCAACTAGGAAACTAACTTAATTCCTAATCGATTTAGGTTTATGTTTAAATCTATAACTAATTAGGAATTAGATCCTAATCTATCTAAGACCATTAAATCCAAATAAAATAGATTAAGCCTAACTAAATCAGGAATTAGATCCTAATCTAACTAGGATCATTACATCCAAATAGAATAGATTAAGTCTAACTAAATTAAATAAGATTTAATTCATTCAGGATTAGACAACCAATTAGGTCAAATCGAATTAGCTCGCAACAATTACAATTAGATTAGTCTAAAACCTAATTAGAATAGGTCATTATCCAAACTCAACCAAATCAAACTTAATTCAATTTGTATCAAGCATAATCATAATAAAATAATCAAATCATCTAATTAAGTTACAACTTTTGTAATAAAGTCCTCTTTACTAAAATTAGTAGTGCCAAAAATAATAGATTCCAAACTTGTAATCCTTACAAATTTAGATTTTCTAAATATATAACTCTTACATATTTCGATCCAATTGTGTGATCAGGTCAAGTTCTTATTGTATGTGACCCTCAGGTTCCATTCTGTCCAGTAGGAAGATATACTATGATTTATATCATAGTATCTCGAACTCTTTTGATGGACTGGAATAATTTTAGTTGACCCTATCAATGATCATTGATATGAAATGATCCTAGTGGGTTCTGATAATCTGCCAATAATGCCTAGAACATGTAGTGGCAATCTAATAGAATAGAAAAAAAATCTTAGGTATAGTTACTGTGTGATTGAATCTTTTATCGAAAATCCTGACAAGATGTAAGACATAGAAACTCGTCAAAACCTAAGCATTTGTCATATGCCAAATTTAATTAGCTTAAATCCAATGTAAAACTTATGGAAACTCTTTTCTATCCTTCATCTATTGTAGCTATGGATTTTCTTGACTTAGCTTCTTAAATTGCATAGAACTATACCTTAACTACTAAGGTCGGTAGATCCTCTTTAAGTGCACTTCCACTTCTACAGTGAATCTACTGTAGCTAATGAACATTACAAGGGCCCCAATGGCTATGACCAATATTTTGTGCTATCAAACTTGTTGGTTCGGGAATTAGTGCGGAAGCATGGATTTCAAAAATTTATGAAATCAGGTCCGAACCCTAATCCCAAAATCTCCTTATTAGCAATTAAAACTGTGACTACATGCATGTCCAAATTTAAGCATTGTTTAAATACTAACCTCAGATCACTATTACCAGTCTGATGTAGAAATGAACTCCAAATTGAGTAGCCTCTTGAACACACCAGGCGTCCACTTGTCCGCCCTCCGATGGTGATCCACACGGGCAGATGATCAAGACACTGACTCCTTAATTGGGTTCCTTCCAATCAAGTTCTATCCTAAGAACTTGATATATGGGCTATTGGCTAGGACTCCTCTAGCCAAACTGGGACTAAACCTTCTCTCTTACCCTTCTCCTCGTCTTCTAGTAACTTCGGCCCCTTAAGACACTCTTGTCTTGAGAATAAGCCCTTGTCCTAAAATGGGACAAGGCTTGTCTTGGAGGGAGAAGAAAATTAAGACAAGATTGTCTTAATGTAAGAAAGAAAGGAGAGGCGCCTTCTTCCTTTACCGTCGGAGAGTTTCTCTCTGACTCTCCTTCCGTTCTGAGATTCGACAGAGCCTAGGCTCTGTAAAGGAATCAAAGAGGAAAGAGAGGAGGGGGAAACAATCTTCTAGAGAGGGAGAAGGAAAAAGAAGCAAGGCTTCACCGTAGAAAATCTGAAAAATATTTTTACGGTGAAGTCTTCTCCTTAAATAGGCGACAGAGAGGCACCTTCTCACCTGTAATCATCCTCTCACGTCCCTCTCTCCCTTCTCACATTCTTTCCCTTTATCTCACGGCCCTTGGGATTAATCTCACGGCCTTTGGGATGGGAAGACGCAAGGAAGAATCGCGAAAAACACAGAAGGGCGCGCGCAGAAAGAAGAGTCGCGCCGCTTCGGTGTTTTTTTTTTTCTTTTTCACGGTAATTCCATTTTTTTGAAGAGTCCACGCCTAGGTGGACTCTCTTCCATGCCTCTTCAGCCAAAAATGCTGACTTCCTTTCTTTTCTCACGCAGAAACGCCGCTTGGAGAGAGTCCACGCGCGCGTGGACTCTTCTCCTTGCGCGCGCGCGTGGGAAAAGAGGGGAAAGGGCTTAGGCGATGTGGGAAAGGGGTTTAGCCTCTTAGGTTAGCCCAATTGCTAGCCTACTATTAGCCCAATGTCTTGAATCTTCAATTAGATTCAAACCGGAATGAATTTGGATTCTGAAAAGACCAAATCGGAACCCTAACTCGAATCCGATTCAAGTAGAAGCCATGGTTTGCAACACATGCTAGTGTGTTCATCTGCAAACGAGATTTAATTCCAAATTAAAACCTTGATTATCTATCCTAAGTGTGTGACCCATTGGGTTCCATACTTAGCCAGCAGTGGGTCTGAGTGCAAGTTGACCTAATTTGATCAGAACTCATTCTAATCGATTTAGGTCAAATCGAGCTAACTCGAGTCAGTCAATTAGGACTCCTCCTAATTAGTGATCCAATTAAACCATTTAATTTGATCAACCCACAAGACAAGATTGATGTCTAGCAACGTGTCATGTCTACCCGGAAGATATGGAAATTCTGGTGTAATTCCAAAACTACCCTTCAGTGGAAAGTTCCCGTACAATTCGATCCTTCAATCATCTTGCATCCCGAATATAACTATGGATATGGAATCATGTCAAATCCAGTTTATACTCATTCCCAGCTCAGTCATACACTAATGATTCAATTAATTCGATATTAGAAATCATTTCTAATATCTGTACTTTGATCAAAGATTTCCTGAATCATCATCTGACCTAATTTGGCTGGATGCAATCTCCTCCTACTAGGAGTGATCAATTCCTTGTTGACCTACTCATTTCCTTCATATACAATTCACCACACCCAGCATCAACCTTGTGCATGACCCAGTGTCATGAATGAGATTGAACCAAAGCATGGGTTCATGTACATAAGGTATTATGGCAGTCTCAGGTCATAGGACTACTTGTACAACTCCCACTATGAGAAACATCTATTGACATGCAGCTAAGGCTCCATTAGATGTTCTCAAACTGGATCTATTCAGTGAACTCATTCGCTAATGAGCACCCACATCCTTGTATTACTGTCCTACACAAGTGACTGTGAGAGCAGTCACCCTTTTCAGCATACATAGGATGTGCCAGTCTTACCGAAAACCCTGATCCCCAACTCAGGGTTCCTATGACTAGGAATATTCTAGATTAGGGTTTTAAGGTCTTAGATCTCACTGGTATGATCTCATCATAGCCCTAGGACCATAGCCCTAACCTATGGGGTTCATCATATAATGACACAGCGAATGATGAAAAAATATTACCTTTATTAACTTGTCAATTTACAATGGTCTGGGAGATATAAATATTGGCTTATAGGGCATAATCCTTTCAATCTCCCACTTGCACTAAAGCCAATCGCTCTTATTCTTTAACCCCATACAATCGAGGTGGCGATCAAACTCCCGCTGTGGTAGAGCCTTAGTGAACGGGTCTGCTATGTTGTTCTTTGTATCCACTCTACTGATGCAGACTTCTTGTCTCTCGATTATCTCTTGGACAAGATGGAAGCGTCTCAGAATGTGCTTAGACTTGTGATGGGCTCTCGGTTCCTTAGCTTGAGCAACTGCTCCAGTGTTATCACAATAGAGTGGCACCGGGTTCTCAATCTCAGGAACTACTCCCAACTCTGTGATGAATTTCTTCATCCAGACAGCTTCCTTGGCGGCTTCACTGGCAGCTATGTACTCTGCCTCGGTAGTTGAGTCAGCTACAGTCTGCTGTTTAGTGCTCTTCCAACTTACTGCTCCACCATTCAAGGTAAAGACATACCCTGAAATGGATTTACTATCATCTGGGTCTGATTGAAAACTAGAGTCTGAATAGGCTTCTAGTTTAAGATCAGATCCTCCGTATATAAGAAAAATATCCTTAGTCCTTCTCAGGTACTTAAGAATATTTTTCACAGCCTTCCAGTGATCCTCTCCTGGATCAGCCTGAAATCTACTGGCTACACCCAAGGCATATGCCACATCAGGTCTGCTATATAATATAGCATACATAATCGACCCTATAGCCGAAGCATAAGGTATAGAATTCATTCTATTTCTTTCTTCAGGTGTCTTAGGAGACATCCTCTTAGAAAGACGTATGCCATGACCAATAGGTAAGAAACCTCTTTTACTTTCCTCCATGCTAAATCTCTTTAGCACCTGGTCAATGTACCTAGACTGGGACAAGCCTAGCATCCTTCTTGATCTTTCTCTATAGATCTTTATACCCAGTATATAGGATGCTTCTCCCAAGTCTTTCATGGAAAACTGTTTCGATAACCACACTTTGACTGATTGTAACATTGGGATATCATTCCCAATAAGAAGTATATCATCAACATATAGAATTAAGAAAACTATGGCACTCCCACTAGTTTTCTTTTACACACAAGGTTCATCCTCATTTTTGAAAAAATCAAATTCTTTGACTGTTTTATCAAATCGGATGTTCCAACTCCTGGATGCTTGCTTTAATCCATAAATGGATTTTTTTAGCCTACATACCTGATTAGGTTTAGTCTCCAAGACAAAACCTTCTAGCTGTGACATATAAACCTCTTCCTCAAGGAAACCATTGAGGAATGCAGTTTTTACATCCATTTGCCAGATCTCATAATCATGAGATGCTGCTATAGCAAGCATAATCCGAATAGATTTGAGCATGGCAACAGGGAAAAATGTTTCATCATAATCTATTCCCTGTTTTTGTCTGAAACCCTTAGCCACCAATCTGGCTTTATAAGTTTCAACTTGGCCATCTGCCCCAATCTTCCTTTTATAGACCCATTTACACCCAATAGGGTTAATACCCTCTGGTGCATCAACCAAAGACCATACTTGGTTGACATACATGGAGTCCATCTCGGATCTCATGGCTTCCAGCCATCTGTCTGAGTCTCTACTCATGACTGCTTTCGTATAGGTTAGAGGCTCATCATTTTGAATGATTTGGGCTTCATTATTTTCAATTATGAACCCATACCTCTCAGGTGCCTGTCGCACCCTATCAGACCTACGGATAGGAGTGTGTTCAGGTTTTATATTAACTATGTTGTTACTTGACTGAGAAGTGTCTATTTGTTGAATCTCATTAAGTTCGATATTTCTACCAGTGCCCTTTTGTAGGATGAATTCCTTTTCCATAAAAGTGGCATGCCTACTGACCAAAACCTTTTGTTCAGTAGGGTGGTAGAACAGATATCCTATACTATCTCTAGGATATCCCATAAATAGACATTTGTCTGTTCTAGCATCTAGTTTATGTCCAAAATTTCTTTTTACATAGGCTGGACATCCCCATATCTTAATATACTTAAGATTGGGCTTCTTACCTCTCCATAATTCATATGGAGTGCTAGAAACAGTTTTAGATGGTACTCTATTCAAGATATAAGTTGCTGTTTCCAAAGCATATCCCCAGAAAGAAAAAGGTAACTCCATGAAGCACATCATGGACCGTACCATATCCAATAAAGTACGATTCCTCCTTTCAGCAACACCATTTAATTGTGGTGTGTAAGGAGGAGTCCATTCAGAGATGATCCCCTTATCTTTAAGGTGATCAAGAAACTCAGTGGATAAGTACTCACCTCCTCTATCTGATCGGAGGATCTTTATACTTTTTCCTGTCTGTTTCTCTACCATACTTTGATACTCTAAAAATTCTTCAAAAGCCTTGGACTTATGTTTCATTAGATACACAAATCCATACCTTGAAAAATCATCAGTAAATGTGATGAAGTATGAGTATCCACCATAGGCTTGAGTTGTCATAGGCCCACATACATCTATGTGTATGAGTCCCAATAACTCTTTTGTCCTTTCTCCATGTCCACTAAATGGAGTCTTGGTCATCTTACCCATGAGACATGATTCACAAGTTCCTAATGACTCATAGTCATAAGGATCAAAGAAATTTTCTTTGTATAACTTGTTAATCCTAGTCTCACTAATATGTCCAAGTCGACAATGCCAAAGTAAGGTATTGTTTACATCATCTCTTTTCCGTTTGTTAGAAACATGAAAAATATTGTCATTAGTGGAAAGAGTTAATAGACCATTGCAGAATATGCCATAACATATAATTTCATTAGATAAAGAAATTGAGCAGCCACTGCTCATTACATTCATAGTATATCCCTGTTTAAGTAACAAGGGTATAGATATGATATTTCTAATAATTTTTGGCATATAGTAACAATTCCTTAGCTCCAAGATCTTCCCTGAAGGTAACTTCAAAATATAAGTCCCTACAGCTTCTGCTTGGATGGGGTCCCCTCCAGCACCGTAGAGCTTAAAGTTACCTTCCTTCAATACTTTAAGCCCCTGAAGTCCCTGCAATGATTTGCAGATGTTATGACCACAGGCGGTATCCAACACCCAAGTATTTGAAATGGAAGAATCCAATGACAAAATAGTATGAACTTCTTTCATACCTTTTGGTGCCTCTGATGCACCAGGCTTCACACTTGCAAGGTAAACCTTGCAGTTCCTTTTCCAATGACCTGGCTTGCCACAATGAAAGCAGGTCATCTGTCCGGAGGCCTTCTTTCCTTTCTTCTTCTTAATGCCCCCTTTGGGATTCATCCTCTTACTGGAACCCCTTTTGCCTGTCTTCTTCTTATCCACAAGAAGAACTGGAGCCTTATTTTTCTTTACATGGCTCTCTGCTGTCTTCAACATATTCAACAGCTCAGGCAAGGAAGAATTAAGTTTGTTCATATGGTAATTAAGAACAAACTATGAAAATGACTCTGGGAGTGATTGCAAGATCAAGTCTTGATTCAACTCCCCATCCATTACAAAACCTAATTGACCTAATCGAGTGATTAGATCAATTACCTTTAATACATGGTCTTGTACTGATGTACCTTCTGTCATCCTTGCACGGAACAACTGCTTAGATATTTCATATCTAGCAGTTCTACTGTGTTCTCCATAAAGCTCTTTTAAATTGAGTAGTATGGAGTTAGTATCCATGCTATCATGCTGCCTCTGCAACTCATTAGTCATAGAGGCAAGCATAACGTACTTGACAGTAAGTGAGTCATTTTGCCACATATTATATGTGGTCTTCTCCTCTTGCGAGGCATCTTCCCTTGGTGGTTCCAAAATTGGGGTATCAAGAATATAGGAAATTCTTTCTTGACTGAGTACTATTTTTAAATTTCTCAGCCAATCAACATAATTAGGCCCAGTCAATTTGTTGGCATCTAAAATACTACGGAGTGAGAGTGAAGAGGCCATTTATCTACATTTAAACAAAGAACAATACATAAGCAAACAACCATGAAATGACAACACATAATTAAATTAGGACTTTAATTTAATTATGTCTCCCACTATTTTATCGAGCATCATAACCCTCTATACGATGATCGAGAAAACCCTAATTGGTCTTTCTTAGTGGGGTTGAGATCCCAATCCCTTATAAAAAACCTTGTGTGTACACAACAAATCTTATATAAGTTCATAGGTAGGAAAACTCTTTCCAATTATAACCCGTACAATTCTCAACTTATCCCGGCCTCTAAAATATTAATAGCCTTGTGTATACACAACAAACTATAATATTTTAGTTAAGTAAGACCCTTCATAGCCATATAGTCATGAGTTTAATAGTAATACCCTTGTGTGTACACAACAAAATATTACTTTAAATCATGCCATAAACAAATAATTGTATTAGGCCAAAAATTGTGTTAGTCACCATATTAGGTCTTGTGTGTACACAACAAACCTAGTATAGATCGTAACACAATAATGACCTATCATGAAGGAAGGCCAATAATAGTATTTAAACACCAAGCATGTTAGTCAAGAATTAAATCAATCAGATCGGCCAGGCTAGTGGAAGAGATGTGGGGGTCCCCCCGTTGCTTTCCTAGACACCAATTTTAAAATTGGCCAGGTCAGTCAACGGAACCAATTAAAAACCACGATTCCCTTTACCTTCCCAGAACCACCTTTCTAGACACCGAAATGACTAATTATCCATCATGACTAATAATGCTTATCGGTTAACTATACTACCACTTAATATAATTTTAAGAGGGATTCATGCAATGCCAGCACATTCAATTAAAAGCTATCACATATATTAATACATGCTTTAAACTAAGCAAATATGTGAAATGTGTGCCATCATACTAGGACAACCATTTACCACATAATGGATACACCATTATGCCAGGGCAACCTTATTTCAGTATGATGGCTCCAGGGCTAATCATATCTCTAAGACAATTAGGGTTTCAGTGGAAAACCCTAACTGGTGGCAATCATCAAACTCATGTTCAATCAAAGACATGCATTGTGCATCAATATAAAAACTTTAACATGATACTACATCATGAATTGAACTGCATAAGCTTTAATCCTAATAAGGTGGCTCTGATACCACTGTTGGGTTCGGGAACCAGTGCGGAAGCGTGGATTTCAAAAATTTATGAAATCAGGTCCGAACCCTAATCCCAAAATCTCCTTATTAGCAATTAAAATTGTGACTACATGCATGTCCAAATTTAAACATTGTTTAAATACTAACCTCAGATCGCTATTACCAGTCTGATGCAGAAATGAACTCCAAATTGAGTAGCCTATTGAACACACCAGGCGTCCACTTGTCCGCCCTCCGATGGTGATCCACATGGGCAGATGATCAAGACACTGACTCCTTAATTGGGTTCCTTCCAATCAAGTTCTATCCTAAGAACTTGATATATGGGCTATTGGCTAGGACTCCTCTAGCCAAACTGGGACTAAACCTTCTCTCTTACCCTTCTCCTCGTCTTCTAGTAACTTCGGCCCCTTAAGACACTCTTGTCTTGAGAATAAGCCCTTGTCCTAAAATGGGACAAGGCTTGTCTTGGAGGGAGAAGAAAATTAAGACAAGATTGTCTTAATGTAAGAAAGAAAGGAGAGGCGCCTTCTTCCTTTACCGTCGGAGAGTTTCTCTCTGACTCTCCTTCCGTTCTGAGATTCGACAGAGCCTAGGCTCTGTAAAGGAATCAAAGAGGAAAGAGAGGAGGGGGAAACAATCTTCTGGAGAGGGAGAAGGAAAAAGAAGCAAGGCTTCGCCGTAGAAAATCTGGAAAATATTTTTACGGTGAAGTCTTCTCCTTAAATAGGCGACAGAGAGGCACCTTCTCACCTGTAATCATCCTCTCACGTCCCTCTCTCCCTTCTCACGTCCTTTCCCTTTATCTCACGGCCCTTGGGATTAATCTCACGGCCTTTGGGATGGGAAGACGTAAGGAAGAATTGCGAAAAACACAGAAGGGCGCACGCAGAAAGAAGAGTCGCGCCCCTTCGGTGTTTTTTTTTTTTCTTTTTCACGGTAATTCCATTTTTTTGAAGAGTCCACGCCTAGGTGGACTCTCTTCCATGCCTCTTCAGCCAAAAATGCCGACTTCCTTTCTTTTCTCACGCAGAAACGCCGCTTGGAGAGAGTCCACGCGCGCGTGGACTCTTCTCCTTGCGCGCGCGCGTGGGAAAAGAGGGGAAAGGGCTTAGGCGATGTGGGAAAGGGGTTTAGCCTCTTAGGTTATCCCAATTTCTAGCCTACTATTAGCCCAATGTCTTGAATCTTCAATTAGATTCAAACCGGAATGAATTTGGATCTAAAAAAGACCAAATCGGAACCCTAACTCGAATCCGATTCAAGTAGAAGCCATGGTTTGCAACACATGCTAGTGTGTTCATCTGCAAACGAGATTTAATTCCAAATTAAAACCTTGATTATCTGTCCTAAGTGTGTGACCCATTGGGTTCCATACTTAGCCAGCAGTGGGTCTGAGTGTAAGTTGACCTAATTTGATCAGAACTCATTCTAATCGATTTAGGTCAAATCGAGCTAACTCGAGTCAGTCAATTAGGACTCCTCCTAATTAGTGATCCAATTAAATCATTTAATTTGATCAACCCACAAGACAAGATTGACGTCTAGCAACGTGTCATGTCTACCCGGAAGATATGGAAATTCTGGTATAATTCCAAAACTACCCTTCAGTGGAAAGTTCCCGTACAATTCGATCCTTCAATCATCTTGCATCCCGAATATAACTATGGATATGGAATCATGTCAAATCCAGTTTATACTCATTCCCAGCTCAGTCATACACTAATGATTCAATTAATTCGATATTAGAAATCATTTCTAATATCTGTACTTTGATCAAAGATTTCCTGAATCATCATCTAACCTAATTTGGCTGGATGCAATCTCCTCCAACTAGGAGTGATCAATTCCTTGTTGACCTACTCATTTCCTTCATATACAATTCACCACACCCAGCATCAACCTTGTGCATGACCCAGTGTCATGAATGAGATTGAACCAAAGCATGGGTTCATGTACATAAGGTATTATGGCAGTCTCAGGTCATAGGACTACTTGTACAACTCCCACTATGAGAAACATCTATTGACATGCAGCTAAGGCTCCATTAGATGTTCTCAAACTGGATCTATTCAGTGAACTCATTCGCTAATGAGCACCCACATCCTTGTATTAGTGTCCTACACAAGTGACTGTGAGAGCAGTCATCCTTTTCAGCATACATAGGATGTGCCAGTCTTACCGGAAACCCTGATCCCCAACTCAGGGTTCCTATGACTAGGAATATTTTAGATTAGGGTTTTAAGGCCTTAGATCTCACTGGTATGATCTCATCATAGCCCTAGGACCATAGCCCTAACCTATGGGGTTCATCATATAATGACACAGCGAATGATGAAAAAATATTGCCTTTATTAACTTGTCAATTTACAATGGTCTGGGAGATACAAATATTGGCTTATAGGGCATAATCCTTTCAAAACTACAGCAACCCCATTATGAGTGGCCCAGGCATCACAGGTCAAAAAATCACTCACACAATTATAGCATTGAGAAAGTCACTGGCGAGTGGTTAGACATCCATATGATTTCTCGTTATGGTCATGCTTAGTACCATCATTCTCTAACAACCACTAGTACTCTCACTCTAATGTCTCCACATTATAGACTCAAGACTCGTCTACCCTAAAAGGAAAGCAATCTATGCATCAATCAAACCGAATCAATCATCATCCCAAGATATCCTATAATCGAAAGCTTTTAGGAATTAATTTATGATGACACATGTCTCAAATTTTTAACTTTTGAGAAATGTGTCATTGTCCATTAGTTCCTTGGACGATACATGGCCACATCATATATGAAAAAATAGTCCAAATTAGGATATTAAATATAATTTTATATCCTAAAAATATAATTTTATATCCTAAAATTTAAATATGAATCAGCTAGATTGGCTTCTAGGGTATACATCTAACAATCTTCCATTTGCACTAAAACTAATCAGCCATACACTTCAGTCCCATCAAATGTGCTTCAATTTCAGCTAGCCAATACTTACTAAGCTAGTGAGTCTATCACATCTTATGTGGAGTTTATTATCTGGACCTTAATAAGATAGTCACAAATTGAATCATCGTTCAATGTGTTCGAACTTCTGGTATAACCTTGATTCCTTAGCTTGAACTATGGCTCCATTATTACTATAATCAAGTATTATAGCATGTAATAACATTAAACTTGATATGGCAAGATAGTTGACGTGGAGCACGCATCAGACCCAGCTGGCAACCAAGCAGCGCCATGCCGTGTTCCCTTCCGAGCTTGCCTGCCAGGTGGCCTAATCAACGGTCATGCCCACCTCGAGTCGAGCTCGGCACCTCTGCTTTTTCACCAGGTGGCGCCCCCAGGTGGGGTCCACTTCGATCGAAGTCGAGCCCGCTCTTGCTCCTTCGCCAGGTGGCATCCCCAGGTGGGGTCCACCTCAGCTGAAGTCGAGCCTACCTAATGTGGTGATGGCGGACACGAAGAACCATGGGGTTATTCAGAAATGGGGAAAAAAAAAAACCTAAAGCAAATAAGGATCGTGGGAGGGCTAAGAAGCCTCCCGGGACTAGGATAGGACGACCTCGAAAATCCTAAAATAGCCGGACTCTTTTGATTTTCAGTTTTCTTAATGGGATGACGAAGGAAAGATGGAAATATGGAGGGGGAACGGGAATGAAACTCGAACCTAGGATGTAGATCCAATGGAAAACAGAGAGATGGAGGGGAAAAGGGTACCTAGGGCTTCGAGCCCCACGTCAGCTATTTGGCAGCGAAGACCTTATTTGGGATCACATCCTGCCACCATGCACGGAGGTGCTGATAACTTGGAGATCACACCCCACCATCATGCACGGCGACACTGATCACTTGGAGCGGCTTCACGCTCCTCGATGCTCTCACTGGAGCAAAGGCATTGGGGCTTCACACCCCTCGACGTCCTGAAGGTTGAAGGCAAACGGGCCTCAGCCCACTCCAAATGGAGACAGAACCAACAACTCTTTCAAAAATTCAATTTCATTAACTACTTTATTACAAGAGGAGTATGGGTATTTATAAATGCCCATATCCCTTTTGAAATTCAAAAATAAAATCCCCTGAAATCCTCTATTGATTTTGAAATCAAATTCAAAATCAAAATCCCAAATTTTCCAAATTACATTCATTAAAAAAAATACCAAATAAATCCCGTTTATTTGAATTTTGAAATCCCCTCCGCTCTGAAAGTCGTGTCGCTCCAAAAATCGTGCATACAATCTCCTTCCAGCTACTTTGAGAAGCGTGCAGAGGGCGGTGGCGGCGGGCGGTGGCGCAGGGGTGGGATGGCCGCACGCCATGCACGAGTATGCCATTCGGTCTTCCCGCAAGCGTGGGGCTCAGGGACGCCAGCGGGGTGGCGGATCGGTAGTGCACCGACGGGCGAACGACGGTGGTGGGGCGGCACGGCGGCGGCGTCACGCGGGCGCACGGGGCGGACGGATGCCTCCCGCATCTATTCGTCTTCCCACGGGCATGGGCGGCGGCGGACCCCACTGGCAGCTGGTCGGGGGCCGGCGGGCGGCGGGAACGGCGGTGAGCAGCAGGTCGATGACGGCGCAGGGCGGTACGACCGCAGGTGGGCGGACGGACGCCTCCCGCGTCCGTCCGTCTTCCCACGGGCGTGGGTAGCGGTGGCGGTTTCTCCGACGAGGGCGGGGGGCTGGCGAGCGTCAGCGGCGGTCCGGCGGGGCGGCCGGGGGTCGGGCAGCCCGGATGGGGGGGGGGAAGGGGTGGCGGCTAGGTTTTAGAAATGAACAGAACGGGTTGAAGAAGGTTGATGATGGAATAAGCTTGGAATAATAATGGGATAAATCTGGAATAAAATGGGAATAAAAGGGATAGCTAGAATAGGGGTAATAACTATAAAAAAAATTTTAAAAAAAAATAAAAAGAGAAACTCGGATGGGTTTTGGTCCCCATCATTTTATTTGAATTTTGAAATCCCCTCCGCTCTGAAAGTTGTGCCGCTCCAAAAATCGTGCATACAATCTCCTTCCAGCTGCTTTGACAAGCATGCAGAGGCTTCTTGGGCTGCTTTGAGAAGTGTGCAGGTCTTTCTTCTCGGCCGAGCAACAAGGAAAAAAAACCCGAACTCCGGTCTGCTGGGGGCCAGCGGGCGGCAACATGGCCGGCGGGCGGTGGCGGTGGGGCGGCGGCCAAGCGGTGGATGGTGGCGGCGGGCGGCGGTGCAGGGGTGGGACGGCCGCACGGCACGCACGAGCGTGCCATTCGGTCTTCCCGCAAGCGTGGAGCTCAGGGACGCCGACGGGGCGGTGGGGCGGCGGATCGGTGGTGCAACGGCAAGCGGGTCGCGGTGGCGGGGCGGCATGGCGGCACGGTGGCGGCGTCATGCGGGCGCACGGGGCGGACAGACGCCTCCCGTGTCCGTTCATCTTCCCACGGGCGTGGGTGGCGGTGGACCCCACCGGCGGCCGGTCGGGGGCTGGCGGGTGGCGGGAACGACGGCGGGCAGTAGGCCGGCGGCGGTGCAGGGCGGCACGGCCGCAGGTGGACGGACGGATGCCTCCCGCGTCCTTTCATCTTTCCATGGGCGTGGGCAGCGATAGCGGTTTCTCCGATGAGGGCGGGGGGCTGGCGAGCGTCGGCGGCGGTCCGGCGGGGCGGCCGGGGGTCGGGCAGCCCGGATGCGGGGGGGCGGAAGGGGTGGCGACTAGGTTTTAGAAATGAACATAACGTGTTGAAGAAGGTTGATGATGGAATAAGCTGGGAATAACAATGGGATAAATCTGGAATAAAACGGGAATAAAAGGGATAGCTGGAATAACGGGAATAACTATAAAAAATTTTTAAAAAATAAAAAGATAAACTCGGATGGGTTTCGGGTCCCCCATCACTGCCTCTGCTCCTTCGTCAGGTGGCACCCCTAAATGGGTCTACCTCATTCGAAGTCGAGCTAGGCACTAATGCTTCTTCACCATATGTCACCCCCAGATGGGTCCACCTCGATCGAAGTCGAGTCAGGCACTCCTGCTCCTTCGCCTGGTGGCACCCCAAGGTGGGGTTCATCTCGATCGAAGTCGAGCCTGCCTCTGCTCGTTCACTAGGTGGCACCCCCAAATGGGTCCACCTCTATCGAAGTCGAGCCAGGCACTTCTGCTCCTTCACCAGGTGGCACCCCCAGATGGGTCCACCTCGATCGAAGTCGAGCCAGGCACTCTTGCTCCTTCGCCAGGTGGTACCCCCAGGTAGGATCCACCTCGACCGAAGTCGAGCCCGCCTCTTCTCCTTTGCTAAGTGGCATCCCCAGATGGGTTCACCTCGGTCAAAGTCGAGCCAGGCACTCCTGCTCCTTCATCAGGTGGCGCCCCGAGGTCGGGTCCACCTCGATCGAAGTTGAGCCTGCCTCTGCTCCTTCATCGAGTGGCACCCCCAGATGGGTCCACCTCGATCGAAGTCGAGCCAGGCACTCCTGCTCCTTCACCAGGTGGCGCCCCTAGGTGGGGTCCACCTCGATCGAAGTCGCGCCTTATTCATGGAACGTCAGGAAGACCGAGGGTACAAGCATCGAGGATGCTGCTGAGGCCGGTGCGCACAGTGCGGTGTGCCCAGTACGATGCTCTCAGATCTGTAACGATGCGCGTAATCTCGTTTGCACCAGTTTAGGAGGAATGCCCCGATCGAGGTACCAGATCTTGCGATCGATGACCTGGAACCCCCCGAAGGGGAGGGCCGCGGTCAACATCTCAGACCCAAGGGCACCTGCACCTGGATCGAGGTCCCACCTGGTTTCTCCTTCGTGATAGCACGGCGAATGAGACAAGCTCACTATTTAACTCCCAACCATGAGGGGAAGTGGGAGAACGTCCAACAAACGCCGTTACCTCCAAGCTCCCCCATAGAGGGAGAATTAAGGCACCGAAGCACCCGTCGATCTAAAAGGGCACCCACGGGTGAAGAGGAGGGTAAGCAATCAAGAGGGCAAATGCACAAAAGGAAAAAGCAAGCGAACCAGAGGAAAAGGCTCTGAGGAGACTCCTAGGAGCGAGTCATGTGAGCCCGATCGCAAGAACTGGAGTGCTAACCTCCTCTCGTTCTCTCTCATTCTCATTGATTCCCTCATCAAGGATTCCCCTAAGCATGGAGACCCAGTCGGGATCCATCTTAGAGGGTCTATTCCACTTTATCGCTCGCTGACTTGATCGTCGGAGTGCCCCCATAGGGATCCCCAGCCCGGGTCTCTAACCTTGTTTTGCAGGTCCGGGAATGCTAGGATTCTGAACAAAAGGGACTGACGTATGGTGCCAACTCACAGCTATAGGCCATAGTGATAAGGTCGATAATAGATTGGCGCACCAGGTAGGAAGGACGGAAGCCCCTTTACTAACGAGCCCTCGACGAGCTTGAGAATAGCTCGACTCTAAGCATGGTGGTGACTCGCGGATGTGAAGCTTCCACCAGCCGAGCGGGAGAAGTCCCCTCTCCCCCGTGCCCTTGAAGCTCGGAGAGGGAACTTCCTGCTCCTCCTCAATTGCCCATGGTAGACAGTCAGTATGCTACACTGGTCCAACAGATACAGGCATTGACCGCGGCTGTGAGGTAGTTGCAGTTTCAGCAGCGCTCCCTGGCCACTAAAGCTCAGCCAGGGACCCCCACGGCCAAGCCGCGGGCCCCCGCGGAAGCCTGCACTCTATCTAAGGAAGGCTGTCCCATCCACGGACAGTGACCAACCCCCGCGGGAGTCACCAGACCCCCATAAAGAGGAATCATACTAGATCGGTGGACCGTGAGAGCCGATCCCCGGTGGACGAAAATGATGCCGCCAAGCACAGCAAGCGCTGCCGGGACAAGGCCCCTCATCGTGACCTGTCAGCCCCTTCTTCTCCAGTGGCCTCGATGGAAGGTTCCACTGATGAGGCCATCAGGCACCTGGCCGAAAGGCACCTAGAGAAGCAAGAGTGCAAACTGGCGGAGCTCTCCCACTGGTTTGCCAACATGCAGGGCTCCCCTAACGAGCCAGTGGGCTATAATGCCCGACCTCCCTTCTCCCAGGAAATCCAAGAGGGACTGATTCCGAATCGGTTCTGCATGTCTCAGGTGGATCCCTATGACGGGACCACTGATCCCCTGGATCACTTGGAGAGCTATAAAGCCCTCATGAGAGTCCAAGGGGCGACAGACGCCCTCCTGTGCATCACCTTTCCAGCCACCCTCCGAAAAGTCGCTCGAGTCTGGTTCACCCACCTCAAGCCCGAAAGCATTGATTCCTTCCAGCAGCTGGAGAGGAGGTTTGTGGCCCACTTCGACACCTGTCGAAAGGTGCCAAGGGAGGTGGATAGCCTCTTCTCCATATGGCAGCAAGACAATGAGCTCCTGCGGGACTATGTAACCCGTTTCAAGATCGCTCCCCTGAAGATCTACAACCTGGATGAGCCCATCGCCATGCTGGCATTGAAGCGAGGGCTCAGGACCTCCTGTTTGACATATTCCTTGGATAAGAAGCCACCCAAGATGTACTCTGACCTCCTCCTCCGTGTCCACAAGTACATCCATGCTGAGGAGGCCGACCACACTAGGAGAGAAATGGACAGGAAGCCTTCGAAGAAGCCTATCCCAAGGAATGTGCCTGGAACATGGAGGCCCAGGCTGCCTGCAGACTTCCGGTCGGGACTGAAGTCGAAGAATGGTCCCATCCTCGAGTAGACTTTCACTCCCCTCCTAGCTCCAAGGACAAAGATTCTTATGGAGATCGAGGGCGAGCGCTATCTTTGCCGACCTCCCCCTCAGAGGCCATCAAGCAGTCACGACAAGACTAAGTATTATCAGCTCCATCGTGACCACGACCACGACACTGAGAACTGCCGCAACCTGAAGTGGGAGATCGAGGACCTGATCATAAGGGGCTATCTCAGGAAGTTCGTAAGAAGAGAGGCTCTGGTGGAAGATCAACCACTTGCGGCCCTTCCCCGTGTTCCTGCAGTCGACAACCGCCCCACGGAGAAGCCGGTTGGCATGATCTCTTGGGGAATAGGGCATGCATCGAAGAGAGCCCGGGAGGGAGGATATCTAGAAAATGTACTCCCTTTTGAGAAGGAGAAGGAAGGTGAAGAAAAAAATATAAATAATGATGCTGTCGTGGTCGAGATGACCATCGCTAAGCATCATGTACGCCATATTATGGTTGATAGTGGGAGCTCCATGGACGTGCTTTTTTATGATGCTTTCTCCCGGATGAACTTGTCCCATGATCGGCTAAGGCCAGTGCATACCCCTCTCATAGATTTCATCAGAGATTCTGTGGAAGTTGAGGGAGAGATCACCCTCCCTATCACCGCCAGGACTCCACCTCGGTAGAGTACAGTCATGATGACTTTCACTGTCATCAGACTCCCATCACCGTACAATGCTATCCTTGGCTGCTTTGGGCTCAACCAGCTTGACATGGTCATTTCTACCAAAAGGTTGTTGGTACAGTTCCCTACCGTTTATGGGGTGGGAGAGATGAGGGGGGCAGTTCAGCCTGTCTTGCATTGCTTACAGGCTGTCCTAGGAGCCCAGAGTGCCGACTTGACCCTGATGTTGACGACCTCGATCAAAGGGTGCAGGACCCCAGGGGTGGCCTCGTTAAGCACATGCTAATGTAACCCCTTGGCTCGGACCCACTGAAGACAGTGCAGATAGGATCCCAACTCCCGGAAGATGAGCGAGCTCGCTTGCTGAGTTTTCTTCGAGCGAACATGGACATGTTCACTTGGTCTGTGGCAGATATGCCAGGTATCCCCCTGGATGTCATCACCCATCAGTTGAAGATTGATCCAAAGTGCTGTCCAGTTCGGTAGAAGAAGAGGAGCTTTGCCATAGAAAGGCAGAAGGTGATCAACGACAAGGTGGAGAAACTCCTCGCCGTTGGCTTCGTTCACGAAGTGCAGTACCCCAGCTGGCTGGCGAACATGGTGATGGTCAAGAAGAACAATAAAAAATGGAGGATTTGTGTAGACTACACTGACCTCAATCGTGCTTACCCGAAAGATAGCTTCCCCCTTCCGAAGATTGACTAGCTCGTGGACGCCACTTTGGGGCACCACCTCCTCTCCTTCATGGATGCATTCTCAAGGTATAATCAGATCTGAATGCATCCAGAGGACGAGGAGCATACTGCCTTCATCATGGACTGTGGGACATACAAATGAAAGGGGCCCGATAGATAGGGTGACCCAAAGGAACAAAACAAAAACCCTACACTAGGATTCAAAATGAGGGGTCCGAGGTCACTCCGTCGCCTGGACTGTCCTAGGTTGGGAAGCCTCCACATTACTGGCTGCCTCCCCAGTAGGTTGCCCAGCGGTCCCCTCGTCAGCTGCTCCCGGCATCGTCGACTCCTCGAGCTGCCCGCCGGGGCTACCAAGGATGACTCCGGCCAGATCGAGCTCCGAGAAGAGGGAGGCCACCTTCTCCTAGCAGACCCCGAAGCCCTTCAAGAAGGAGTCCATGATAGCCTCATGGACCTCATCCTGGAACTCCTGGGAGGCCCATAACTTAGGCATGGCCTCCTGGGCCTCCCTCTGCACGGCCTCCAGTAGCCCTGAGACATAAGAGGTCTTCTTTTTGGCCACCATCAGTTCGACCAGGACCTCATCAACCCGACTCTCCAATGATCGGGATCTCCCCTCCAAATGGAAGATCTTCATTGCATCCTCATCAGCACAACACTGATTCAGGACCCTCTCCTCAGACAAGGAGACCTCGAGGTCCCTGATGCGCCCTTCAGCATGGGCTAAGTCTCCTCGGAGAGCTTGGTTGCTCTCCCTCAGCTCACGACCCTTCTGTACCAATTCATCCACGTCGGTCGTGAGCTTGACCAATTTCTTCTCCCTTTTGGCCTCTTTCCTCGTAGAAGAAGTGAGGAAGTCACGGAGAAGGAGCACGTCGGCCCCGATCTACATCAAAGATGAGTTTAGGATTCCTTAAAAATCTAACTAGAATATTAAGGGGAGGTGCTGGATACTCACCGCGAAGAGCTGGGGAAGGATCCTAAGCAGTACGATCGTGTAGTCCCGACCACCCCTCAAGCGGCGGTCCCAAGGCTGGGCCGCGTACTCCATCTTTTCTGCTAGTCCCTGGTCTTGGATGACAGAGGCATTACCGGGAAGCCCTGCCAGTGTGAGGTGGGGCTCGGAGGGCTGAGCAGGAGTCTCTTCGGCATGCGAAGCCATGGTTTGCGAGGTCACCGCCACAATCACGGCTACCATCAGGGCACTGGTTGCCGCGACCATCGGAGGAGGCACCGGTCGCTCCTCCTCCCCGCTCTCGTTGATGTCGACGATCTCTGGTGTGGAAGTTTCCTGCTGAGGTCGCCGAGGGGTCGTGTCCACCGCCCTCTGCTCCGAGGTCGGACTGGGCCTGGGCCCCTGATCCATCTCCACCTGAGCCCTCTTCGGTGGAGTGTCCTGGGTCCCGCCCGAAGCGCTCCTCTTCTGGGCCGACTCCACCAGGCTATCCACGGAGAACTTCATCCTTGGAAAAAGAGAAAAGTCAGAGGGGATTTCAAAAAAAAAAGAGAGAAAAGAGGAAAGAAAGAAGGAAGGAGGCCTGGAGCCTCACCAATCGTCCAGATCGGGCTAACTCCTGCCTCGAACAAATTCTGCTCCGAGAGTAGAACTTCGAGGGAGGGAACCGCGTTTCCTAACAGTTGGGAGTAGACCTCTCGATTAGCTGGCTCAACTTGGGAGTTCCGGTTCGGGGATCGGTTTGGCTCACTCCAGACCCAATCAACATCCCCGATCGAGACAAAGAAGAATCAATTTTTCCATCCCTTGATGGATGTGGGGAGGTCGAACCGGAGGTACCTAGGCCGAGGGAAGAGGTACCACCAGCCATCATCGGTAGAATAGCGCTTCAGGATGATGAGAGCCCTGAACAGTGGGAAACGGGCAACAAACCCATGAAAGTGATAGAAGACGATGAAGGCAAAGATGATCCTGATGGCATTAAGAGCCAACTGGACCAGACGAGGCAGAAGTTGCTGAGAAAGAAAAGGAAGAAAGGGTGGAATGAAAAATGAAGACCCCCATCAAGGAAGTCCTCATAGAAAGCAACCTGGCTAGGGCCGCTCGAGGTAACTCACTCCCCCGGGCTTGGGAGCGAGAGTTGGATGGAACCCGAAACCCCATACATGTCCTGGATTTAGGAAAGATCTTCTATGGTCATCATCAAAGTAAAACCGGAGGGACCGGAAGGAGCCTCTGCCATCGAAGGGGTGACGACAGAGATGGAAGGAGCAAGGATAGCAGGAGGAACCCTAGGGGCCCTAGGGCCTCCAATGGTTATTCCGCCCAGACGCAACCACCTCCGGACATCGAGGGGAACGTCGTCCTTCGACGAGGACGATGGAGTCCTCGACTAGGAGGGACCGATCTTGTCCGGGTTAGTAGAGAAGCGAGGACGATGACTCAAAGGAGCCATCGAGAAGGAGGAAGCTAGAGAAAGGAAGAAGGAGGATAGGAGCATAGAGAAAGGATCGGTTCACCTAAGATGGGAGAGAGGACTGGAATTCGAGAAGAAGCAGGAGAGAAAATAGAGGTCACCGGGCACTCACCAAATTGTTTTAGCGAAGAAGGGCAACCCAGGAGATGAAGGACTGTTGCAACCGCTGGCGAGGTGTGAGAAAGCCAAAAGACCTCGTTTGTAGAAAGTTCTCACTCTTTTCAAAGCTAATCGACAACAGCCGTACAACCTCTTTTTGCCTGAGCCATCGAATAAGTGCCACGTGTGAAGATGCCCAACGACGATGCTTCGGTTTGCTGGAAACCGCCTCGAGTCTGGTCCATCGAACTCACGGACGTGGCGCCTGCACATAGGACCTCGGGCACGGTAAGTGGAGCGGCGGCAATTGTGGCAATTATGGCACAAGATTTTTGTCATCCCACGTCATCTCTGCATTAACTTCCCACGTCCCAGCCATGGCGCTTTAGTGGGACTTGGGAGTGGGGGCAATTGATATTGCAAGATCGCTGACGTGTAGTGTGCATAAGACCCAGTTGGCAGCCAAGCAACACCGTGCCGTGTTCCCTTCCGAGCTTGCCTACTAGGTGGCCTGATCAATGGTCATGCCCACCTTGAGTCGAGCTCGACACCTTTACTCCTTTTTCAGGTGGCGCCCCCAGGTGGGGTCCACCTCGATCGAAGTCGAGCCTGCTCCTGCTCCTTCGCTAGGTGGCATCCCAGGTGGGGTCCACCTCGGCCGAAGTTGAGCCTGCCTATGCTCCTTCACCAGGTGGCACCCCAAGATGGGTCCACCTTGGCTGAAGTCGAAACAGGAACTTCTGCTCCTTCACTAGGTGGACCCGTAAATGGGTCCACCTCGGCCGAAATCGAGCCAGGCACTCCTGCTCCTTCGCTAGGTGGTGCTCGCATGTGGGGTCCACCTTGGTCGAAGTCGAGCCTGCCTCTGCTTCTTCGCCAGGTGGCACCCCCAGATGGGTCCACCTCAATCTAAGTCGAGCCAGGAACTTCTGCTCCTTCACCAGATGGCACCCCTAGATGGATCCACCTCGGCCGAAGTCGAGCCAGGCACTCCTTTTCCTTCGCCAGGTGGCGCCCCCAGGTGGGATCCACCTCGATCGAAGTCGAGCCTGCCTCTACTCCTTTGCCAGGTGGCACCTTAGATAGGTCCACCTCGGTCGAAGTCGAGCCAGGCACTCCTACTCCTTCGCCAGGTGGCACCCCCAGGTGGGGTCCACCTTGATCGAAGTCGAGCCTGCCTCTACTCCTTCGGTGGGTGGCACCCCTAGATGGGTTCATCTCGGTTGAAGTCGAGTCAGGCACTCCTGCTCCTTTGCCAGGTGGTGCCCCTAGGTGGGGTCCACCATAGCCGAAGTCGTGCCTTCTCCATGGAACGTCAGGAGGACCGAGGGTGCAAGCATCGAGGATGATACTGAGGCCGGCGTGCATGGTGCGGCGTGTCCAATACGGCACCCTCAGATCTGTAACAGTGCACGTAACCTCGTTTGCACCAGTTTAGGAGGAATGCCCCGATCGAGATACCAGATCTTGCGATCGGTGACCTGGAACCCCCCGAAGGGGAGGGTCGCGGTCAACATCTCAGATCCAAGGGCACCTACACCTATATCGAGGTCCCGCCTGGTTCTCCCTTCGTGACAGCATGACGGACGAGACAAGCTCACTACTTAACTCCCAACCGTGAGGGGAAGCAACCTCGGGAGAATGGCCAATGAACATCGTTGACCTCCAAGCCCCCCCATAACGGGAGAATCGAGGCATCGAAGCACCCGATGATCTAAAACGGCACCCACGGGCGAAGAGGAGGGTAAGCAATCAAGAGGGCAAACGCAAGAAAGGAGAAAGCAAGCGAACCAGAGGAAACGGCTCTAGGAGACTCCCAGGAGCGAGTACTGTGAGCCCGGTCGCAAGAACTGGAGTGCTAACCCCCACTCGTTCTCTCTCATTCTCATTGATTCCCTCATCAAGGATTCCCCTAAGCATAGAGTCCCAGTTGGGATCCGCCTTAGAGGGTCTGTTTTGCTTTGCCGCTCGCTAATTTGATTGTCAGAGTACCCTTACCGGGATCCCCGGCCCGAGTCTCTAACCTTGTTTTGCAGGTCCAAGAATGCTAGAATTCTGGAGCAAAGGGACTGACGTACGGTGCCAACTCACAGCTACAGGCCACATCGGTAAGGTCGCCAACAATACTCATCTACAATAAACTATCGAATCAGAATAGATTCTAGCACCTTTAGAAGCGATGATGTAGTCGGCCTCCCTGGTCAAATCTATAATGATCAGTTCCAAACCATCATTATAAAAGAACACATTATATATATATTCTTATTCTCTCAATTCTTCTACTCTAAAGATCTAAAACATATCTTTAATACTTCTGAAGTATTAAAGAATGTTATCATATTTATCCAACACTGATAGTTTGGATTGGATTCACATTTGCTTGTGACATTCACAGCAAAAATTAGGTCATGTACATAACATGGTTCATATGAGGTAACCTATGGCCAAAGCCCAAAAGGATCTAGTTTATATTAAAATTTCTTCAAATATATTGGGATATATTTTAGAAATTAATTCCATGCCTGAGAAGTCAAATCCCTAATTAGATTTTTAGATTGAACATCTTCAGCACTTCTTTAATATACAAATTCTGTGATAGGTTTAGCATCCTCCTTGGTTTATCTCATAAACCTATATTCTAATTGTAGGATGCTTTTCAAAGATCCTTATCGTAGAATTACCTAGATAATTATAACCTAACCTTAGTCAGCATAAGAATCTCATTTCTAATAAGAGAATATTATCTACATATAATGCGAGGAATTACATATTTCTACCGACCTTTTATAAATATGTGGTTCCTCTTCCCATTCTTGATAAAAATAAATGATTCGATCATGTTATAGAAACAAGAATTTCAATTTCAAGCTATTTGTTTCAACCTATTTATATAGACCCTTTACAGGTTAGATCCTGTGATTTAATTACCGTCCATCTAACTAATCTCATCATGGTTAACTGCAATAGCAATTAGTATGGATTTCAGTATAGTCAAGGTGAAAGGGTTTTTATAGTCAGTACTAATTATTACCTTTCACCTAGGCCTTGCCTTATAGATTTCTATCTATTTTTTTTATAGATTCATTTCATTCATTAGGTACTATACTGTTACAGTGGTGACTAACCCATTCGGCCCAGACACAATGGTGGGGCCACTTGAAGAGATCAGCCCCTGTGGCGGCCAGGTCGGCACCTTGGCCAGCCCAGTTCGACCGTGTCCGGAGCTCGGCTCGGCCGGGTTGGCACCTCGACCAGGCCGGCGCCTGCCCGGCTTACTTCGGCCGTGCCTGGGGCCCTGCCAGGCATACCAGGCAGCCCACCTTGGTCACTGAAGCTCCCCGGTTCTGTCCTGTGAGCGCTCGCATGGCCCCGTCCATCTTAGCCCGTGTCGCTCCAGTTTGGTATGTTTGGGAATGGCGTGACCCGGCAACGAGGCTAGGTCTACATGGGATCTAGTCCTGGCACCATAGCCAAGCTTCCCGGTTCGGTGGCCGCACCTCACCCGCGCCTCGGTCCGCGCGTAAGGAAGGCACGCCACCCGCAAGCCTGTGGCGACCCCGGCTTCACCCGCGCCTCGGTCCGCGCGTAAGGAAGGCACGTCCCCCCGCGCGAAGCTCCAGCGTCCGCCGACCTCAGGGCCCGCCTCCGCAGCAGCGCCCCCGGCTCGCCCGCAGGAGACCTCCGCCCTCCTGCTCCAGCCCGGCGGCGGATCCGGCTCGGTCCGAGCCCGGTGAGGTGCCCCCGAGCCCGGTGAGGTGGCCCCGAGCTCGTCCGAGCCCGGCAAGGCACGCCCCGGCACCGGCGGTTCTGCCCCCCGGCCCGGCGTGGCCGTGCTTTGCCTCCGCCCCCCCTGCTCCGGCCATGCACCGTCCGAACGGTGCCCGACGCCGCCGGAACCGAGTTCGGTGAGGTGGCCCCGAGCTCGTCCGAGCCCGGCCAGGTGCGCCCCAGCGCCTGGCGATTCTGCCCCCCGGCCCGGCGTGGCCGTGCTTCGCCTCCGCCCTCCTGCTCCGGCTCGAGTGGCGACCCAGCAGCGCCTCGCTGACGGCCTGGCTCGCCTCCGCGCGGCTCCAGCTCGGCGACGCCATGCTCCGGGTCCAGCTCGGCCTGATCTCGCCCAGGACAGCATACCCCGCTCCGTCCGATCTCTCCAGCTCAGCTGCCCGTCCCGGCAGGGAGTGCCCAGTTCGGCCGTGCCAGCTCGATTGCCCGTGCCTAGCCCGGCACGGACACGCCCGGCCAGCTCCGCCTCCGCCTGCGGCACTCCGAGCTCCTGTCCGGCTCCGCCCTCGCCCACGGCGCAGCGGCCGGCCCGTTTCCCTTTGGCGTGCCCGCATGCTTCCGCCCGTACTAGGGCACGACCTGCCCTCCTCCGGCTTCGCCCATCTCACGCGCCCAGTTCGGCATGCCCCTGTGGCGGGCCTTCACGCGGGCCTTCTCTCGGTCCGCGTGCCCGCGTGATATCTTGAAGCGGCGTCCCGGACTCGGCCACTGGGAGCGCCACTCGGATCGGTCTCACTCATGTGAGCCCGGCACGTTTCCCGAAGAACCCATCCGTATGGGCCCGGCACTCTTTCCATGGATCCCCCTCCACGTGGGTCCTGGACGCGCCGCCTGACACGCCGCCTGCAAAGAGAGGTACGCGTTTAAGTTCCCTAAGCTACTGTTTGCACTAACTAGTGAATAGCACCACACTCGAGGCGCTGGGCTTCTCTGCCAAATCTTCTGAGCCATCAAGAAAGGGGAAGCTGACCGGTCTACCTAAGCCTCCTAGGCCTGCAGAGGCTTCACAGGCCTATGCCAAGAAGAACGTGCCCCTCTGAACACCAAGAGCCGCTCGTCTATATAAGAGCAGCGGGAGGAGGTAAGAAGGGAGAGACTCTCTTCATTCTGGTATGATCCATCACCCTCTGGGAGCGAAGAGTCCCCCAAGCTCTCCGTCTCAGAGGTCTCTTATCTCCTTCGATCGTCCCACTGACTTGATCGTCGGAGTGCCTTTGCCGGAGTCCCCGGCGCAGGTCTCCCCTGTTTTGCAGGTATCGCCCGGCGGAGGGACGATAAGTAGGAAGATTACTCCCTCGCCGAAGAGGCCCAAAGGAGGGCCATGACAGTACCAAGCCCCTTTCATCCCAACTACGACTATGTTCCCCTTGATCGTCTCCGACCAACGAGCCCGGTGACGCTGCACGGAGTCCACGCACCTAGGCCACGCCAGAGCTACCGGCCACGGCGATCCAGGCGGCAACATATACCATTTTGGTGGATCTATTAAGGTCCATATTAGGTTGAAAAACATTGAGTCTAACTTCATGAGATTCAATCATTTTGGAATCGATGTCTAACATCACCTCATTGTAGGTTTATGGGATTATCTCTATATTCCCTTTCTCCCCATGGAATACTTTCTTTGAGTCTTCTAAAGTGCACCTCTATACCTTTTCGAGGACAAGAGATCCTAAAAAAAATTATGAGGTGGACAGGAACTAATGTACTAGCTCTGTCTAAATGGGTTCTATATGTTCCGTGGCCATTGCTCTTCTAAGAGTATCTTTTCAAGCTTAATCATCCTTCCACTACTATATTCAGGTTAAACTATTTAATCATGAATATAGACATTGGATTACAATAATTTGTGAACCACTGGAAATAGTATCTTAACGATTCTTTAGAAATTAATCTATATATGATGATATATGTCTCAAATTCTTAATTCTTGGGAATTTATTTTATTGTCCATTAATTTCTTGGATGATACATTGACACATCATATATAAAAAATAGTCAAATTAGAATATTAAATATAATTTTATATTCTAGAATTAAAATATGTATCAGCTAGATTGGTTTCTAGGACATACATCTAATATCATTCCTTACTTAATCTCTTGCATGATATTGTCCATTTGATTGCTGGATCTCGTTAAAGTGGCTGCAGACCTTTTTTTTAAAGGTATGTGTATAGAGAAGGCATAAGGTCTAAATTTAAGTGATGATAATTATTTTGAAGAAATGTCATTAACTCAACTAGTGAAATAATAATAAGCTTATAGTTCAAGTTTTCGAAGAAGTTAAGTAAATATTGGCCACTAGCGTGAGTTGTTACATATCAACATAGTTAGAATTTCAATGCTAAAATTATTTGTCTTTATGTCAACATATCATATTTGTAATCTTTTCAAGTGTTGCTCAAGGAAGCATGCATGCACCGTGTTATTATTTCTCTATCACTATCTAGAAATTGCGTTTAGATTGTGTCTAGTAATGCATTTATGCACCCTAATGTCTTGACATGTTCAATAAATCATATGCTCTTTTTTGAGTATTCAACTCAAAAAAACTATAAATTTTATCTCCATATGCAATGCTTTTTATTTCCCCTAAAAAATTAGATTGATCTTGATATGTCTGCATTTAATATTTAGGAGGATGAGAAATGATGGATGGAACATATGCGGGATGGGTTTTTGTATTAACAAAATTATCCCTCATTAATTTTTTTGACAAAGTTAAAACACTACTTTACTTTTTCATTCATATTATCTAAATATATTTTTATTTTATTTATACTATTGAATTTTATTATCAATTATTTTAATTTTAGTACATGATTTCTATAATAATAATTAAATAATTAGAATTATCTTCTATTTTTATTTATATTAACTATTTCAATTTATTATTTATATAAAACTAACTAACTATTTAAATTAAATACAAATGAAGTATATATTTATATAATTAATATATAACAATAAATTAATTTATTAATAATTAATTTATAAAATTATATATTTAGTTGAATTAAATTAAAATAATATATTTATATAATTATTTTAGATAACTATAAATTATAAAATTATCAGTTCATATATTACTTACTTTTCAGTATAAATAAGTATTATAAAATAATAATAATAATAATAATTTTTATCAAATGATAGTTTAGTAAAAATGTCATATAAATATTATCCATTTTTCTTTTCATTTCTCCTATGTCAAACAAGCAAAGAAATCATTTCAAACCATAATAAATACCTATTTAGCTTTATGCTGAAGCCACTTTAGTCCTCTCTTGAATTGGCTAGGCATTTTGAACTAATTAATGCTCAAAGTGCCCCCACAACCAAATTCTTCGGTACAACTAGATTCTATCGATATAGGATTTGTTATTTAAAATTATAAGAACAGATTGATGAAAAAATATAATAATAAAAAAAAGCATGCCAGAATTTAACATGGTTTGACAATGTACCTACATCCATGGACGAAGATGAGCAATTTCATCATCAAAATTATAATGAAGGAGAAGCACTTAAAATCCTCAGAACCCTATACATTTAATAATTTTTCTTAATATATATTAAATAAAAAATTAAATTAAAAAGAAAAAGAATATACCATGAAATAGAAGTCACAAGGGAAGCCAAAAAGAGCTGCAACAAAAGGGACGTAGGTTCTTTTCCCTTAAAACTTTCTCTTGTTATCCTCCTTTGCTAAGAAACTGAATGAATTTAGTTGAGATGGGACAATGGAAAGAAAACAAAAGAGTCCCCTTAAACTTCCTTTTAGGTGTTGACCGTGTCAAATACCAAACAAATCTCCACCTTTTGAGTTGGACAACACAAATGCACTCCTCAAAGTAAGATATTCGATTCTGAATAGTAGAAAATATTCTTCTCTATCAAAATATCTCAAAAAGTATTCTCAAGTACTATAGATACCAACTAAGTCTAAGCAATATTTGAACTTAGCAACTGAAAGAGGCTGTCACTGTGCATTTTCCAATCACATCCTGAATGAAATGAAACTTTACATTGATGTACTTTGTTCTTTCATGAAACATTTGGTCTTTAGACAAATGAATAGTGATGTGGTAGGATCGCTGACGTGGGGGAACCGACAGGCGCCACGTCAAAGAAAGACGCCGCGTCGGATGCCGCGTCAATTCTCTAGCCCGAACTCTGCTGCCGAGCTAAGCTGAGCTCCCTCAAGAGGCGAGTTGAGCTCTATCCTCCGCCAGGTCGGGCTCGCGAGCTCGGGATGCCTAGGCCGGAGCCGCCTTCTGCCCTCTAGAGCGAGACCCTCGGAGGTTTGAGCCCTGTGGTCGGAGTTGAGCTCAGCGCTCACCCGTCAACGTGAAGCCTCTCCGAGCACGCGCCCTCTGGACCGGGTCCGCCCTCTGCCCTCCAGAGGGAGACCCTTGGAGGTTTGAGCCCTGTGGTCGGAGTCGAGCTCAGCGCTCACCCGCCAATGTGGAGCCTCTCCAAGTGTGCGCCCTCTGGACCAGGTCCGCCTTCTGCCCTCCAGAGCGAGACCCTCAGAGGTTTGAGTCCTGTGGTCGGAGTCGAGCTCAGTGCTCACCTGCCAACATGGAGCCTCTCCGAGCGCGCGCCCTCTGCCCTCTAGAGCGAGACCCTCGGAGGATTGAGCCCTGTGGTCGGAGTCGAGCTCAGTGCTCACCCATCAACGTGGAGCCTCTCCGAGCGCGCGCCTTCTGGACCGGGTCCGCCCTCTGCCCTCTAGAGCAAGACCCTCGAAGGTTTGAGCCCTGTGGTCGAAGTCGAGCTCAGCGCTCACTCGCTAATATGGAGCCTCTCCGAGCGCGCGCCCTCTAGACCGGGCCCATACTTTGCCCTCCTCCACCAAGATGCCCCTGCAAGCTCGGAGTGCCTAGGTCGGAGCAAGCCCTGCCGTTCCAGCTCAGTCCCAGCTCCGACGAGGTTTTCGCTAGCCCAGAACGCTGGCGAGCCGCTTGAGGACTACACTGGAGTGCCTCCCAGGTCGTACTGACCACTTGCAGCCACCAGTAACACTAGAAAGGGAAGAAGCACGCCGAACGAGATGCCACGCTCCTCACCAACCACCCGGATCACCAAAGAGAGGAAGCCAACTGGGAGATTCGAATCCCGTGGGCGGCGGCCCACCGTTCGAGGCACTGCCAGGTTTCCCGAAATGAGGTGACCAAGAAGAGTGTCGGAGCGCATGATAGCTCCCCTTATTACGAATCAGGAAAGACTCCTCGGGACATCGCTGCACATGCCTGACAGCTCGGCAGAGATCCCGAGGCGGATGCCCAACGGTAACCTAGTTTGCAACAAACTCGAAGGTAACACAACAACACCAAGACACAAGACACAACACAAAAAAAAAGGAAGAGTGCAACCCCCACCAGGAAGAGGGGCATGGCACCACCAGCATTCCAAAGCAAGGTCGAGGTGAAAGGGCTACACAGAGACTCCCTCTAACTATGCCACACTTTCCCCGACACACTTGCATCCCACTTCTACACAATCCACTCCTCCTCGTGTGGAGTCCATCAAGAGGGGCTCGACCAGGAGGATCTGTTCCCCTGGATCGTCACTGACTTGACCGTCGAAGTGCCCCCGCTGAAAATCCCGGCCCGGGTCACTAACCCCTTTTTGCAGGTCCAGGACTAGAGGACCACCAGGCAGCGAAGGGAGCGCACTCCGGCGCCGGCAGCAGCTACGGGTCACGGCGATCATGGTGGCAACAGATTGGCATGTCAGGAAGGGGGGCAGATCCACGCTTCTCAACAAGATGGGATGACGGTTTTCACCTTTGTCCTTAATCTCCGGGGGGCAGATCGGGGGCACGGGGATAAGGGCACGAGAACTTCTCCCTCTCTCTCGAGGCTTTAAGGAGTGGCCTTGATAAAAAAACCTTAAGCTATGAAGGTGCGTCGCCACCCTCGACGGGACAGCAGGCAGCAAGCCAAGGATGGAGCCACCTCTTGGCGGTGCCACCATCCAGGAACCCCACTAAAAAAAAAAAAAGGGGGAGAGAGAAAAGAAAAGAGAGGGAAGAAGGGTTTGGCCATCGTGAAGAAGAAAGAAATCCATGCAACGTGGCTCCCAACTCTCCCATGCAACGGAGTTTCCTCCCTTGCAACGGAGTTTCCTCCCATACAACGGGACTTACTCCCATGCAACGGGGCTTGCTCCCATCCAACAGAGCTTCCCCCCATCCAAAAGGACCCTTGGGGCAGAGGACCCTGAGAATGTACTCCCCACTGCACGGGAAAGAGAAAGCGGGGGAGAAACATAAATAATGATGTCGCGGTCGTTAGGAGGATGATCGCGAACGACCCAAAATAATAATAATAATAATAATATACACCATGGTCGATAACGGAAGCTCCGTAGACGTGCTTCCTTATGACGCCTTCTCTAAGAGCACCACTACGACGAATTTTGCTATCGACGGGCTTCTTGCGGCCCACAATGTCATCTCGAGCGACTCCAACAAAACACACCGGCAATGAGCGGCCCCGGCACTGCAGCGCCCGGGTTTGGCCAAGAACCTTTGGGCCCAGAAAAATCAGCCCCGAAAATGTGGTAAGTTCCCATCAAACTGAGAAGGCCCCTACAAAGCAGCCGAAGCCCCATCACAAGGGGCATATTATCTCGAAGATCTCGATGGTGTCAGGCTCCCCCCTGGGCATGGAATGCCTGTGGTCTGTGAAGACCCCACCAATGATGTAAGGTTTCTTATCAATAATAATGATAATGACTTTTTCCTTGCACGAGTATCTATATGTCTTACAAGGAAGAATCAACGGCGTCCCCGAGCCCAGCTCCAGGATGTCAAGGGATCTTTGAGCCATGCAGCTCTCTATCTCAAGCATCCCCAAGCCCAGCTCCAGGACGTTAAGGGATATTCGAGCCATGCAGCTCTCCATCTCAAGCATCTCTGAGCCCAGCTCCAGGATGTCAAGGGATCTTCGAGCCATGCAGCTCTCCATCTCAAGCGTCCTCGAGCCCAGCTCCAGGACGTTAAGGGATATTCGAGCCATGCAGCTCTCCATCTCAAGCATCCCCGAGCCTAGCTCCAGGATGTCAAGGGATATTCGAGCCATGCATCTCTCCATCTCAAGCATCCCCGAGCCCAGCTCTAGGACGTCAAGGGATATTCGAGCCATGCAGCTCTCTGTCTCAAGCATCCCCGAGTCTAGCTCCAGGACGTTAAGGGATATTCGAGCCATGCAGCTCTCCGTCTCAAGCATCCCCGAGCCCAGCTCTAGGATGCCAAGGGATATTCGAGCCATGCAGCTCTCCATCTCAAGCATCCCCGAGCCCAGCTCCAGGATGTCAAGGGATATTCAAGCCACGCAGCTCTCAGTCATCCACGTCCCCGAGCCTAGCTCCAGGATGCCAGACTAAGACCGGAGCTCAGATCTCCAGCCAAGGGACCTTCAAGCCACGCAGCTCTCAGTCATCCACGTCCCCGAGCCCAGCTCCAAGATGCCAGCCCGAGACCGGAGCTCAGATCTCCGGCCAAGGGACCTTCGAGCCATGTAGTTCTTAGTCATCCACATCCCCGAGCCCAGCTCCAGGATGCCAACCCGAGATCGGTGCTCAGATCTTCGGCCAAGGGACCTTCGAGCCATGTAGCTCTCAGTCATCCACATCCCCGAGCCCAGCTCCAGGATGCCAGCTCGAGATCGAAGCTTAGATCTCTGGCCAAGTGACCTTCGAGCCATGCAGCTCTAGTCATCCACGTCCTTGAGCCCATCTCCAGGATGCCAGCCCGAGACCGGAGCTCAGATCTTCGGCTAAGGGACCTTCGAGCCACGCAGCTCTCAATCATCCACGTCCCCGAGCCCAGATCCAGGATGCCAACCCGAGACCAGAGCTCAGATCTCCGGCCAAGGGACTTTCGAGCCACGCAGCTCTCAGTCATCCACATCCCCGAGCCCAGCTCCAGGATGCCAACCCAAGACCGGAGCTCAGATCTCCGACCAAGGGACCTTCGAGCCACCTAGCTTTCAGTCAACAACACCTTCGAGCCCAGCAGCCATTAAGTGTCATAACCTTGCGCTCAACTTGCCGATGTTGAAGTCTAACAACTCAACCCCAAGTAAGGTGAGGCCCTCTTCTCTGATCTCCCCACTCACCAAAAAGAGAAAGAAAAAGAAGAAAGGGGAGAGAAAGAAAGATGAAAAGAAGGGAAGAACCAGGCAAAGAAAATAGATGGCAAGAAAATCCAAGTTTCATTGATTGAACACAAGTTACAAGTGTTTTGTGGGCCCTCGACATGCCGAGCGACCCTAAGTAAGCCCAAGAAACAAAAATACAAAGCAAAAAAGAAAAGGGCTACTCCACGCCGGCCGGCCTCTCTGCCAGGCCTTGAGGCTGAGAGTTCCCGCCTTCAGGAACTTTCGGTTGGGTAGCTCTAGTCTCGGATGGATCAGCCTCGACTGGCATTGGAGGTTTCGAGGCCACGGCCTCCTCGATAACCTCCTCGTCGGGCTCCATGTCCGAGGCCGAAGGATATCTGAGACGGTCGTGGTCCTTTATAGGGACAAGTGCCTCGACCCGGCCATGCAAGAACATAAAATCCTTGTAGAAGGAGTTCGACACCATCTGATGAATCTCGGTGACAAACTCCTTCGAAGCCTTGAACTTCGCAACGGCATCCTCGGCGCCCTTCTTGGCCTCGCAAGCCACCCTCTTCGCCTCGGTAGTCTCCATCCTGGAAGCCTCCACCGACCTGGCCACCTCCTCTGCAGTCTTCTCAGCTATGGCTAGTTTCTCCCTCCCAGCTGCCAGCTCCGCCTGGGCAGCTCGGGAGACCTCCTTATGCCGATCCGCTTCGGCACTATACCAGTTCAACTTTTTCTCGACAAGGGAGAGATCGTCGATGGCCTTCTTCGAGCGGCTCCGCTCAAGGTCGCGGGCCTCTAGGAATCTCTTTGCTTGCCCCTCGGCATTGGCGAGCTATTGCTCCAGGTCCTTCACCTTCTGTTCAAGTGCCCCATTCGCCCCGACCTTCTCCTTCAGGTCGATTTTCAAGGATTCGATCTTGGCCGCCTGTCGCCGCTCGAGACGCTCCCAGTTCTGATAGTAGCCCTTGATGTAGAGAGCCTTGGCATCGATCTGCACCACGAAAAGAGGTCATATCAAAAAAAAGAAAAAAAAAAGAGAAAGGGACAGCTCACCGAATAGAGCTAAGGGAAATGGCGCTGATGATGTCGGTCAACCGCATCCCGGTCATATCCTGCCGGTCGCATGTTTGGATCGAGAAGTCCATCATGCGCTCGACCAGCTTGGGGCTCCAGAGGAATGGGCTTTCTGGCCCCATCTTGAAGGGGAGAGGCGTCGCACCTCCTCCCTTCGGCCTTCTGCCGGAGTGGGTGGTCTTGCCCTAGTAACTACAGGGCCACAGGGGGCGGGCTGAGAAGCTAGCGCCGGCATAGGTAGTGCCTCGATCGTGGTCTTGATCATGGCCCGGACCTCCTCACCCCTAATCTCGATGACAGGTGGACTCGGAGGATGACAAGGCGTAGTGGCAGCAGCTGTGGCCCTTGCCCGGACCACTACTTCGGGCTCCGTAGCAGGGGCCATCCCCTGACGACTGTGTTGCTCAGGAACCTTCTGAGCCTCCTGTTGGGCCGGCCTCAGCGCTGTAGATGCCACCCTCTCCATCGGTGCAGGAGCAGCTCGAGTCACCTCCGAACTCAGATCGGCTGGAGCAGTCGAGCTCAGACCAACCACCACAGTGGGGGCAGCCACAGGAGCGCTGTCGCCCCAGACTCACCTCGATGAAGGCTCCCTGGCTAGTCCGGTCGGTGGCCTTTTTCGAGTGATCGCCAGTAGGTCGGTCTCAGAGAAAATCATCCTTGCATGTAAGTCACACAACAGTCAGATTCCGTGGGAAGCAGTGCAAGAAATGCAAATAAAAAGAAAGAGGAAAGTTCAGGTCGAACTCACCCAACCCATTCGTTGGGTCGACCCCGGAGTCGGTGAGGTTCTGCTCAGATAACAGGACCTCGAGAGAAGGAATCTGGGTGGTGCGGAGCTGCTCGTAGTCATCCCGGTCAGCCGCATCGACCACAGAGTTTCGGTTGGGGGACTTGTTCGGATCGCTCCAGACCCAGTCGACCCCCTCAACCTCAACTAAGAAAAACTTGCTCTTCCATCCCCTAATGGAAGAGGGGAGCTCAAATCTGATGCCCTTCGGGTGGGAGCATAAGGACCACCACCCATCCTCAGTTGGGTGGCACTTCAGGATGAAGAAGGCCCTGAACAAGGAAAATCAAGCGACAAACCCGTGGAGGTGGTAGAGTACAATGAAAGAAAAGATAACCCTGATGGCGTTTGGCACCAACTATGCAGGGACCAAGTGGTAGTTGTCCAAGACGGATAGGAAGAAAGGGTGAAAAGAAAATCGGAGACCCTTGGAGAAGGTCTCCTCATAAAAAGAAAGATGGCTTGGGCCATTGGAAGTGTCCCGTTCTCCCGGACGAGGGATCATGAGCCGAACGGAAGGTGAGATGCTATAGACATCCCGAACGGTCCTTAGTTCCCCGGGGGTGATCGTCGAGGCGACCCCGCCAGGACCTGTGGACCATACGGACTCAGAATAGGAACGAAAGAAGGAGGAGGGAGAGAAGGACCCGATCCTGGTTCCCTGATGAGCACCAGACCGGGAGGACGCCTCCTGCTAAACTCGAAGCGAGTTGCATCCTCTTCCCCACTAGAAGAAGAAGAAGACGCCGGCCTCTGCTCGGAAGGACCAGCCTCGCCCTGATCAGTGGAGGGGTGGAAGCCCGGACCAAAATGGGACATCCTCAAGAACAAGGGGAAGAAAGAACTCGGAATGGGGGATAGAAGAGCAGACTCAACTCAAAGGAGACCCCAGACCGGAGGAAGAAACCTACTTTAGCTGGGGAGAGAAGGAAGAAGAGACTGACCTGGTTCCTTAGAAAACTTGAGGCAACTGAGAGGAAGGAGAAAGCTTGGGTGCAGCAGCAGTGGGCATGGAGAATTCAAAAAGAATAGATGTTTCGGGTAAGGCCCTCCTTTCATTTCGAAATGACCCGATGGATTCGTATCGATTCAACCCCTCCGCCAACGGATCTGCACCACATGTCTCCCATCGACGAAAATGGTGTCCCGGCCGCTCTGGATTTTGTGCCAACATTAACTACTCCTTGGACATGGCCATGCGGCACCCCCGCATTGGTCCGCCGGAACATCCCTTGAGGTGCCAGCAATCATGGCTATCATCGTGCCAGTTTTTCGCCTTTCCACGTTAGCACCATAATTACTCCCTTCGACCCGAGCGTCGCGCACTAACGAGCCTCGAGAGTGGGGGGCAAATGATGTGGCAGGATCGTTGACGTGGGGGAACCGACAGGCGCCATGTTAAAGGAAGATGCCGCGTCGGACGCCGCATCAAATCTCCAGCCCAGACTCCGCTATCGAGCTAAGCTGAGCTCTCTCAAGATGGAGAGTCAAGCTCTGTCCTCCGTCAGGTCGGGCCTGCGAACTCGGGATGCCTAGGCTGGACCGCCTTCTACCCTCTAGAACGAGACCCTCGGAGGTTTGAGCCCTATGGTCGGAGTCGAGCTCAGCGCTCACCAGCCAACGTGGAGCCTCTTCGAGCGCGCGCCTTCTAGACCGGGTCTGCCCTCTGCCCTCCAGAGCGAGACCCTCGAAGGTTTGAGCCCTGTGGTTGGAGTCGAGCTCAGTGCTCACCCGCCAACGTGGATCCTCTCCGAGCGCGTGCCCTCTGGACCGGGTCCGCCTTCTGCCCTCCAGAGCGAGACCTTCAGAGGTTTGAGCCCTGTGGTCGGAGTCGAGCTCAGTGCTCACCCGCCTACATGAAGCCTCTCCAAGCATATGCCCTCTGGACCGGGTCCACCCTCTGCCCTCCAGAGTGAGACCCTTGGAGGTTTGAGCCCTGTGGTCGGAGTCGAACTCAGTGCTTACCCGCCAATGTGGAGCCTCTCCGAGCACGCACCCTCTAGACCGGGTCCACCCTCTACCCTCCAGAGCGAGACCCTTAGAGGTTTGAGCCCTGTGGTCAGAGTCGAGCTCAGCGCTCACCTGCCAATGTGGAGCCTCTCCGAGCACGCGCCCTCTAGACAGGGCCCGCACTTTGCCCTCCTCCACCAAGATGCCCCCGCAAGCTCGAAGCACCTAGGTCGAAGCAAGCCCTGCCATTCCAGCTCAGCCCCAGCTCGGACGAGGTCCTCACCAGCCCAGAATGCTGGTGAGCCATCCGAGGACTACACTGGAGTGCCTCCCATACTGTATTGACCACCTGCAACCGCCAGTTATGCTAGAAAGGGAAGAAGCGTGCCGATCGAGATGCCATGCTCCTCACCAACCACCCGGATCACCCAAGAGAGGAGCCAACTTGAAGATTCAAATCCCGCGGGCGGCAGCCCACCATTCGAGGCACTGCCAGGTTTCACGGAATGAGGTGACCAAGAAGAGTGTCGGAGCGCATGACAGCTCCCCTTATCATGAATTAGAAAAGACTCCTCGGGGCACCGCTGCACACGCCTGACAGCTCGACGGAGATCCCGAGGTGGACGCCCAATGGTAACCTAGTTTGCAACAAACTCGGAGGTAACACGACAACACCAAGACACAAGACACAACACAAAAATAAAAAAGGAAGAGTGCAACCCCCACCAGGAAGAGGGGCATGGCACCACCAGCATTCCAAAGTAAGGTCGAGGCGGAAGGGCCACACAGAGACTCCCTCTAACTAGGCCACACTTCCCTCGACACACTTGCATCCCACTTCTACACAATCCACTCCTCCTCGTGTAGGGTCCATCAAGAGGGGCTCGACTAGGAGGATTTGTTCCCCTGGATCGTCACCGACTTGACCGTCGGAGTGCCCCCACCGGAAACCCTGGCCAGGGTCACTAACCCTGGTTTTGCAGGTCCAGGACCAGAGGATCACCAGGCAGCGAAGGGAGCGCACTCCGGCACCGGCAGCAACTACGAGCCACGACGATCTTGGAGACAACAAATAGCACTCTAACTGTTTCAATATATAACAGTCGGCTCCTAACTGTTAGATGTGTGCCTTAAAAGCCAAGTTGGCATGATACATTGTAATTTTAAGGCATAGATTTTATACTTAATTCTTTTTCATAATAAAGGATAATATTATTCATATTGATGTGTTTATGAATCGTCTATGGAGTTAATGGACAATGACACATATTTTGAAGAGTGGAGAATCTAAGACATGTGTCTTTATAGATTAACTCTTAAAAGCTCCTGATTGTTGGAACATCACAAGGATGGTGATTGATCCATTAAAATTGGTGCACAGATCACTTCCATTCTGGGTAGGTGAGTCTCTGACCTATAGTGTGGTGACACTGGAGTGAGGGTGCATGTAGTTGATGGAGATCAATAGTACTGAGCATAACCAACTATGGGAAGTTAAATGGATGACTACTCACTCGTCGATAACTTCCTGATGCTATAGTTGTGTGAATAGTTCTTTGACTTAGAGTGTCTTGGCTACTCATAGTAAAGATGCTGTAGTTTGACAGCACAATCTCATGGTTCCTATCCATATGGGACCTTGCGGTGTTCGTTGGCTACAGTAAGTTTATTGTACGAGTAGGGTGTTCACTCGTAGGGATCTATCAATCTTGGTAGTAAGGAATAATCCTATGCAACTTATTGAGACTAAGTCCAAAGAGTCTATGGCCATAGCAGGTTGATGATGAAAAGGCATTTTCATTGGTATCATAGTTGGACTTGAGTCGATTAAGTTTAAGCATATGACTGATGGGTTTGGCTAGATTTCATAACCAACATCGAGTCAGGGATTTTGATAGAGAAACCGAATCATACAATAACTAGACCTAGGGGTTCCAATCTTATTTTGCTGGGTTGCCACTACATACTGCTAGGTGTCACTGGTAGATTGTGAGAACCCATTAGGATCGTTCTTGATTCGATGATCCTAATTAGGGTTGAGCAGAAATTATTTCCATCCATCGAAAGGTATTTTGATGATGTATAATGGAGATTATAGCATATCTCATTACCAGACAGAATAGGACCTGAGGGGTCACACATATTAGGGGCTTAAGTAACTAATCAGCAAATCAATTTGGACCAATTGTAAGTGTTACAATCAAGATTTGACCTAATTAATTATGAATTAATTGTTAATTAAATTAAATTATATTTAATTAGATTTTAATTAATCCAAATAGTATTGGGTCAATAGCCTTTTCGAAATAGGTTCGATTGGATTTAAATCTAGCTTTGATTTGAGTGTCAAATTGGACCATGAGTCAGAGCCTAGTTGGACTGGGACTCTCTCTCCTCATGCCACATGGCACTCTCCCTCTCTCCTTCCACATGCCATATGGGATGATGGATGCATGATGTAAGCATGAATGAAGAGGAATGACATAAGCAAATTTAGTCTCCTCTCATTTATTACTTGGAATCTTCTTAAGTCTTATGTTCATACTAATCTCCTCCCATTTTTGACTTGGTAAACCCTCATTAAATTGTCATAATTACCAAAGATGGTGACTAGAATGAGAAATTGACCTCATTAATGGGAGAGGAGAGGAAGGAAGAAATTCTTCAATGTGAAAAGGCTTAAGAAGGCTTTCATGATAGTATGAAAGCATTAAAAGAGAGAAGATCCACTTCTCCTCTTTAAATGGTTTCACACACACATGCTTTTATGGCATTATTGGATGATGGCCTATATAAGGAGAGGGACGGGAGTGGCTGGCCAAGCATGAGTGATTGTGGGAGTGCTTGGGTGAGTGAAGAGAAGGGGAGAAGGGAATATCATCCACTTGGGTGTTTTGCTACTAAAGGTTCTCTCTCCCTCCCATTCATTCCTTTTCCTTCTCTTAGTGTTTCTTCCAAGAGTTGAGAGGATATTTAGATAAGAGGAAGGAGAGGAAAGTAGGTCCTAGATCTTGCAAAAACTTGTTTGCAAGATAGAAGCCAGAAGCCGATCCAGCTATCGATAGGGTCACTTTTTGAAGTAAGCTTGAGTTACTGAAAGAGAAGAGGGCTGCAAGGATCTAGCAGTCCAGTACCTTCTACGACTCTGCTACAACAAGCCTTATATGGATTCCAGCAGAGGCCGGGTGCTTGCACAGCTGTAATTGAACCCCAGTCCAAAGGAGGATCTGCATGGATTTCAGAGCAGCCCAGGATAGCGATCCAAGAATGTAACTGTTACTTAAAATTATCATATTTTCATATTTGATCTTGTTCTCACCCTCTAATGCAGTTTAAGAACGTTATCATGAATAAATTAGATTTATTTATATTGCATACCGGATATAAATTATTTTTATATCTACTTTCACTGCATCACTCTGATTGAGAGGCCTGATTTTTGATGCAATATACCGATCCCGGGGAGGAACCTGACACTAACTAGAAATAAGCTCTCCAAATAAGCCTAGTAGCCATACATCCTCCTTCAAGCCCTCTGTCATAGCAACATACTCTGCCTTGATCGTAGATAGGGTCACAATAGGTTGCAATGAACCTTTCCAACTAACCACACATCCACCAACAAAGAGAATATAACCTGAAAGTGTTCTCCTCCTATCTAAATTACTTGCAAAATCTGAATCAACATATCCAATCATATAATCTTTACACCTCCCAAACTCTAGACAAGTGCTAGTGTACCTTATAGGTATCTCAGAATCCATTTAAAAGCCTGCTAATGAGTTTTACCAGTGTTGATCATATATTTACTAACCATACTCACTACATAGGAGATATCTGACCATATACAATGATATAATGCTCCCAACAACACTGAAATAATAAATATGTGACATATACTCCAATTCATCATAGAAGTACGGTGATAACACAACTGAAAGTCTGAAGTGCACTGCAAGAGGAGAGCTCACTAGCTTTGCATCGTTATTCCAAAATGTCAAAGAATCTTTTCTATGTATTTCTCCTTAGTCAAATGTAATAGTCCTAATTTTTGGTCTATCTTAATTTCCATTCCAAGGATCTTCTTAGCAATACCTAGATCTTTCATCTCAAACTCACCTTTCAGTAATGCTTTTAACTTAATTATTCTAACATGTCACTGGAAGTAATTAATATATCATCAATATAGAGCAACAAATATATAAAAGATACATTACCAAGTTTTTTGACATATACACAACTATCATGCTTGCTTCTGAAATATCCATGACCTGTCATGAAAGAATTGAACTGCTTGTACCATTATCAAAGAGACTGCTTCAAGCCATAAATTGATTTCTTTAATAAGCAAACATGATCTTCTTTTTCATCAATAATGAATCCTCTGGTTGTTTCATATAAATTTGTTCCCCAATATTACCATATAAGAAAGCGTCTAAATATCAAGTTACTTAAGATATAGACCATGAATGGCTACCAATGATAGAAGAACACGAATAGAAGTATGCTTAACAACAAGTAAGAAAATATCATTAAAGTCAATGCCTTCTACCTCAGTGTAGCCTTTAGAAACTAAACTAGGTTTGCACCTTGTATCTTCCACACCAGGGATTCTTTCATTTTTTCTTGAAAATCTACTTGCAGTCAATAAATTTCTTGTTTGTAGATAGTTTTACCAACTTTTATATGCAATCCTTATAGAAAGACTCAATCTCCTCATTCATAGCCACTAATTACTCTCCATAATTGGCGCTAGAGATAGCTTAATTATATGTGGAAGGCTCGCCATCTTCTTCTATATCATGTGCCACTGAAAGAGCATAAATAATGAAATCCTCATATCCATATCTCTGGGATAGTTTAATCTATCTTCTCATTCTATTTGTAGCAATACTCTGCCTCTTCACTTATGAAATTTTACTAACCGAGATGTCTGATGACTGAACTTATTTTGATTGAGAAGAATCTGCAATTGAACTATACCATTGGTCTCTACCTCCACCTGCTTACTAGCACTTTCAGATCTTATAAAAAAAACATGGTTAGGATATGACATAGCACACTCATCAAATGTGACATCCCTGCTAATGAGCAACTTAGATGATTCAGGACATTACAGCCATATCCCTTAATCCTTGATGCATAACTAATACAAATATACTTTTTACTCCTATGTTTTAACTTGCCTTCATTTATATGATCAGCATAAGTAAAATAGCCAAATATTCATAAATTAGAATAATCAGAAGGGCTACCAGACCATATCTCCTTCGGAGTTTTGTAATCAAGTACCGAATGCGAAGATCAATTGACTATGTAATATGCCATAGAGATTCCCTCTATCCAAAAGCTCTTCGCCAAGCTAGCATTAGAGAGCATGCACTGAGCCCTCTCCAAAAGTGTTTTGTTTATCCGTTCGGTTATCTCATTCTATTATAGAGTATGTCTAACAGTCTTATGTTTAACGATCCCTTCCTCCTTACAAAATTTTTCAAATTTTGATAAACATAATTTCAAACTATTATTGATTCTCAATCTCTTGATCTTCTTTTTAGTTTGCTTTTCAATCATAACCTTCTACTATTTAAATAATTGAACACTTCATTTTCACTTTTCAGAAAAAAATACCCATACTTACAAGAAAAGTCATCAATAAAAGTCAATATATATCAGCACCACTGTGAGTAGGAATATGAGAGGGTCCCCAAAGATCTGAATAAATGTAGTCCAGAATACCTTTTGTCCAATGTACCGTAGTCTTTAAATTGATTCTTTTTTGTTTGCCAAGAATACAATGCTTACAGAAGTCCAACTTTCCAAAACTCTAACCACTAATAGAACTCTCTTAGTCAACTCTATCATACGACGCTCACTCATATGACCTAGTCACATATGCCATAATTTGGTACTATCTGAATCTAATATAGAAGAAGTCATTATCGCTGAACCTGACACGATGGAATCTTGTAGAACATATTATGAATTGGACAACATAGCCATTATCATTACGAGATTTCTTTTAGTGATCTTTATCAATCCATCAATTGAAGAATACTTGAAGCCTTTAGCATCAAGAGTACCTAATGAGATCATTTTTTTTTCATCTATGGAACATACTGAACCTTTGATAAAGTCCTTACCACTTGATTAAATATCCTTACCTGAACGGTGCCAATAGCAGTAACTATATACTTGGCATGATTTTTCATCAATACAACACTATCCTGAATAGGCTTGTATGTCAAGAACCATTTCTTGTGAGTACAGATATTATAGAAACATGTGAAGTCTATAAGCCACTTATGTTGTCCATATGCGTTATCTTTAGCTGTGAAAACAGTAAACCATCATCTAATTCTTCTATTGTAACACTTCTACTTTAATATTAGTGCTTTTCTAACCTTGATACATGTTTTCGTTCTTCTTATGCTATTCTTTATTTTTTAACTTGAAGCAATCAACTTTTATATGACATTTTTCTTACAATAATCACCAATCGGATTCTTATGCTTTGACTTTGACCTAGATGTATCTCTATTTCTAGAATTCTTTTCTTGGGACCTCCCTCGACAACCAAACCTTTTGCTGAAGCTCCACCTGTCTTATTGCTAATCTGCATATCAATTATTTCTTTTGAAAGTAGAGAGGACTTGACATCATCAAGATACAAAGTATCTTGTCCAAACAAGGTCTCATAAAAATTCTTATATACAATGATAAAGAACATAATAGTAAGAGAGCCTTATCATCCCCTTCGACTTTGACATCTATTGAGTGGAGATCCATAAGAATAAAACTAAATTTATCTAAATGCAACTTAATAGAGGTACCTTTTGCATGTGTAACATGAAAAGATGTTGCTTTAAATATAGCTTTTTGATGAGGGACTTTGTTAGAGAGATTCTAACTTAAGCAATAGCCTTGCAGCGATTTTTTCATCCAAGACCTAGCGCAATACCTCATCGAATAAATATAACTATATTACCGTAAGAGGTTTATGATCAATCTCCTCTTTTTGCTTCGGCGTCAATAAATTCAATATCTTTTTCTTTCCCAACAGTGCCTTTCTGCATTTTTGTTTCGTTAATACAGCACACATCTTGACTTGTCATAATGTTAAGCTATTGGTCCTATCAAATTTTTGGATCTTGAACTTTCCCGTCATCTTAATCCGTCAAGATAATAGAATTGCTCTGATACCAATTTGTAAGAATAGATCAACAAAAAAATATAATAATAAAAGAAAACATACCAGAATTTAACGTGGTTCGATAATGTACCTATATCTATGGATAAAAATTAGCAATTTCACTATCAAAATTATAATGGAGGAGAAGCATTTAAAATCCCCAAATACTCGTATATCCAAAAACCTCTCCTAATATATATTAAATAAAAAAATTAAATTGAAAAGATAAAAAGATATCATGAAAATAGAGCATCGCAGGAAAAGTCAAAAGAAGCCGCAACAAAAGGGACGTGATTTTTTTCTTTTAAAACTTCCTCTCGTTATCTCCTTTCATCAAAAAAAATTGAACGAATTTGGTTAAGATGGGACGGTGGAAAGAAAATAAAAAAAGTCAAATTAAAACTCCTTTTAGGTGTTGACCGGGTCAAACACCTAACGAAAATCATATGGGACGAGTATTATATACTGAATCTATTCTGATTAACATGAAATCTGCTCCAACAGCTGAAGTGTGATGGTTGCATGGTATAGTTGCATATATATGTTTCAGAATGATAAAATCATTTTAGAAGGGGATTTGGAGACAATAATCATATGGATTAATGGCAAAGAGTCTTCGTAACATCCCGCACCGAGGAACATCGGGTTTCCTTTGTTCTGCCATATGTGAATTTTTTTATGCATTCATGTTTTCAAGAAGCTAATTATGTAGCAAATTAGTTGACCAACTTCGCAAGTATTGAACGGGCTGAAAGAATCTGGACAAAAGAATTTCCATCGTTTTTTTTGGCTTTCTCAGGAATGGTCCCAAGGACAACAGAATCCCCATGTCAGGTGATATGCTGATGCTTTTATTGCAGCCTTGGATCAAGTAGATGTTGGAGGGTGGCTTTAGAGTTGTTTGATTGAGTACCCCCATGGTTTATGAATTTTTAAAATATGATTGGAGGAATCGCTAAGACGGTAGCCTGGTTGATGAAGATTTTGTCTCATCATCAATCAGTCCTGGATTCGAGACGTGATTTTGTGGATGACTCGATTAAATCCAGAAATTTTCTGGAACCCATGATGATTGGTGTGGATGAGAAATTAGGGTAGTCCCGTTCGGCCTTTAATGTGGGGATGGCCCATTCTACCGTTGGTATCTTAGTGGTACCAGGCTGACGTACTCATTAATGATGGAAAAAATTTTCAAAATGATCTTGATTCGGATATTATCTGACAGGATGAGAACATGAGAGATAGCTATACCGGGATTTACCCGTCCCGGTCCCCACCCTTTTCTCTTTCTACCAAAAAAAATAAAAAAATAAAAAAACCTAAAGGAGTGTGGGTCCTTTATCACGAAGAATCAGTAGTTCAGTACAAAAAAAAAAAAAAAAAAAAAAAATCATCGAATCCGATGCTGCCTTGTCGAGACACCTCAGTCCTGCAACAACTGCTGGCAGAGGCCCGGACACATGATATATACCATGAATTATTGATGGCCACTTTACCCAAAATAAAAAAATAAAAAATGATGACCTATCCGATCTATTCAATTCTTTAGACTACATTATCGACAACAGATAGATTTAAGTCATTATGGAGGGTAACTGATGGCTGAGGCCAGGTGATTGAGATGGAAATGTAAACAGAATTGCTGTTATCTTTTAAGCATAGACTGCAGTATATCATGCCTTGGTATTGATGGAACAACTAATAGTGTCCTAGAAGAGGGTATTAATAATAAGCGATAGAGTAACTCGTCACACGAAGAACTGGAAAGAAAGAGACGAGACATTTGTGGAAGAAAGAAAAATAATAGGGCTAACAGAGCTATGTAATTAGAACAAATGAGTATAATCTCTCAAATCCTTTGTCCTAGGTTCGAGGCATTACATAATATTGAAGGAATACATGAAGGTTATGCTCTAGGCTTCCGGAAGATTAATTTCTTACCACAAAGCAAACTTCTTCTAAGATGGGGAAGCCCCTATTCTGCTTAAATCATCTTGTTCCAGGTAGATCCAAACCACGGTGGCAACCAATGATCAGCCTGGAGGAACCCTACAGAGAAGGCTTTTCTTCTTGCTCTCCAACCTCTTTTGGTTTTTGCTCTCTAGTAGACCCTTCAGGAAAATCTTTCTCAACGACGCCTTCTCACCAATTTCTTGTCTTGAGAATGCTCTGATCTCTCTCTTATTTATTTATTTATATATTTATAGATAACAAATGAAGGAAGATTTTTTCATCAACTTTTATTAAAGATGTATTATAACATTACATTCACGATGATAGTAGTTGGCAAAGGATCAAAGGTACCACTACGGTGGTAGCGCGGTTGGTAGAAGCATGACTTCGTCTTTCTTCAATCACGGGTTCGAGATATGATTCCGTGGATAACTCCATTAAATATTAGATTTCTGAATGCACGTGACTGGAAGTGAAGCGGCTGCTACATCAGTGCCGTAGTAGGGTTAGGCTGACGTACTCATCGATTGGTGAGGAGGGTATGCAGAAATTTACAGTTCGAATCGAACAATCATCTAATGAATTAGGATCCGAGTGAAGAGCTACACTGAAAAATTACCCCTCATCTTTTTTTTATTTTAAACAAATAAAAAATAAAAAAAAGAAGACCAGCAAAGCGGTAGGTTCTTAGTACGGGTCCCAATATTCAGCATGAGATTCTAATGCGGCAAGTGGATGATTCCGTGACTTAAAAATTTCAAGAAAAAAAAGAAAAAAAAGGGAGAACCCCCATACTTGGATGTGATTTCTCCCGCTGAATTTAAAGTATCAAATTATCTCAAGTAACATACGATAGGGATTTAAGCTGCAAAATAACATTCAAATACATTTAGGTATGGATGTTAAGAAAAAATGCCTGAATTCCATTTACTAAATCGAAACTAATGAAAAGATCCAATTTTAGAAGAAATTAGGTCCGGTCCAGACCTGCAGTATGCATGGTCCAAACCCATGGATAAGGACACTCGCATCATCTGCAGGAGCACGTGGGCATGAGCCCCAGGCACGCGATCCATGGAACCATGTTTTGCATGGATCAGGCAGTTCCCTGCTATTTCATGCAGTCTACGTGCACAGACATGGACGGGCACCTCATGGCATGTGAGGGTTGGACCGATTTATGCACCGGCACACGTGATGAGATTTGCAGTGATTTATACGTGGTCTATGCATGGTTCACGGACATTTTTAGACAATTTGGGATAAAAATAGATTAAATCTCTGGTTTCTTGTCCAATTATTTTTTGATAAGGAGACATCCCTGAGGCTATAAAAGGGGGATAAATGGATCAAGGCACCGATATGAGGATCTACAGAACTTTCAAAGAGTATGGCAGTGATAGAGAAAGCTTGTAAGAGCTAAAAGATTTTTTTAAGAATTGATAGCTATTAGTAGGAAATATGGTCGAGCTAAAGACATGGAGCCCTTGACAGGTGTTAGCGAGCCTCGCCGACCATTCAAGGAGCACTTGGCCACAAGCTTTCAACTATGAGCCCGTGGGTAAGCATCGACATAGATCAACTTTGAAGTCCTTAAGCATCAGTGAGCCTTGTCAACTGCTTAAGAAATACTTAGCCATGAGCTTTCAGCCATAAGCCCTTGGACGAGCACTGGTAAAGACCAACTCCTATGCCTACAAGCATCAGCGAGCCTCGCCGATCATTCAAGAAGTGCTCGGCCATGAACCTTTAGCTATGATCCCCTAGATGAGTACCATTAGAGGCCAACTCCTATGCCATCAGGCATCAGCGAGCCTCGCCGACTACTTAAGCAGTGCTCGGCCATGAGCCTTCAGCCACGAGTCCCTGGGCAAGTATTGGAAGAGGCCAACTCTTATGCCCTCAAGCATCAACAAGCCTCACCGACTACTCAAGGAGTGCTTGGCCATGAGCCTTCATCCATGTGCCCCTAGACGAGCACTAGCAGAGGTGAATTCCTATACCCTCAGGCATCAGTGAGCCTTACCGATCACTCAAGAAGTGCTTGGCCGTGAGTCTTCAACCATAAGCACGTATAGAGACCAACTCCTTGCCCTTAGGTATCAGCAAGCATCGTTGACTACTCAAGGAGTACTCAACCATGAGCCTTCAATCATTAGGCCCTACGGAGTACCAGCAGAAGCCAACTCCTATGCCCTCAGGTATCGTCGAGCTTCATCAACTGCTCAAGGAGTGCTCAGCCATGAGTTCCCAAGCCTTAGACACACCGTGAGCACTCCAACTTGCTAGACCCTACTGGCATACCCATCTCAATTCCCGCGGAAGCAATATCTGGACAACCGCTACCACATCTCTACCATATGGCTAGCTTCCTGCCATGTCTCAAATTTTTAATCATCACCAAATCTGGATAGATAGGGGAAGCGTGCCCATATTCTTTGTATCATGATCCACCATTTAATGAATCATGAATCATACCCAGATTGCAATAGGGACACTTTTAATGGGATGGGATGTCGCTGGTAGACAAGAAAGTCCAATACGACACGTGAAAGGTTCTGCCATCTCTTGTAGGATCCAGTAGGATCTTCTTGGGATTGAATCGCATTCAAGGCAATAGCCTACAAAAAGGATTCTAGGAGGATCCAAGAGGTATGAGATCTTTCCTGTTTACACTCCCCCATTATTGATATTCATATTGACTTAAACATCAGAGTGCCATCATCGGGGCCACTACTGATGGAGCTTTTTTATATATACCTCTTCTTGAAGATTGGCTTGCATTGCCAACTGTAGCAACTCTTTCCCAATGCTTGGTAAATTTTAGCACCAACAGATTAAAGGAAGGGCCTAAATATTAGCAGAGGGTGTAACCCACAAGACGAGAAAGCCATACCACCCAAGAAGATTGCTTCCCGTCGCACCAATACTGCGGCTTCTCAGCCAGTGGAAAGGGTGGTTGAAAGCCAGGCTAATGATCCACTTTGCCTTGTGCTAGTAGGAGTCTGACCACCACCACAAGCTGTGGTGGTGGAACTGGATCGATTCAACCTACTTGTCGAACAAGTCCAAAACTTAGTGGTAGCCATCCAGGCTACTCCTGCACAACCTTTGATGACACTGCTTCTGCTAGTTGTATCGTATGTAGCCTCTCAACCTCCGACACTATCCACCCCCATGCCACCATCGATGATGCAGTCTCAAGTAGCTGGAGCATCACCACCACCGTCGGAGCAATCTCGGGTCCTCCCAAAGGATCTTAGAGGGGCCATTCATTGCCATCATTATCATCGTAGAAGCCTGGGGTAAGGAGATCATGTCTTGCTAGCCCCTGGTCAAAATATGATTGCACTCCCGATCGTCGATCCCTGCGATGATCAAAAGTCTTAGCCGATCGAGACCTCGAGACCAATCGGAGACTCAAGAAATGGATCGTTATTAGAAAATCCACAATCTGTCTTCAACCCTGAACGATGGATCAGCAATGAACCACTGTTTGACGATAAGATTATGCATAGTTGCTTCCCTAGCACTTCGAAATCCCGTAGTTGGAGAATTATGATGGAACCACCGATCCTGACAACCACCTGGCGAGTTTTAGAGCAACAATGCTCCTTCATGGGGCCTAATCCCATTCTTTGTCAAGCCTTTCTCTCCGCTTTTAAGGGAGTGGCACGATACTGGTATTTAAGCATGAAACTAGGGTCAGTACACTCTTTGAGCAGTTAAGCCAAGTATTCACCAATCACTTTATTAATATTTGGAGGCCATAGCAGCATTCGGACTATCTCCACACCCTCAAATAGAAGGAAAAATGATTCGAACCTTTGTAAGTTGCTTCAACATGGCTACTTTGGATATCTGTAACATAGATCAATCAATCACCATGTCAGCCCTGATAAAAGGACAACTAAAGAACAACCTTAAGAAGTCATTAGCTAAGACCTACCTAAAGATTTCATAGGGATGATGGCCCTAGTTAGAATACTCTCGAAAGGAAGAAGCATTCATGATGGAGGAAGATCCACCCGCTCCCCCACTGAGGGTGGTAGGGAAATACGGGGACATAGACTCTCTCTGAAATGTGAAGGAAAATCCGACCTCATTCTAGATCCCGGTGGAGAGGAGCATGCTCTTTAAAGATCGTCAGTCCAGGGAGGCTCCCCAAGCACTACTGCTAGGAAAATCCTACACCTATACTCCTTTGAATTTACCGAAAGAAAATGTGCTAATGAAAATTAAAAGGCACATCTCGACACCCAGAAGATGCGAATGCCACTAGTAAGAAGGAACCAAAATAATTTTGTCTATACCATCGAGACCATGGCCATGATACCGAGGGGTGCATCTAGCTACAGATGAGATTGAGAATTGATTGGGAGAGGTCATCTTGATCGATTCGTTTGACAACGAAGAGGGCCAGAAAGTGGCCTAGATTATCATGGCTCGTCAAACAACTATAGCCACTCCCACCTCCAGAGGGAGGTGATCCTATGCCATCTGGCCAAGTAAGGATGATCACTGGGGTGTGGCAACCCCAAGTAGCCAATCAAGAATAAGCAATGCCGATAGTTTTTTTCGAAAGGATGATGATGGCACTCAGTTTTTACATAATGACATGATGGTGGTAATCCTGAATGTGAAAATTATGATGCATACTGTATCCTTATTGATAATGAAAGTTTGGCAAATATTTTATACTATGATGCATTCTTAAAATTAAGAATATCATTCAAACAGTTGATTCATGTGAACTCCCCTCTAATAGGATGTATAGGAGATGCAATCCAGGTAGAAGTGATGATTATCTTGATCATGAGGATGGGACTTATTCTCTACGATCTATTGCTCGGATAGATTTCCTGGTCGTTTGGGCACCCTCGGCGGGCACCCTCGGCTTACAGTGCCATCCTCGATAACCAGGCCTCAATGCTTTCCAAGCTATTGTCTCCAACTATTGCATGAAACTAAAATAACCAACACATATGGATCCGGGAAGATCCATGGAGATTAGAACCTAGCCTAACACTGCTACCGCATCGAGCTCCAAGGAAGAGGATCTATTAAAGAATGTCTTGATGAAGCCTAGATGCTCAAGAAGACCTTACCAAATAGTAGGGAGAGCCAATCAAGGACCCTTGGTAGATGGGAACCAAAACACAGGTTAGGATCGGTTCTAGTTTGGACCAGGCAACCAGGGAACATATTGACTCCGTTATTGATTTTGATGATTAAACAATACTTAGTATATTTGAGTACTAACAATTCTTTAAAATATATTTTTATTAGAAAAAAGTACTCATCAAGTTGGTTGAATTGAATTGCTTATCAATGTTTGAAGAAGCCCTCTTTATGAATGAAATATTAAAGATTGATGGACTTAAGTATTTGAGAATTGCTTGAAAGGATTTAAGAGTCAAGTTCAAAAAGATTCAGCATGGTTTTAGTCGAATTTGAAAAGTTTCAGCAAGTATCGACTCAAAGTATCGACTCAAAGTATCAATTCATTGTCGACTCATGACAATAAAGTATTGACTCAAGCCGGTACGCAAAAAAGATTTCAAATGGCACGGTTGAAGTGTCGACTCATGCTATACAAGTGTCAACTCAAGTGTCGACTTAAGGATCGACTTAAAGCCTAAGATAGATTTTTTACAGAACATGCTAAATTTCAAGACTTGCCTTAGGTGTCGACTTATACAACTCAAGATCGACTCAAGTGTTGACTCACCAGATGAAGGTTGACTTACCTGAGATTTTCAGAGAGCTTCAAAGCAGAATTTTAAACTAGGTGTCGACTCATGGAATTTAAGTATCGATCCTAAGTATCGACGCATAGCCTGAGTGTCACACTTGAGTTCTAGGAACAGTAATGGCTAGTTTTTCAAATATAAACTCGATCCTTTTAGCCCCCAATGCTAGTTCCACCTCTCCAACCATCATAAATCATCATTTAGCCTAGGATGGTATTTAAGTAGAATTAAATTCAAGTAGACAAAAGATAATAAGAAAATGAAGAGAAAGAAAAAGAAAAACAAGTGCATTCACTGAAATTCATTAAGAGCAACCACTTCCAAGCAAAAGAAGCCTCCAAGCATTCAAAGAATCAAGAGCATTCAAGTCCTACCACTTTTTGAGCATTGATTGAGGCTTCATCGAATTGAAGACAAGCATCTTCAACAAGCTTCAAAGTGATAACATCTTTTATTTAGAAAGCTTGATTGTATTCTTTACTTTCATTATTACTTTGTTGTATCAAGGTTTTTAGTTAGCCTAGTTGATAACTAAGAAGGTTTTTGGTTAGCCTAGTTGAAACCAAGAGATTTTTTGGTTAGCCTTTGAAAACCAAGAGGTTTCTTTTGGTGAGCCTAGTGAAAACTAAAAAAGGTTTTGATTAGTGAACCCGAAAAACTAATCGGTTGTAATCGGAGTTATTATAGTGAATTCTTGAGTAAACTTGGGAGTGGATATAGGGACCTGGGAGTGCATCGAACCACTATACTTGTTTGTGTTTGTGGTTGATTGTATCCTCTTTACTTGCTCTTATTTTTATTGCATTTAAATTTTCGCTGCATACTTTTTAGAGCACACAACACCTTCATCTCACTAGCACTTAAATTGATTATTGAATAGGCGCACAAGTAAATAGCTTTAGAAATCTAATTCATCCCCCCCTTGGGTTGTTTACTGGGTAACAAGTGGTATCAGAGCCACATTCTTAGTATATAGGTCTAACCATCTTGAGTAAAGAATATGGCAGCTCCACTTGATACTAGTGTAGTTGAGGGACAAGCCTCAAACAGACCCCCTTTCTTTAATGGCACAAGTTATACTTATTAGAAAATGAATGAGAATTTATATGCATTCTATAGATTATAATTTATAAAAAGAAGTGGATAAAGGTCCTCATATTCCTTCGGTTGTGGTTAATGATTTTTCCATCCCAAAGCTTGAAGAGGATTGGGATGAAAATGATATTAACAATCCGAGATCAATGCGAAAGCTATGAATCTTCTTTACTGTGCATTGGGTCCTCGTGAATTCAACAAGATTTCCATATGTACCTCAGCTAAGAAATATGGGACACACTTGAGGTTACTTATGAGGGTACCGATCAAGTGAAAAATATAAAATTTAACATGCTTGTGCACACTTATGAGATGTTACGCAGGGAACTAAATGAATCTATCACTGACATGTACACTAGTTCACAAATATTGTTAATGGCATTTGAAGTCTTGGTAAAATTATGTCTAATACCAATCTTGTGAACAAAATACTCAGGTCTCTACCACATCTTGGGATCTAAAAGTGACAGCCATTCAGAAGCCAAAGATGTTTGATAAACTTCCATTGGAGCAATTGGTAGGTTCACTTATGACTATGATTGAACTTGAAACAAAAAGCAATGGATATGGATAAGAAGAAGAAGGGTATAGCTTCAAGTCTACATACAAGAAGAGTCTTCAATAAGGATTCAGAAGAGAAGAAGAGAATGAGGATGATGAAGCACTATTAGCAGAAAGTTTAGAAAATTCATGAGGAAAAGGAAATTTCTTTACAAGAAAAAGTTTTAACCAAGCAAAGAAGGAAAAGAAAAGGAGAAAGAAAGGACAAGGAAAATGAACTACCTATTTGCTTCAAATGCAAGAAGCCTGGACATTACAAGTATGACTGCCCTCTCCTAAAGAAGTCAAGGAAGAAGCTTAGAAAAAAAGAAATGATGGCAACTTGGAGTGACAGTGAGGACTCCAGCTTAGAAGAAGAACAAACTGAAGTCGCCAATCTTGCTTCATGGCACAACAGGAAGAAGAGGTACATCCTGAACTTGAAATTGATTATATTTTTGATAATTAAGAAATGCATTTGATGAGTTCGTGCATGACTATACTGATTATGATTAAAAATAATAAATTGAAAAAGTATGCAAACTTTTTCGCATGAAAACTCTAATCTTATAAATGAAGTTAATGATTTGAAAAAAAAATATTTTAGAAAAATGAAACAATCTTTAACAATAAAAAATGGAGTTTTGAAAAGACCTAAAGTTATATTTTCAATAATGAACTTTAAAGAAATTAAAGATCTTGAAGTAGAAATAAGAAATATAAAGATGAGCTTGATAGGATAAAATCTTTTATGAAAATTCACTTATAGTTCTGAAAAGTTGAATCTACTTTTGAACAATCAAAGAGCTATTTTTAACAAAGCTGCATTAGATTTTAAATCCCAAAAAATAGTAAAAGTTTTTCAAAAATCTTTTTATTCTTGCATCATCAAGCATCATTTGTTACTCTTGTAGAAAGGTAAGTCATAAAGCATATCATTGTGATTTGAGAAAAATTAATAATTCTGGAAGGATTTGGATTCCAAAAGGAACCACTCTTGTACTAACCCAAAAGGATTCAAGATAACTTGGTTACCTAAAACCAAAACTTAATTTATTTTGCAGGTATATCTTGCAACCAAAGAAAAAAAAGATTGTGATATCTCGATAGTGGTTGCTCAAGATGCATGACTGGAGATGTGAAGCAATTCATCTCTCTTGAAGCACTGAATGGAGGAAGTGTAACCTTTGATGATAATGGTAAAGGAAAGA